>JAOWBW010001060.1:255159-465346 GCA_026119855.1 Campanula takesimana
TGTTGGGTCTTATTTGGTAGTAGGGAGTGTAAGTATTGTGTGTAGTGTAGAGGAGGGGCTTGAGTGTAAGTTTTGAAATAATTCCCCCTACTCCCTCTCTTCTCCCTCACCTCCCTACTCTTTCACCCTCACTCCTCATTTCTCTCTCCAGCACATCTCTCTCTCTCTCTCTCCTTCCATAGAAATGGGTAAGTTTCTCTCTACCTTCTCTCTACATTCCATCATCTCCTCTCATTATTTCTCATTTCTTAAAACATGAATCTTGTTGGATCGTCGATAGGATCGTAGGAAGCTAAAAATATTCGAGTTCCGGCAACTTGGAGAAATATCAAGTAAGTTGCTTTTCCCCCACTTTTATGCTAAAATGTTTCCTATTATGTTTATATAATGCTTGATGTGTTTATATTTGAAGTTTGGTTGAGTTTAGAATTTATTTAGAATTTATTTTGGGTTTGAATAAAAATGTTGATTTTGTTGAATGTTGGGATTTATTTTGATTTGGTTGTTATATGAGTTCTTTTAGACCTATAAGTTGCTCTAGTACCTTAGTATGCTAGTTAGGAGGGTTGGATTTTGGTTAGTTTTGGTTTGGGTTGAAAATGGGAGAACTCAGTTCATCCCTCCCGATTTCCGGCAGACAAGGGGAGTTGGGCGACCGCCCAAATAATGGTGGGCGACCGCACATCTATCTGAAAGGTTTTGTTCTTGTTGGATGGCTTTTGTGTGCGACCGCACATACCCGAGTGGGCGGCCGCACAGTACCTCTGAAGGTTTTCATTTGTTATTTTGTGTGATTGAAGAATGCGTTTTGATCTAAGTCTTGGGTGTCCTTCTAGTCGACCTTAGTGAACATTGTAGTACACTCTAGTGATAGAATTGGGTCATTTGTGATTAAGTTTGTGTTGTGAAACTTAGTTTTATGTTCTTTAACAACTTTGGGATTATTTGGGTTTTAGAGGCACATGAATTGAGTTTTCTTGTCTTTAAATGTTAGGATAGAAGTATATATAGGTACTCCTAAGTTTTAGAACGAAATGAGCGAAATTCGGAGCTAAACAAGGATTTTTCATAATGTCCGGCCGAAACTTTATAAAAATTGTCCGTTTTACGTTCAATCTTCCGGAGACCATAACTTCTTCGTACGGACTCCGTTTTAGACGTGTAAACTATCGTTGGAAAGCTATTTTCGAGTAATACGCAATGGTTCTATTGGACGCATGGTTCCAGATCAGAATGGTTGTCTTATTGTTGAGGTTTAAGATCAAGGTGTAGTCTTGGTCTAGGTTCCGTAGTACTTTTCTAGTTGACTTAGTTGGGCACCGTGGAACACTTTAGTAATTAAAATTAGTTCCTTTGTGAGCAACGATGTTTGTAATTTGATCAAGTATTATTTGGGAATGTTTGGGCATCTTATGATGTGTTCGTGATCGTTCCAATCGAATTGATTTTGAGTAAGACTTGGTCTAGGTTTTAGGCGATGTCCTATAATACCTAGAGGGTTGTTATTGAGCACAAAGTGTAGGGTTTAGTTCGGTCATGATCATGTTCTAATAAGTGTAACCTTTTGGATCCGTTTGGGGTGTTTAGAATTGGTTCGTTATGAACGGAGGTAAAGAGTGAGTTGGCAATTGGGTACCACGGTTTGATTACCTTAAGGTGTATTCATTCTGATTTCCTACTTTGGAATTTCAGGTGTGATGAGATGGTTGAGTTCATAGTCCTAGTACATCTTTATGAGTAAACGTTTAGGATAATTTTGGGTTATAGTCGTTGTACTAATTGTGAGCGACCGTTTGGGTTGTGTTCCTTATGAGTAACTTGTGGGTATAATCTTTGGAATGTATCTGGTATGGTTGCTCTTTATGGAATTATCGTATTCTGGAATTATCGTATTCTAATAATCATTGTTGTTGAGCTCCTTATTAGCAATTCCGTTTATCGTTGTTGTGCTCTTCATGAGAAACCGTTGCATCTTTATGGTGATTAATTAGTATGGTTCCCTACTTTGGAACCTTAAGTTGTTTAATTAAGCTAGTATTTATTACTTAGCATTTATTTGGAAGCCCAGCTGGCATATTTGTTGCATCGGGCGATGGGAAAGATTATAATGGCAAAGCCAAGTCCATTATAATGTTGACCATTGTTTTGCCCTTTCTTTACCCCTTTCCAGATTGGCCTTGGAAGAGATAAGTTAGCTTCCTTTGGGAATGTATCTAGCTACCGAGCATGACTTTGTGGCATGGCTCTTGTCCTTTGTGACACTCTTATGGTTATTGTTCCGGTGCCGGGGGTTTTCTCTTCAGCTTTTATGCTACTATGAAGATGGCTTGATGGGTTGATTGATTGATTGGTCGGTTCTGACCGGGGTTCTCTTCAGTTGTTATACTGCTATTGTTGATTAGTTGATCGGTTGAAGCTGCGCAGCGATTGTTCTATCAGTTTGGTGAAACCTTGGCTCAGTATCCTTTGTTACCTGTTTATTTCAGTCTTATGTGCTGCATGATGAGTTAGTCGTTATTTCCAACTGGTATGGGACAGTTGGCGATAGGGAGCTTTCTCATTTGTTGTTATGTGATTTACTTGTTCAGTTATATCGTTGATTTGCATGATATTATGCCATGTAGATGCATTTAGTAACTTACTGAGATTTTATCTCACCCCGTCTCTTGTTTCAATTGTTTTTCCTTAACCCCCCCCCCCCAGGAAAGCAAGTGGTAGCGTTGTGAGGTCCATTGTAGCGGGAATCTTCTGAGCAGGTTGATCGTAATTGGGATAGTTGCTCTTCGGAGCCTTTATGTATTTTATTGTGGGTTCGTAGTCGTTCAGTGTTTTGTATATACGGTTGTACTTTGGGTATTTTTGTTAATAGTTGTTCTTGCTTCCGCATTTGTTTCTAGTCTCCCAGTTATAATCTCGTTGAGGTGTTGTTTGGTGGTATTTGTTCATAGTTGAATTCACGCGCCCGGTTTGGTATATTACATTTTGGAGATGTATATTATAAAAATTTTATATTTATGGATTTGTACGATTTCCGGGGCGTGACAGGCCGAGCTCCGAACCACTCAACAACTGGTACTCAACAAAGGGGCCTATGGTATCCGAAGAGTTTTTAGTTCAGAAAATGGGTTGCATACCCCGCAAGGCAACAAAGGAAGACCTACTGACATTCACTTTCGAGTCCGAGAGTGTTTCCGATACCCTCACCCAGGAGGATATGGAGGCAATGGCCGAGCGTGTGTTTCCTTTCTTTGCTAATGAAAATTTGATATTTCTGAGTACCTCGAGAATGCAAACATCATAAATGATGAATTAAATAATAATGAATTTAATGAATTAGTTAATAACGATTCAAATTTTGATGAAGTAGACCACGAAAACATAACATACCTAAATGAATTATCTCAACAGGTCTGTAGTCGTGGTGAAAATGGCCCAGGGGATGATGAGGAATTGCATGTTGTTAATCTGGGTACCGATGCAGAGCCGAAAGAAACCAAGATAGGAAGCTTCTTCAAAGGGGAAGAGAAAGACAGACTGACTGCACTTCTCAAATAATTCGTAGATGTGTTCGCATGGTCATACAAGACATGCCGGGTTTAGACAGAAAGGTCACCGAGCACAAGATTCCGATCAGAGATGACGCTAAGCCAGTCAAGCAGAAACTCAGAAAGATTAAGCCCGAATGGTCTCTACAAGTCAAAGAAGAGATAGAGAAGCTTCTCAGCGTGGGTTTTATCAAAGTCATCGAGTATCCGACTTGGCTAGCAAATGTGGTGACAGTCAGAAAGGCTAACGGCAAGGTCCGTGTTTGTGTGGATTTTTGGGATTTGAACAAAGCTTCCCCAAAGGATGATTTTCCATTGCCCAACATCGACCTGCTAGTCGATTCAACTGCCGCATACGAAGTCCGCTCATTTGTGGATGGTTTTGCCGGGTACAATCAAATTCTCATGTCCAAGGAAGATCAACAAAAGACAGCTTTCACAACACTATGGGGCACTTTTTGCTACACGGTTATGCCGTTTGGGTTAAGAAACACTGGGGCTACTTATCAAAGGGCCGTGACAAACTTGTTCCATGACATGATCCACAAAGAAATTGAAGTCTATGTGGACGACATGATTATCCACTCAAAAGGAACCGACGGTCAACACTTGATCGATCTCCGCAAGTTCTTTGAAAGGCTTCGACAACACAAGATGAGACTCAACCCCGCTAAGTGCACTTTTGGGGTCATCCGAGGCAAAGTTCTGGGCTACATGGTAACCGAGAGGGGAATTGAAGCCGATCCCTCAAAAATCAAGGCAATCATTGACATGCCTCCTCCAAAGACGCAGAAAGAAATCAAAGGTTTCATAGACAGACTTCAGTACATCAGTCAGTTCGTGCACCAACTCACTTCCATGTGTGAGCCAATCTTCAAGTTACTCAAGAAGAATGTGGCTCTAGAGTGGACCGAAGCATGCCAAGAAGCTTTTGACCAAGTGAAGCATTACTTGACGTCCCCTCCAATCTTGGTTCCACCACACAAGGAGAAGTCTCTCTTGCTCTACCTCAGTGTGAATGATGAAGCCCTAGGGGCTATGCTAGCATAAGAGCAACGAGACTCTACGAAAGAAAATGCTATCTACTTTGTCAGTCGCCGGTTTCAAGGAGCCGAAAAGAACTACTCTGTCTTAGAGAAGTCATGTGCAGCATTGGTTTGGGTCACTCAAAAGCTCAAACACTACATGGAAGCCTTCCCAATCAAGCTCGTAGAAAAAGTGGACCCGCTCCGCTATATCTTTGAAAAGACTTTCATGTCGACAAGAATAGCCAAGTGCTACTTCATGCTCGCCGGCTATAATATCACTTACGTCACACTCAAATCCATCAGGGGGAAAGTGTTCAGTGATCAGCTTGCTGAATTTCCGTGTGACGAAGTGAAGGGGGAAGATGTACAGTTTCCCAACGAGCGTTTAATCTGCGCTACAACCGAAGAAAATAAGTGGCAACTTTTTTACGATGGGGCAGCCAATAAGCACAGTTATGGGATACGGATGTTGCTTGTCGATCCAAAGGACATCTACACTCCAATTACCATCCGTCTCGAATTCGAAGCCACCAACAACATTGCTGAGTATGAGGCATGTGTAGCGGGGTTAGAAGCGGCCCTAGAAAGAAATGTCACAAACTTGGAAGTATTTGGTGATTCCCTACTTATCATCAATCAAACATCCGGCAAGTGGAAAATTCAAGACTCTACTCTCCAACGATACGGTCAACACCTTGAAGAGTTGGTTGAACAATTCCGAGAAGTTACTTTCAGTTACTTTCTAAGGGACAAAAATCGCTTCGCCGATGCTATAGCCACCATAGCCTCATTGGTAGAGATGCCCGAAGGAAAAATGGTGAAGCCTTTCAAAGTTTCAAGAAGGAGTTGCCCGGCATACTGCATGAGTATCGAGATCAATGAAGTCCAAACAAATCCCCCGTGGTATACGGACATCATAAATTTCCTTAAGGACGGCACTTTTCCCGATAACAGCAACAAAAAGGCTCAAATGGCATTACAAAGGCTAGCCTCAAGATACGTGCTGATTGGAAACCGAGTTTACAAGAGGCATTATGAAGGGCTTAATCTCTTATGTGCTAATGAAACCGAAGCTCAAGAAATAATACATGAAGTCCATGAAGGCGAATGTGGACCCCATATGAATGGGCTTATGTTGACCAAGAAGATACTCCGCATTGGTTATTTTTGGTGTTACATGGAAAGGGACTGCATCGAGAAAGTCAAGAGGTGTGCCAAATGTCAATTCCATGCCAGCTTGCAACATGCTCCACCTTCACAGTTATACAATATGACCACACCGTGGCCATTTTCTTGTTGGGGCATAGACATCATCGGCAAAGTTCACCCCACATGAAGCAATGGGCAATCTTTCGTCCTAGTGGCCGTGGACTATTTTACAAAATGGATCGAGGCACAAGCCTACCGAGTTCTCAACGCCAAGAAAGTGGCCAAATTCGTGAAAACCCACATCATGTGCCGGTACGGCGTACCTCACGAGATTATCTTCGACAATGGTTCTCACTTGAAAAAGAAATGGATTCACTTTTGGTTGAGTACAAGATCACCAAGCACAAGTCATCTCCGTACCGCCCTCAAGCAAATGGTACGGTCGAAGCGGCAAACAAGACAATTGAGACCATCGTGAAGAAAATGGCTTTAACAGGAAGGGATTAGCCCAAAAAGTTACCGCTAGCATTATGGTGCTACCGCACATCAGTGTGGTCAACAACGGGAGAAACTCTTTTTACATTGGTTTATGGTTCCGAAGCCGTGCTTCCGGTCGAACTCGAAGTTCCCTCTCTACGGGTCCTATTTGAGAACCAAGTCAACGAAGTGGATTGGATGCAAAATCAATACGAACAACTAGCCCTACTCGATGAAAAGAGGCTAAGGGCATTCGAACGTACAAGAGCCTATCAACAAAGAATGGCAAGGGCTTTCAACAAAAAGGTAAAGCCCGGAAACATCAATGTGGGAGATTTGGTCCTAAGACAGCACCCTCCCAATGCCATAAATCCCCTTGGGAAATGGGGACCTCGATGGATCAGTCCGTACGTGGTCAAAAAGATATCAAGCGGCGGTGCAGTCCGACTCATAGATTTGGATGGTGATCAATTACCGAAAGAAGTCAACCTCGACAAGCTCAAGAGGTTCTATGCCTAACAAATGAAGACCATATATAAAAAAAAAACGCTCACTAGGTTGAAACCCGCAAGGGCGGCCTAGGCAAAAATTAGAGCAAGTGCAAAAAAGAAGCCCGCAAGATTGAAAACCCGCAAGGGCGGTCTAGGCAAAAAGCAGGGTGCACACAAAAAAAAATGGTCTTCATTTGTTTGAACTACGGAGACCTGAGCCTCCCAAAAATTAGAGGAACGTATGCAACCTTTGGGTGCGGTCTAAAACATAATTTTTTACCTAAATCATTTCAAAAGAACGAGATGCAATTTTATTCATTTCTTGAATCATTTTTATCATTACAACGGACGATGTTGAGCACTAAAAGACATTAAAACATTAAATCCTAACAAGTGGTCTACTTAATTGCAATCTCGAGGTACTAGGAAAAATCTAGTTTCTTCTTAGCCTTCAAAGGACGGCTCGACCGGTTCTCAATCCTGTTTCTCTTGGGGGGCCTAGGAACACTGAGATGGACCACGACTTTCTACGCAGCAAGACATCTCCGAGCATAAAAGTCATCCAAGGGAGTACCGAAGGGGTCAACCAAAATGTTGTTCAAATCAGCGGCAGCTTCTTTATATCTCAAAGCACTGCTAGTCTTAAAGTCCTTCCCTGGCAGTTCAGCCCGAAGAATGTCAACCCAAGTGATACCACGGTAAAGGGTGCCGAATAGATAATCCAAGTAACTCTTGGGAAGGAAAACACTACCCCGATGAGTAGGGACAGAAGCCCACCGGTGGCGATCCCCCCCCCCCAGGCCGATTGCAGTTCCTTTGAAAAATCTGGACCCATATATGAGACTGGACGAAGCACTCCACTCCTCGGGTAAGAAACTATCTGCTGACGACCGAACTGCCTCAGAACTCGCTCTGGTTGATAGAACGAAGAATCTCAGAGATCGGGAAGGACCACATGCCTAAAACCCAAAGTCCATTCCACAAAAGGACGGAGCCCCCAAGAGGGAGGACACCACTCAATATCAGCCGATGCTCGAGAAGCAAAGAATTTATTCCAACCGTCCTCAGTCAAATCTCGAATCAGCAATTTTCTCCTATGAACAGTGAAGGGGGAAAGATCACCATCCAGAGAGTAAATCTTGAAGTGCGCCTGAAGCCATAAGGTCAAAAGCAAGGGGCTACCCCATCGTATCTCACCCGTGCGATGCAGCTCGTCCAAACTATGCAAAGTCTCCCCCACTTTAAGAGGAATTATGCTAAAATGTTGCTCTTTCGCCTGCAAGACAACCTCAGCAAGCTGCGCATCCGCAGTACCAAAAGGCGTGACAAACAAGACCTCACTAAAGAGACAAACAGCCATGGCATTCCTTTTAAAAGACTGAAACGTTGTGTCCTCCGAGTGTAAGCTGAAAAACATCGGCAGCTCAGTTATGTCAGCCACAGTACCGTGCAGCATCTTCTTCACCTCTCCGACAGGAAGATTCAACAAGACAACCCAAGAATCGACAGTACCCCGATGGTACTTAGGGACGGCAATCCTACCTACCAATGGCATACCATAGATAGCCCTAAAATCATCGACAGTCGTTACCATTTCATTGGCCGAAAAGTTGAAAGTGTGACTGTCACAATCCTAAAAGGCTGCAGCAGCCTTCAGCAAATCCCAATCCGGGTTCAGAGTCAGCAAAGTGAAAAGAATACGAAATCCAAAGTCTTTAACAAAGGTCTTCTTGGGATGGGTCTTGAAGGAATATACGAAGGTCGATAAGTCCTTCTCGTAGTCACCAACAACCTTGGCATAAAGTTTGGAAGGGTTGGAAGCCATGAAAAATGTGGGTTGGAGGCAAAATCAAGCAAGAAAAGGTGTTTAACAATGGCAGAAAATAGCTGTTGGGAAGATGGTTTCGACCAGAGGCTGATATTATAGCTGTTGGAAATCTTTTGGCCAGCATATGTCAAGCCCCAGATTTCGCTCCCCAGAAGCGCGCGCCTCCCGTCACTGGTATGAGAAGCGCGCGCGTCCCACCATCAAAGGAGGAGGCACCTGCCTCCCACTTCAGGAATGCCTCATCAGCCCTTGTCAAGGAAAAAAGTCCGCACACTGCCAAGACACGCCAAACCAAGATGAAGACTCCGCCTTTGAACACATGGATGGGCACACATTAATTGGGTCTGCCCCTAAGGCATGTCTAAAATTGGAAGTAAGTGTTAGTACCCGACCTGAAAATGAGTTTATTAGGACTTTCCCAAAAATACAAGGACTTTATAGGAATTAGAAACCTTACAAAGACATGTCCCGGATTCCCGAAATACCTCATTTATGACAAAATCTATCAAAATAGGTAATAAATGGTTTCCTTAAACCATGCAGAAACCCTAGCTTGAAAATCACGTCAGCCTGCATCCTTGGCCACCCGGCCAACCTTGCTGCGCCTCCGATCTTGGCCACGCGGTCACTCTTGTCACCGGCTTCAGTCATGGCCAGGCGGCCACCTTTGTCCCAGATGATCTCAGCCGTCAGATCTTTCCATCAGTTTACTATATAAACCAATCCCATGCTATTGGTTTAAGATCCGATTTTGAGAGCTCTAAGTCCGAATTTTGGAGTTCTTAAACACAATTTTCTCCCTAATTAAGCATTCAAACACTCAAGGAGATCAAAGGTTTATTTCTTGCCAACATAGGTAAGTTTTCTAACTTTTTCTTCATGTTCTTGCATCATTTTTAATGTAGATCTTTTATATTCATGTTCTTACATGTTTATTCATAGTTTCTTCATATGCTTTGCATGTTCATTCATATGTTCATAATATGTTCTTCGCATGTTCTTCGTGTTCATAGATTAAAACCTTATTATGCTATATTTAGGGTTGTGATCTTCATAATTACATGTTATTTCATAGCCGATGATGATCTAGGGTTCATCAACCTGAGGATGATCTAGGAACTACTTCTAAACCCTAATCTTTAGGTAATTCCCCCCTCATTATGCATGATCCCGATTCTCCTGCCTATTCTAAATTCTCTGCGAACTACGCTGACCTGAGCTTCTAGCATTGAGAGGAACGTAGGCAATCTTCGGATCCGGTCTAAATCACTAACACACTACTAACACATTCATCATGATAGAAAGACCGATCAATTCGGGCAATAGGAGTGATAACGTTCAATATTCTTCTCTTGTTGTAATTTGACCCCCGAACCCACTAAAAATGCTTTTTTCAATGTTTTGGCTTTAATTAAAACGGCGTGGCGACTCTCATAATTTTAATTTCGTTAAGAATATTCCTTTTGTAAATAAAAATAATCACAAGATACTTCCCATGCGTCGCTTCATCGGAAAGGGGTATTCACAGTGGCGACTCTGCTGGGGACTGCTTTGAAACTTTTTCAAACTTAGTGGGTCTAACTTTCGTTTACGTCATGATGCTTGCCATGTTTACACATGCACACACTTGCCATGTTTACACATGCACACACCTGCCATGTTTACACATGCACACACCTGCCATGTTTACACATGCACACACCTGCCATGTTTACACGTGCACACTTGCCATGTTTTCACGTGCCCCCTACAGTTAATCCATGTTTACATATGCACCCGCGCACTCCGCCATGTTAATACTTGTACCTTGTACCTTGTACCTTGTACCATGTACCCTTGTTATCTTCGCTTTAGTATTAGGGTCAAACAAAACTCTGCTATGCTCCCTTGTACATTATTCTCTCTCTCTTTCTCCTCTTTCTCTCTCTCTCTCTCTCTCATGCATTGCATTGCATCATCCTAACATTAAAAACTTCTCTCTTTTCTCCCTAAAAAGAATTAGTTTCTTGCCTCACACTACCACTAGTCCGTGTCAGCACTGCACAGGTCCCCATTACCCGAAATATTCGATGTGCAGGAATTTGTGCGCTACTGTCGCACTCTTTTCGAGTCACTCGTCTATTCCACTCACCGTATACGGTGGGAACCTTTTACCTAATCCGTGTCAACCCACACTAGTGTAGGAAACACACCTAGGTTTTGACCGGTTGGTTTGGCTAGCTTTTTCTTAATAGTCAATTAACGTGTTGTCTATGTCAAGTCATCCCCAAGTCAATGATGAATCGAGATCTTTGAGAGAAAGTGCACAAAAAATTGATTTCCCTACAAGGGACGTGCCATGGTGATATGAGTGTTTATTGTCAAGATCTCCGCTCATCATTAACTTGTGTAGGATGCAACACAGACATCACGTTAAATGCCTTTAAGGAAGGGTTAGTCGTAGGATCTGATGGTTGGTGGAAGCCGCTTGCCCTATAGGACCCTCGCCCAAATTGTCTGTTTGGGGGTGTGCAATGCAGGTGAAAAACGAGGGGTCTATAGACGTAGTGATGGCCTCCACTAATCGTAGTCTTCTAACTAGTTGCGAAAAAGGGGTACCCCTTCCAACCAATTAGGATGTAAATAATGTATGTGTTTGTAAATTAAAATGTACTTTGCATGAGCCTTCCCCCTCTCCTAAAAGATTCATTGCCCTTCAACCTTTCAGCAAAGCAAGTTTGGATCCGTTCGGGTGGTCGACTACAACGTGAAGCTTCTACTCCGTCCACGTTCTCAGTCTCGTCATCAGCAATGTCAACTCCCGCTTCAGCTTCAGCCTCTGCTCCTCCTGCTAGTGCCGCCGAACTCAACATCGAGACCACTCTCAATGGTATTCCCCCAAGCCTCCAGAATTTCCTCGCCGGTCTCGAAGCCAAGATCAAGAATCTCGAAGAAAGCAACAAGATGTTGGAAGACCAGAACCAACAGTTGAAGGGTCACATTCAACAAAAGGGAACTAAACTGGTGCCCGATGGTGAGAATTTCATTTATGTCGAGGATGAAGAGGTCAATACCAACTGTCCCCCAAACACCAATGCCACTGCCTTCCCATTCCCAAGCTACCGCAATGTTCCACCTCCTTCTCTCTACACCCAACAAGGTTTCACTACCATGAGCAAGAACAAGGCTGTCTATGAACCTTCCCCCGAACTGCTGGGTGGCTACCTCTCTGCTAGCAAACTACCCGCACCCTCGTTGCCTCTGAGTATTGGGATGGCCGCTACTACTACTTCCACTACTCCTCCCGTCATTCTGTCAGAATCTATACCCGACATCTCCAATCACCCTGTGGTCACGGCCATGCAAGAGCAAATGCGCAAGTTGATCGAGACCGTGGATAAGCAAAGTACACCGACTACCAAGACAATCAACCCTAGCCAAGTGGGGGCTCTCCCCAAGGATTTCAAGATGCCTAAAGTGGCGATGTTTCATGGTGACTCGTGTCCTAAGACTCATTTGGATAGTTATGTGTTGGCCATGAGGGCTCGTGACTGCACCAACGAACAAATGGCTCGCGTATTCCATAGCACTTTGGATGGTATAGCTCTGCGTTGGTTCTTGGGGCTAGAACCAAGCGAGAGGCAAACATGGGATCAAATCAGTGCCATTTTCTGTGAGAAGTATCAAGCTAATTTGGATTGGCATGTGAATCAAACCGACCTTGAGAACACTATGCAAAAGCCCGGTGAGGCTATTTATGATTTTTACAAGAGGTGGAATCATCGGTTGTGCGAGGTCCAATACCCACCAAAAGCGAAGGAACAGAAACAAATATTCTACAAATGTTTATTGCTTGAAATGAAAGCAGCCATCGGCAATGGTTATTTCCCTGACTTGCGGGAAATGGTTGACGCCGGAGTAAGGTACGAAGCAGGGTTCACTGGGATTGTGCCGCCAAAGGAAAGTCTGAAGACCAACAACAACAACTCCTTCCGCTACAAGGCTCCTACTGCGCCTGCCTTCCTAGGGGTGGAAAGGAGGCCGTCGGCCAAGTGAATATGGTCCAGAAAGAGGTCCCGCTGGATGTCCAAGCCGTAACAAGGAATGGGGCTCCACAACAGAGGGAGAATTTTGACGATTTTGGTATGCCCATGGGGAAGGTCTTTGACGTATTAGTCAAGAGAGGTCTTATCAAGCCTTTAGAGAATTACCAACCTGCCTACCCAAGAACTGATTTGGACGCCTCCAAGTTCTGCAAGTATCACAAGCACATCGGGCACATAACGGATAGTTGTATCCAACTGAAACGCGTAGTTCAAGGATTGATCAATGACAAGAAGATTGAGAAGCCGAAGGGTCCTAATGTGGTGAATAACCCTCTTCCTAACAATGGGGGTGGGGTGAATATGGTGCAAACATGCGATATCAGTATCCTAGAGCTCATGGATGCCTTTGATAAGATAGGGCTCACGATGGTGGATATTTTCATGGCATTAGTGACGTTAGAAATTCTCGAACCATTAGAAGGACACCTTCCTCGTCTTGGTTGCGATTTGTCAAAGTTTTGCCACTACCACAAGTGCACCGGTCACACTACCGAAGAATGCTTTGAACTCAAGAAAGCCGTGCAAGAGCTCATCCACAAGGGAGTTGTCGAAGACCCTAGAGATTACGTAGCTAGCAATGTACTTATGGTAGAACTTAGTGAGATCACTGATCCGGCCGAGCCTGTTGTGGCGGACTGTGATGAGATGGGTTGTATCTCAATGACTAATAATAAAGAACCTTCTTGCTACTTGTTTTCTTTAGAAGAACTAGTGAGTGAAGTCGAATCTCTAGAGGAAGAGAGTCCCAAACCCTCTCAACCTCTTTCCTGGGCCGAAATCTTCGAAGAGGCCGAAAAGACCGAAGTTTCGCCCCCTTGTCATGACACGCCATTGTCTTTGGAGGAGCTACGTACAGAGGTTTGTCTCCTTACAAGATCCGGTCAAGTGTACCAGTCCGACCCAAAGGGAGCAAAGAAAGTCTTTGGGAAGGAACCCAAGCAAGTCGACCTAGACAAAGAAGACCCTATCCTCACTCAACTCAAACAAACCCAAGCCCATATTTCACTATGGTCCCTACTCACCTCCTCCCTAGCCCCTCGCCTCATGCTCGATCAAAACCTCGCCGCCACCATGGTACCATCCACTATTACCCCGGAGGACGTTACCCACATGATTGGTAATATCCACTATGGAAACATCATCACTTTCTCAGAGCTAGACAAGCCAGTGTTCGGAGTTGATCATAATGAGCCTTTATACATCACTGTCGAGGTAAATGGCAAGAAAATTCCCCGTGTATTCATTGATAATGGTTCTGCTATTAATATCCTGCCTTCAAGGATGATGGATGTGGTTGGCGTTCATGGTGTTGATTTACGCCCATCCAAGCAAACCATCAAAGCTTATGACTCTACATGCCGAGCCGTGATAGGCGAATCCACCTTGCCCATTACCATCGGAACAAAGATCCTGCCGACCGACTTCCACATCATAGACATTCCCGCAACCTTCTCACTCCTCCTTGGCCGGCCATGGTTACATCAGTCGGGCGCTGTCCCATCTTCCCTGCACCAGTGTGTGAAGTTTCAATCTGGTAATGAAGTGACCATCATCTACAGTGATCTCGTAACTGCCCAAGGGACGGACACCAAGGGCGTTCCTGTCTTACAGATTCAGCATGGGGAAGAGAGCCGACTCTTCAATGGCTTCGAAATAGTCGCTCAAGCACAGATCTGCACCATCGACCTCACCAAAACAACGGATAAAGTAGCACATGTTGTCAAGATACTACGTAATATGGGCTTCGTACCGGGGCTGGGGCTAGGTAAGAACTTGCAGGGTCCCACAGAATTGGTTGAAGAGGTTGATCATCGAGGGTTGTTCGGTCTAGGATACACCCTTACTCCTGAAGACAAGATGGAGCAACAAAGGATAGATTTGCTTAAAAAGATGAATCTTCCCTACAAAAAGCCTGAAATGCGGCCATACCGCCTGTCCCTGAATAGCTACTTTGTCAGGGAAGGCAAGGAGTTTTCGTGTTTTGAGTTCGCCGAGCCATAGATTGACCACACCGGGAAGTTGCAGAAAGGGTTCGAGATTTTCAGAGATGTGGAATTCGATCGGTCCAACATGAAGCTGACTTACATGGAATATGACAAAGCCACGGGCAGAGTTAGAACCATCAGGCATGAGTACTCCACCAAGGTTGCAGATGACTTGGCAGATCAACTTGAAGCCGCAACCCTTGACAAGCCAGCAATAGAAGCCGCAGAAACTCCGAGTTTGACTGAGACGTGGGACGGCCAATATCTGCTTCAACATCTGGGTAATCTGGGGCTGCACGAAGACATGGTTGCCGTCATTGGGGACGATTCTGAAGATGAGGTGGACCCAAGAACATTGGTGGTACCCATGGGGGACAAGCTCAAGAATTGGTACATCATTGGGGGACCTATAGCTACTCCGGAATTTATGGTGGGAAAACTGGGGCTTACTCCTTCTCCTGTCACCACTCCTGCAGCATCTCCTGTCACTCACCCAAAATCCCCGTCCCCAGAGTCTAGTGGTTTACATTTTGAATTTGAGTCTTCCTCTAAGTCTGACGACCTTACGTCCGAAGACTATGATCTTGTTGCAAACGCTATATTCCCTTTTGCCATGAATGAAACCCTCGACCTTTCCGAGTATCCCTCCATAGTCACTCTTTTAACTAATAAATTGGCTAATAATCAAACTAATGATTAATGGAGCGGTTTACACATGTATTATATCCGCATTTTCGTACTAATTTCATCAGTTTTTGGTTGTAATATAGTTTAGATTGGATATATTTTTGGTCTTTTATGATTTATGGAACTTTGTTGGATTTGTAATGTTTTAAGACACTTTGTAGTAAGACACTTTGTAGTGTATTTTGTGTGGTTGCAAAGTCCGTGGGTTGTAATTTGTCGAAGACTGAATATTGCTCGAGTCAAAGTCAGAGTCAAAGGTCAACCGTGGTCAAGCGAGTCAAAGAGCTGAAGAAAAGAAGAAAAATGAAGAAAGTCCATTCCAGGAGAGTGGGCGGTCGCCCATTTTGACCCGGGCGGTCGCCCACTAAGGCGACTTTGAGATGCTCCAAACTGATTGAATGGGCGGTCGCCCACTCTGACCCGGGCGGTCGCCCACGTCTACGCACTGAATTTCGGGTTTTCCTTGCCAGACGGGTTTTAGCCCTATTTTCCCTACTTTTGGCCCTAGTTTTCTCTATGTATAAATATTAGACTGCAGCCTTTAGTTTTAGTATGCATTGTTTTAGGTTTTATTAAAGTTTCAAGTTGTAAACAAGATTTGGGAGATTATTCATCATCAAGCTTTTATCCAGGTTTATGATTTTTAATTATATTCTTGTGTTTATTGCTATGTCGATGAGTAGCTAATTTCTTTATTCATGGATTGGGAGTAATAACTATCAAATCTCTATGCTAACTTGGGCTTAATCAAATATTAATCTTGTTCTTGTTCATAAGAATAGAGCTTAATTAATTTAAAGATTTCATTAATATGACTTGATATTTTTGGTCTTTAAATCATCTTGGTTTAGATTGTTTCATTAGCGTGAATAATTTAGATATTGAATCATATTCTTGTGATTAGATTTAATTGAGGACTTCGCGGAAATCAAAAGAATTTAAGATCAAGTGTTCTTAAGAACTTAATAAATTGTTTTTGTGTGTTGTTGACCTAACGGAATATTTCACATAGAGATAATAATAGGGTTGCAATCCGGTGACCAGACCGTCCCAACTCTTAAATAAGTGAACGATTTCTTGAACAAGTTTAATAGTCTTTTTCATAAAATAGCATAGAGAGGAGATAGTTGTGAACCCCAATCTGTGAATCTTCGTAATCTTGAATTAAATATTTGTTTGCGTAGTGATCTTTAATTTAGTAATTTATTTTCCTTGTTTAGTAGTTAATTTAGTTTAATCAAAATCAATCAAAAACCCCCTTGGTTACGTTTTGCACTAATTAAATTTACTTGTTTGTCCAACGAGTCTTCGTGGGATCGACCCTCGCTTTCGCGCGTTACTACTACGGTAACTAGTGCGCTTGCTAGGTATTTTATTACTTGGAATTTTATCCATCAAGTTTTTGGCGCCGTTGCCGGGGACTTGTTTTGATTTACAAGTTAATTTAGTCGGTGTATGTTTGGTAGACGTTCATTGAACCCCGAGTTGGTTCCTTTGGAGGATAATATCGATAGACTTGACAGGGGTATTCCCCCTATTTCTGAGTCTGAGTCTGAAGCTTCTGTCACCGAGACAGAGGTATTTTTAAGTGATTTTGAAACTTCTTCCACCGGGGGAGAAGAAATTGAAGTTGTAATGGCTAACCCCTTAATGAAAGAATATGCTAGGCCTAAGGTTGACACATCGGTGTCATGTATTGTCCTGACTGAGGCCGCTAAATCTTATGAGGCGAAGGGGGATTACTTTAGTCAGTTGCCCAAGTTTCAGGGTCTTCCCGCTGAAGACTCTTTGAACTTCTTGAGAGAGTACATGATGATTATATCGGGATTCCCTGTAAAAGAGGGGGTTACTGATGAACAATTAAGACTTAAGTATTTTCCTTTCTCTCTTCAAGGGGCAGCTAAAACTTGGCTTATGTTACTTCCTGCTAGGAGTATCACTACATGGGATGGGTTGCATGATGCATTTTTAAAGAAATTTTTCCCGCATGCTACTTTGGCCACTTTTAGACAGAAAATCATAGGGTTTACTCAAGAGGTAGGTGAGCCATTTCATGAGGCTTGGGATAGGTTCAAAATGTTGCAAGTACAGTGCCCCCATCATGCTTTTCCTGAGGCCCTTTTACATCAAACATTTTATGGTGGGTTAACTGCAGCAGACCAAGCTATGGTCGACAATGCAGCAGGCGGCTTTCTAGGAGCCAAAACTGTTGACCAAACCCAAGAATTATTTGAGATGTTGGGGGCCAATTCGCAAGAAAAAGGCTCTAGAGGGAAACCTAGGGGAGTGCATGAGTTGAGTGGTATGGATGAGTTCGCTAGGCAGGTGTCTTTGTTAAACCAAAACATGGCTAAAATGAATTCTAATATGCCTTCCTCAAGTGCTAATGTGGTATCTGATTTCTGTGCTAATTGTGGATCTAACACTCATGCTACTAATGGTTGTCCAGTTGTTGCACAGTTTGATTCTGAACAGGTAAATGTGATGCAAGGGTATCCCCCAAGGCAAAATCAAGGTGGTATGTATTCTAATACTTATAATCCAGATTAGAAAAACCACCCCAATTTTTCTTGGAGGGGTAACCCAGGAATTCAGTACCAGCAGCAGAAACCTCTATATCCTCCTCCCCCACAAGGGAATCCAGAACAGCAGCCTAAGCAATCACTGGAGGATATGATGAGGACCATGATGCAAGAGCAGCAACAAATGAAGATGATGATGGAGCAGCGTGAAAAGCAGCAGGATGCTGTCAACAAAAAGCTGGAGACCCAGATTGGTCAACTAGCTGTGGGTCAGCAAGGGCATAAACCAGGAACCTTCCCTAGTCAAGGGGAGCAAGCCAAGGCCATTATGACTCTCAGAAATGGCAAACAGGTAAGTAATGAGGTATGTCCTAACTCTCCTTCTGAATCTGCTGAACCACCTGTTGTTGAGAATGTTGTTGGTAAGAGTACTAATGGCATGGGGGAAATTCCTGTGACTGATTCTTCCACCCCCAAGCCATATGTACCTCCTGTACCGTTTCCTGGTAGATTCATGAGAAGTAAGCTGGATAAGCAAATGTCTGATTTATATGACATGTTTTCAAAAGTAAACATTAATCTTCCTTTGTTAAATGTCATTAAAAATATCCCAGCTTATGCAAAGTTTTTCAAAGAACTTAACTCCAGGAAACCCAAGTATGGGAATGATGAGAAGTTGATTATGGGAGAAAGTGCTAGTGCTGTGGTACAACAGAACCTCCCACCTAAATTGAAGGACCCCGAAAGTTTTAACATTTCTATATCTATGGGGGACTCTAAAAAGGTAAAGGCAATGTTAGATCTCGGTGCTAGCATTAATTTGTTACCTCATCATTTGTATCTTGAGTTGGGTTTACCTGAGCTACAACCCACCACAATGACCTTGCAATTGGCTGACCGTTCAATCAAGAGGCCATTGGGAATTATGGAGGATGTTTTGGTGCAGGTAGCCAATTTGATTATCCCTGTGAATTTTGTTGTGCTTGAGACTGTTAATGGTGTTGGGAATAGTCAGGATTCTCCCATATTGCTTGGGCGTCCATTTATGGCTACTACTAACACCATCATTAATGTGGGTGATGGGACTCTATCTATGTGTGTGGCTAATGAGAAAATAGAAATATCTGTGTTTGATGTCATGCAAAGTCCCTTAGATGATGAGTCTTGTAACTGTGTGGATATTGTTGAGGATTGTGTGAGTGAAGTCTTGTGGCATGAGAGAGAATGTGAGGAGTTAGAGTCTTTGTTGTCAAATGGCGGTGAGAAACTTAGGGATAATGCGGATGTTCAACTGATGGCTGTGGAAAAGGCCGACGAACACCATCCTAGTGATGGCCCGTTTCACCCCCTAGGCCACTTCAATGAGAAGTCGGTGCCTTCTATTGTAACTCCTCCAGCTCTTGAGCTGAAAGCCCTTCCTTCCAATTTAAAGTATGTTTTTCTTGGGGAGGGTGAGACTTTTCCCGTGATAATTGCCTCAGATTTGACCATAGAAAAAGAGGCCAAGTTGATCAGAGTGCTTCGTGAGCATAAGCAGGCCATAGGGTGGACCTTAGCAGATATTAAGGGTATAAGCCCCTTCATGTACATGCACAAAATTAATCTTATAGATGGTGCTAAGCCATCTACAGAGAGACAAAGGAGGTTAAACCCTCACATGGAGGAGGCGGTTAGGAAAGAGGTCCTAAAATTGTTGGATGCAGGCATTATCTATGCCGTTGCTGATAGTGAGTGGGTGAGCCCGGTTCAAGTCGTTCCAAAGAAATCGGGCTACACGGTCACCACTAATGAAAAAGGAGAAGAAGTGCCAAAAAGGGAAGTGACTGGTCTGAGAATGTGCATAGATTTGCGCAAACTGAATGCTGCAACAAAGAAAGATCACTTCCCTTTACCCTTTATTGATCAGATTCTGGAGAGGTTAGCCGGACATAAGTATTATTGTTTCTTGGATGGTTTCTCGGGGTATAACCAAATCCCCATTGCACCAGAGGACCAAGCCAAAACCACTTTTACTTGTCCTTTTGGCACATTCGCATTTAGGAGGATGCCCTTTGGGCTTTGTAATGCACCTGCGACCTTTCAAAGGTGTATGACATCCATCTTCTCTGATTTGATTGAGCGATGTGTTGAAGTCTTCATGGATGACTTCTCGGTATTTGGGGACAGTTTTGATGGGTGCCTAGAGAATTTGACAATGGTTTTAAATCGTTGTTGTGAGACAAATCTGACCCTTAGTTGGGAAAAATGTCATTTTCTCGTAAGGCATGGCATTGTGTTAGGACACTTGGTGTCAAACAAGGGGATTGAGGTAGACAAGGCTAAAATCAATGTGATTTCAAAATTTCCTCCCCCTGTGTCGGTTAAGGGTGTGCGAAGTTTTCTAGATCATGCAGGTTTTTATAGGCGTTTCATAAAAGACTTTTCAAAAATTTGTAAGCCTTTATGTAACCTGCTGGCTAAGGACACCGAGTTCATCTTTGACCAAGAGTGTTTAGAGGCCTTCAATCTGCTGAAGGAGAAGTTGACGTGTGCCCCCATTCTATCCAGCCCCAATTGGTCTCTACCATTTGAGATCATGTGTGATGCATCAGATTTTGCGATTGGGGCTGTTTTGGGGCAAAGAGTAGATAAACTACCTCACGTGATTCATTACGCAAGTAGAACTTTAAATGATGCACAACTGAATTATACTACACTGAAAAAGAATTTTTAGCAGTTGTGTTTGCTCTTGAATAATTTCGTTCTTACTTGCTTGGGTCTAAGGTGATTATCTACTATGATCATGCTGCACTTAAATATTTGCTGAATAAAAAGGATGCTAAACCTAGACTTCTTAGGTGGATGCTCCTACTGCAGGAGTTTGACATAGAAATAAAGGACAAAAAGGGGACCGAAAATGTGGTGGCTGATCACTTATCTAGGCTAGAGAACTTTACTTTTACTAATGTGATAGATGGTGCGATTCCGGTTAATGAAAATTTTCCGGATGAGCAACTTTTTGCGTTACATGTTCATGAGCCTTGGTATGCGGATCTTGTGAATTTCATTGTTTCTAATATTATGCCACCTAACTTCACTTACGATCAAAAACGAAAGTTTAGATCGGATGTGAAGCATTACATTTGGGATGACCCTTATTTGTGGAAAGTTTGCCCGGACAAGATAATTAGGAGATGCATTCCGGAGCATGAGCAAGCTAGCGTGATGAGATTTTGCCACGAACTCCAATGTGGGGGTCACTTTAGTGGGCAAAAGACCGCTAGAAAAGTATTACAAGCGGGTCTATATTGGCCCACTTTATTTAAAGATGCTCATGATTTTTGTGTGAGGTGTGATAGATGCCAAAGGACCGGCAACATAGGAAAGAGAGATGAAATGCCCCTACAACATAATTTAATTGTTGATATTTTTGATGTGTGGGGTATTGATTTTATGGGTCCTTTTCCCCCTTCCCAAGGCTACTTGTACATTCTTGTTGCTGTAGAGTATGTGTCTAAATGGGTGGAAGCAATTCCTACCCGGACTAATGATGCTAATATTGTTTGCAAGTTTGTGCGTGAAAATATCTTTGGTAGGTATGGAGTGCCGCGCGTCATTATCAGTGACCAAGGGACGCACTTCACAAACAGAATGTTCAATCAAGTGCTAAAAAGATATGGGGTGGGTCACAAGTTGGCTACAGCTTATCACCCTCAAACATCGGGCCAAGTGGAGGTGAGTAATCGCCAAATCAAGGCGGTGCTTGAGAAAACGGTGCGTCCAAATCGGAAGGACTGGGCTGACAAATTGTGTGATGCACTGTGGGCTTATCGGACTGCATACAAAACCCCCATTGGAATGAGCCCGTACCGGATTGTGTATGGAAAAGAGTGTCATCTGCCAGTGGAACTAGAGCACAAAGCATATTGGGCAACCAAGCAGCTAAACATGGAGTTGACTTTAGCAGGGGAGAAAAGACTGCTTGACTTGGATGAGCTTGCAGAGATGAGGCAGGATAGTTATAAGAGTGCAAAGTTATACAAAGAGAGGACAAAAAGATATCATGATAAAAACCTTAAACCCAAGTTTCTCAAACCGGGTATGAAGGTCCTTCTCTTTAACTCTCGCCTCAAACTTTTTCCCGGAAAACTGCGTTCAAGGTGGACGGGTCCTTATGAATTGGTTCGAGTGTTTCCCCATGGAGCTGTAGAGCTTAGAGATTTGAAAGATGGGACAACATTTAAAGTGAATGGACACCGAGTGAAGCCTTATTATGAGGGGCTGTCTATTTTGGAAGACATCAATGAAATTGATGTAATTGAGTTGACAGACCCGGAGGGAGCCACTTAATATTTATGTGGCATTATGTCGAGCCAAAGACTTAAAACAAAGGCGCTTGTTGGGAGGCAACCCAACCAGGTATCATTTTTATTGCTTTATGTTTTTCCTTTCAGTTTATCATCATTTTTGAATTGGGAGTGTGTTGTTCTTCAATGCCATGAGGACATAGCATGTTCTAAGTTTGGGGGTGGTGATATTCATAAAAAAAAAAAAAAAATATTATTGCTTTCGTGTCTTTTATTTCCGGGTCGGTTCGAACTACGGTGACCTGAGCCCCTTATTGTCCTAGGGGGAACGTAGGCAACGAAAGTGCGGTCAGAAAATTTGTCCGTGTCATCCTTTTTGGATCTCTCCGAGTTTGTGGGTTTATAGGGGAGTGTGAATAGTGTCACCCTCCAAAAAGATTTTTATTCTTTTAGTCATTTTTATTTTTATTTTTCATAATGGATATTACGCTTGTGATGTTTGTTTGTGGTGATGTGCAGCAATGGAGTGCGAGGTGGCTAAAAAAAAAAAAAAAAAAATGCTACAGGAAAGTGGGCGCTCGCCCACTATGGTTATGGGCGGTCGCCCAGGAAGGTGTAAACGGAGGAGTGCAAACTGATCGAATGGGCGGTCGCCCACTAAGCGAACTGGGCGGACAAATTCGGGATTTGGTCAGAATTTGGACCCTTCCCCTTCATTCTTCAAACCCTAACCCTCCACCCTCTTTCTCTCTCTACAAAACCGGGTCCTTCCTCCTTCTCTCTACAAATTCTCCCATAAATCACCACCTTCTTCTCCCTTTATCATCAAAATTGTCATACCCATCCCTCCTCCTCCATTAATCTCAAAGAATTCAACCCAAAAACGCCATTAAATCTCAAGAATTGGAAGAATTGTTAAGTTGTCAAGAACACAGAAAAGGGTGAAATTGGGCAACTTGGAGCGAGAATTGAAGGTGCTTCTAGAAGGAAAAAGTGATCGTGTGAGCAAGTTCTTTCTTCCGGTCATCTTCTCTTACTCCGGCGAATTTTCCGGCGAACTTCCGGCGAGTCTCCGGCGAGCACGTAAGAATCCCTTTTTCGCTTAATTCTCTGTGGCTGTTGGGTAGTCTTGTATTGTGTTATGGCTAGAGGTCGTGCTCCCCCTAGAGAAGTATCTCCCCAACCAAACTTTGATCGAACCCGTTTTGTGGGTGAGAAGGCCGAAATTTGGTATAACCGTTGGTCCCATAAACATTTTAATGTTGAAAGGGAGTTCAAAAAGAAGGATTTGGGACTTAATGAGTTGTTTACCCGGTATAAGTGGAATAGACTTGCGGCTCACCCGGCAGAGAATGGGGTAGGGGAATATGTTAAAGAATTTTATGCAAATGCCGCTGAGAGGGAGAATGATGCAACGTCCCATGTGCGAGGGACTGACATTGGCTATTTGGGCACGGACATTAATGCGTATTATGGGATGTCTAATGTGGTCCAACCCGAGGATTGTGCGTATGTCAGAATGGTGAGGCAAATCCAAGGGGATTATAGGCATAGGCTGGATGTTCTGGTCCCAACGTTTGGGGTGCTTGACTTGACAAACAAGAGGAGTGGGCAAATATTGTTCACCCGAGACTTAGAGCCCAGGTTGAGATACTTTCACAGGTTCATTTGCGAGAGGATTCTCCCCACCACACATTTCAATGAAGTTCATTGGAGACGGGCGGTGCTTATGCACTGTGTGTTGACAGGAGCTAAAATAAATATGGGGCATATTATCCGTGCAGAAATTTATCACACAATCCAGAACATGAGCAGCTCTAATTTTAATTTCCCGCTGCTCATTACTGGATTGATTGGGAAGGCAAGAGCGGATTTGTTGCAAGTCCCAAGGGATCTCTTTCTGGGTCCAGCGGTTGATGCTAAATTCCTCACGAGGGGCAGTGCACATGGGGGTGCGAGCACATCCCAAGGGCCACAACCGATGGATGATGAGCCAGTTGGTGATGAAGAGGAGCAAGGTGCTGGGGGTGATCCGTTTGAGGAGGAGATTGAGGAGATGTCCCACATTGAATATACGCATTATCTATCGGGACAGATTCATGCAGTGGATAGGCGGGTCCAGGATATGGATCAGAGGATGCAATTGTGGGAGTATAACAGGAGCTGTTGGGAGGACAGGATCGAGGATAGATTACAGAGGCAGGAGAATGCCCAGCAGGAGTTTTTCAGAGATGTGCTTCAGAGGTTGCCACAACCGCGACCGTTTGACCCATATATCCCACCACCTAACATGCAGAGGCAAGGGTCTTCATGGGGAGGACAACAATCACAGCCACCGCAATGGCCTGGGAGTAGTTCGAGCGGTCAAGGGCAGGGCAACAGTTCCAGTGGTGCTTGGGACCACTTCTTTCCGCCACCTCAGTAGTGTTTGGAGGTATCCCTTCCCCACCGACTCTTTATTGTTTATGCATTGTGGACATTGCATGGTTTTAAGTGTGGGGGTGTGGGGTATTATTATTTGTGGTTGCTGTTGTTATACCACCGTTACTTGTTTTTAGTTATAAAAAAAAAAAAAGAAAAAAAAAGAAAAGAGAAGCTAGGTGAAAACTCGAAAGGGCACCTAGGCAAAAGAAGAGAAATTGAGTGATTTTTTGTTTTTGCTTGGCGTGGCGTCACAAGGGCGGTTTGGAGTGATTGGGTAGGACATGTTTGGTGTAGGAGGGTTGGTTAGAGGCGAATAGGATAGAAAATCCTCATATTTGTTTGTTGGAGTCATAAGGGGGCGTTGGAGTTTTTTTTTATGAGGTAAATCATTGCTAAGGAGTATCCTAGCTTTGATTTTTTTTGAGGGAGAAGGTAGTGAAAGATAAGCGTGGGGGAAACATAGGTCATTTTAGTTCCCCCTAGCTTTTTGTGTGGGCCCTAATTGGATGGCGTTTTATGTTCTTATCATGGGTGTGCTATCAATTAGGGCCAGTCGCATTTGTTTTGTTTGGGGAGTTATAAGGAGCGGAGTCCTTTACACTCCGGTTGATTTTCTTTATCTTGTCGTGGTTTTGTTTGATGGGAGATGTAGAGGAGCTAGGTATCATTTTCCTCCATGCTACGCTTAATAGACTGGTGTTTAGATGTGGGGTTAGGAAGGGGGAATTTGATGGAGCGGTTTACACATGTATTATCTCCGCATTTTCGTACTAATTTCATCAGTTTTTGGTTGTAATATAGTTTAGATTGGATATATTTTTGGTCTTTTATGATTTATGGAACTTTATTGGATTTGTAATGTTTTAAGACACTTTGTAGTAAGACACTTTGTAGTGTATTTTGTGTGGTTGCAAAGTCCGTGGGTTGTAATTTGTCGAAGACTGAATATTGCTCGAGTCAAATTCAGAGTCAAAGGTCAACCGTGGTCAAGCGAGTCAAAGAGGTGAAGAAAAGAAGAAAAATGAAGAAAGTCCATTCCAGGAGACTGGGCGGTCGCCCACTCTGACCCGGGCGGTCGCCCACTAAGGCGACTTTGAGATGCTCCAAACTGATTGAATGGGCGGTCGCCCACTCTGACCCGGGCGGTCGCCCACTCTGACCCGGGCGGTCGCCCACTTCTACGCACTGAATTTCGGGTTTTCCTTGCCAGACGGGTTTTAGCCCTATTTTCCCTACTTTTGGCCCTAGTTTTCTCTATGTATAAATATTAGACTGCAGCCTTTAGTTTTAGTATGCATTGTTTTAGGTTTTATTAAAGTTTCAAGTTGTAAACAAGATTTGGGAGATTATTCATCATCAAGCTTTTATCCAGGTTTATGATTTTTAATTATATTCTTGTGTTTATTGCTATGTCGATGAGTAGCTAATTTCTTTATTCATGGATTGGGAGTAATAACTATCAAATCTCTATGCTAACTTGGGCTTAATCAAATATTAATCTTGTTCTTGTTCATAAGAATAGAGCTTAATTAATTTAAAGATTTCATTAATATGACTTGATATTTTTGGTCTTTAAATCATCTTGGTTTAGATTGTTTCATTAGCGTGAATAATTTAGATATTGAATCATATTCTTGTGATTAGATTTAATTGAGGACTTCGCGGAAATCAAAAGAATTTAAGATCAAGTGTTCTTAAGAACTTAATAAATTGTTTTTGTGTGTTGTTGACCTAACGGAATATTTCACATAGAGATAATAATAGGGTTGCAATCCGGTGACCAGACCGTCCCAACTCTTAAATAAGTGAACGATTTCTTGAACAAGTTTAATAGTCTTTTTCATAAAATAGCATAGAGAGGAGATAGTTGTGAACCCCAATCTGTGAATCTTCGTAACCTTGAATTAAATCTTTGTTTGCGTAGTGATCTTTAATTTAGTAATTTATTTTCCTTGTTTAGTAGTTAATTTAGTTTAATCAAAATCAATCAAAAACCCCCTTGGTTACTTTTTGCACTAATTAAATTTACTTGTTTGTCCAACGAGTCTTCGTGGGATCGACCCTCGCTTTCGCGCGTTACTACTACGGTAACTAGTGAGCTTGCTAGGTATTTTATTACTTGGAATTTTATCCATCAATGATATACACTTAGTTAATAATGATTCATTAGAAGAGGCAGACACAGACACATTAAATGATGAATACATTAAAGAAATTTCAGAACAGGTTATTAATCAAAAAGAATCTCGGGCCCAAGCTGCCGATGAGGTGTTAACGTGCGTGAATTTGGGAACCGAAGCCGAGCCTAAGGAAACGCAGATTGGAAGCTTCTTCAGCGGAGCCGAAAAGGAAGCACTGATTGAGCTACTCAAAGAATATGTGGATGTGTTCGCATGGTCTTATAAAGACATGCCGGGGCTCGACAACTCGATCGTAGAACACAGAATCCCGACAGCACCAGACGCTAAGCCAGTCAAACAGAAACTGCGCCGCATTAAGCCGGAATGGTCTTTGCAAGTGAAAGAAGAGATTGAGAAACTACTCCGTGTGGGTTTCATCAGGGTGATCGAGTATCCAACTTGGTTATCAAATTTGGTGACTGTCAGAAAATGCAACGGTAAAGTCAGAGTGTGTGTGGATTTTCGGGATCTCAACAAAGCTACGCCGAAGGATGACTTCCCCCTGCCAAATATCGACATGTTGGTGGATGCGACCGCCCATTATGAGGTCAAGTCGTTTGTGGATGGGTTTACCGGCTATAACCAGATCAAGATGGCCGAGGAGGACCAAGAGAAAACAGCTTTCACCACCCCATGGGGGACTTTTTGCTATACTGTCATGCCATTTGGGCTAAGGAACGCTGGGGCTACCTACCAACGGGCAGTTACGACTTTATTCCACGATATGATCCACAAAGAGATTGAGGTGTACGTGGATGACATGATTATACATTCAAAAGGGTCTGGGGGCCAACACTTGATAGATCTCAGAAAATTCTTCAACAGGTTGAGAGAGCACGCCATGCGTTTGAACCCGGCAAAATGCACCTTTGGAGTTCGTAGAGGGAAAGTATTGGGTTACATGGTCACCGAGAATGGGATCGAAGCCGACCCAAGGAAGATTCAAGCCATCCTGGAGATGAAGCTGCCCCGTACCGAGACGGAGATAAAAGGATTCATGGGACGCCTGCAATACATCAGTCGGTTTATCAATCAGCTGACCACCATCTGCGAACCAATTTTCAAACTGATGAAGAAAACAGCCAGTGTGGAGTGGGATTATGACTGCCAGATAGCCTTCGAAAGGATCAAACAGTATTTGCTGAATACCCCAATCCTGCGCCCGCCGCATAAGGAGAATCCGTTGCTACTATACTTAACTGTGACAGACACCGCCGTCGGATCCATGTTAGCGCAAGAAGCCAAAGATTCTCGGATTGAGAATGCAGTGTACTTTGTCAGTCGAAAGTTACAAGGTAGCGAGCTCAATTACTCCGCGCTCGAGAAGACCTGCGTAGGCCTAGTATGGGTGGTGACGAAGCTCAAGCACTACATGGTATCCCATCCGATCTTACTAGTCTCGAAAATGGATCCTATCAAGTACCTGTTCGATAAACCCTCCCTTTCTATGAGACTCGCTAAATGGTCAGTATTCTTGGGAGAGTTCGACATTACTTATGTACCGAGGAAGGAAATCAAGGGGAGGGCAATGGCCGATCAGCTCGCAGACTCTCCAAGCACCGAGACAAGAGGACCCGACCCCGAGTTCCCGGACGACGACATTTTCGCAATTGAGGTTGCAGAAAGGTGGCAATTATTCTTTGACGGAGCTGCAAACAAACGAGGGAATGGAGCCGAACTCCTACTTATTGATCCCAAAGATGAGCACACTCCCATAGCCATCAAGCTAAACTTTTCGACAACCAACAACGCCGCCGAGTATGAGGCGTGTATAGCCGGATTGGAGGCCGCCCTAGAACGCAACGTGAAAGAGTTAGAAGTGTACGGAGACTCTGCTTTGATTATTAACCAAACGGCGAAGAAATGGAAAACTATCGATCCTTGCCTGCAACGGTACCAAGGTTACATGGACGAGTTGATAGCACAGTTCAAAGAGGTTACCTTCCATTTCCTGTCGTAAGACAGAAATAGGTTCGCGGATGCTCTAGCTACGTTGGCCTCCTTAGTTGAAATTCCAGAAGGAAGGTCCGTGAAACCATTCAGGGTTGGACGAAGGGAGAACCCTGCCTATTGCTGTGAAATCCGGATCGATGCAGAGGTAAACGGAGATCAATGGTACGCCCAAATCTACAAGTTCCTTAAGCACGGAGAGATGTCCTTTGACGGAGATGTGAAGGCCAAGAGTCTGCAAGCACTCAAAAGGTTGGCGGGGCAGTTTGTGCTGTTAGACGATACTTTATACAAGAGGCATTACGACGGTTTGTTGCTCTTATATGTCGACAACAAGAGAGCTGAAGCAATAATGGAAGAAGTACACAACAGGTTGTGTGGACCCCACATGAATGCAAGGATGCTTAGATAGAAGATCACTTGCCTGGGCTATTATTGGATTACCATGGAGGCGGACTGTATTCAATGGGTTCGACGGTGTCACAAGTGCCAAGTATGCTCCAACCTCAACCACATCCCCCCACACGAGTTGTATAGTTCCACCACGCCTTGGCCATTCACCACGTGGGGTATAGACATCATTGGGAAGATCTCGCCGGCTGGTAGTAACGGTCATGAATTCGTCCTCATCGCGGTCGACTACTTCACAAAGTGGGTCGAAGCTCAGTCTTACAAGGTGCTGAATTCCAAGAAGGTGGCGCAGTTTATCAAAGAGAACATTATGTGTCGGTATGGGGTCCCTAACCTCATTATATCAGATAATGGCAGTCATTTCGAAGCCGAGTGTGCTCGCTTGCTCGCAGAATTCAAGGTCGAACGAAAGAAATCTTCCCCGTACTATCCACAGACTAACGGCGCGGTTGAGGCGGCCAACAAGACGATAGAGCAGATAATTCGCAAAATGGCTCTGCAGGGACGGGATTGGCCCGAGAAGTTACCATTAGCACTTTGGGGGTACAGAACGTCAGTCCGCACCGCTACTGGAGAAACCCCTTACACTTTGACATACGGCATGGAGGCAGTACTCCCTATTGAGTTGGAGGTGCCATCTTTGAGGATCTTGCTCGAGAACCAAGTGAATGAGGTAGAATGGCTTCGTAGTCGCTATGATCAGTTGGCAACGCTCGACGAACGCAGATTGAAGGCCATGGAACACATCCGGGCCTATCAAAGGAGAACGACGAAAGCCTTCAATAAAAGGGTCAAGCCTGTTGACATAAAGGAAGGAGATTTGGTGCTCAAAGCACGCTTGCCCAACAAGTTCAACCCCCTCGGGAAATGGGCCCCCACTTGGGTAGGGCCGTTTGTAGTACAGAAGATCTTCTCCGGAGGAGCGGTCCGAATGGAAGATTTGGATGGCAACCCGTTCAAGGAACCAGTCAACCTCAGCAAGCTCAGACGCTACTACGACTAGTATCCCCCCTTCTCAAAAAAAAAATGTTTACTACGCAAAAAGAAGCCCGATAGACTGAAAACCCGCAAAGGGCGGTCAATGCAAAATAAGGGTGCGTACAGAGCTCGCTAGATCGAAAACCCGCAAGGGTGGTCTAGGAAAAAGTTAGAGCATTCCCCCTTCTATCTTCCCTTTCTCCAAAATCATTCTAGTCCGACTGGAGTGAACTACGGTGACCTGAGCCCCTTAGTCCTATTTGTAAAAGGGGAACGTAGGCAGCCTTTCAAAAGGTGCGGTCTAAAAAACAAATAAACATCCAAATCCTGTCACAAAGCAATAAATATAGAAGTTGTATTTTCTGAAAGCAAAAACTTTTATTTTCATAGTCATTGCATGTTAACACTTATTTGATGAGTCTAAGCTTGACATACTTTTTGAATAAATAACCTATTCTGAAATTGAAACTAAAACAAAAAAAATAAACTAAAATTAAAATAATGTGTTAGCAACGACTATGGAAGGATCCTCGGAATTACTCTTTAGTGCCACTCGTGCCTTCGGTCTCTTTCTTCTTGCTTTGACCACGGCGAATCTTTTTCTTGTTAGGGTTCTCGCAAAACCTCCTCTCAAATTCACTAACCCCTTTAGCTTTGACACTAGGAGTCTCCCCATCCTTTCTCTTCCTTGAAGTCCCCGCTCCATCTCCATTAGCCATGATCTTGCTCCTCTTCCTCTCATAGGCCATCGCCTCCTTCATCCTCAATGAACAACTAGGAGCACAGGATGCCAAAATAGTGCCCCTTAGGGTCTCTAGAGTCTGCTCCCCTTGCCCAAGTCTCTCCATAAACCAATCCAAATACTCTCGTGATAGGTAGGTGTTGTTGGAGCGTGTGATGAGAGTCCTATGGCTAAAATCGGCCTCGCCCCACATTTGAGAAAGGAGAACCGAAGTGCTATCATCCAAATGAAGTATGCCAAAAGGAGAACGGGTCCTCTCCTCATCCCAACCCTCAGGGATGGTTTGCACTAGACCATATTGACGGAGTACTCTAGCGGGGTAGTAAAAAGTGGTCCCAAAAAATGACGGAACTTTAATCATGTGCAGTCCTACTTGCTTTTCCCTCATAGAATTAATGTGCCAATGGGGCACCACCCACTTGATGTCATCGATCACCATCTCCGCCAAGTACCTCGAACCTCTCCTCCATACCTCTAATACGGTGCATCCATGGGGCCACTGCCGAAGAAACCGTTGGCTTGTTCACTCGGAGCCTTTCTTACAACCACATAGTCAAAAGTCTATCACTGCCGCACGGCATCCCGCCATAAACCGCAAGATGAGGAATCCCACAAATGATCTCCCCAAGGATGGCCGGTACAATGTCATGTCCCGAACGAGCCGCATTTACCATGGTCAAACATCCCTCACTAGCACATCCGACTTCGGAAGGGAAAAGAATAGAAGCAAATAAACACAAGGCAAGATGGTCCAAAGAACGGTCTGAGGTCACATCCGCGTGCATGAAGTGCCTTGGCATCCAAGAAAGGTCGACGTAGCCACCTCTAGCATACTTACCAATGTCATCTGCGGGCACACCAAAGGTTATCAACTTGTCATGCAAAGAAATAAGATCAAAGGGCAATGCGAGTGTACCCTTCCCTTCACAACCGCAAAGCGCCTTAATGTCTTCATAAGTGGGTACCATCTCATTAAAAGAAAAGTTGAAAACATGAAGAGTGTTGTTCCAAAACTTCCCACAAGCTTGCAAGAGGTTAGTATTGGAGTTCATGTGCAAGAATGACCAAAGACACTTGATCCCATAGCGCTTCTCAAACTTCCTACGACAAGGACCGGATATCTTGGCAACCCACTTCTCCAAAGATGTTATGAAAGCTCCTTTTTCAAGTCTAGAAAGCCTTGCATTGTGATCCATTGCAAAAGAAGAGCAAGTTGATGATTGGAACTCAAAATTGACCAAAAGAGCTACTGTTACGAAGTTGAATAGGACACAAACTCCCATTAAATACTACACAACCTCCGATTCTTGCCAGGAAAAGGGAAACCGGAGGCGGCGTAGGACTTGGCCACGCGGCCACATATGCTCTTGGCCACGCGGCCGATGTTGTCCTTGGCCACGCGGCCAACTTCGTCCTAGGCCACGCGGCCACTATTGCCCCATGCAGAAAATTCGAAGATTGATGCTCCCACTCCGCAATGGATCCATGCAAGCAACGTACCCTTCCCCATGGCTCATGCATTGTATAAAATTAGGCACATTGTAAAGTAATTAGTTTGTACAAATAGGTTATCACAAATCATTTTCATTTTAGTACATAAATACATTTGCATACATATTAAATATTTGTCCAGTACATATTTGCTTCTACTAACTAACAGTGTAGGAAATAAAGATGGAAAGATGGGCCCCGCCTAATCAGAATCCTCCTCCGTGGTGTCTCCACGCCGCGCTAAAGCTCGAGAGCTACCGGCACCCGAACTCCGTCCCCGGACCGCTCGACCACCAGTGTGAGAAGAGCCCGCACCATTCGGAGACCGTTCCCGACACTGGGGTGACGCAACGTCGTCCCTCTGACAAGTACATGAATGGTACGCCTCCCTCAGTAAGCGCATCAACACGTTCTCCCGCCGGGCTGAACAGGTATATGCCTCCCGAGTCACCTGAAAGGGAAACCAAGGCAATGATTATAATGCAGAAAGAAATAAGTGTGTGCAAACATGACTAATATAAAGCACAAAGCCGTACCCCAGCGTCGGGCGGAGGAATGAATGTCTCATCAACAAGATCTGCATCAGTCGGCTCCAAGCTCAGCTCCACCTCCCGGCCGCCCCTCATCACTCTCACGCTACTCTAGCGAAGGGGCATGTCAACCAAAGGCCGACTCCGACCAACATACCGGGCCGAGCTCGATCCCTCTCCCGATAGCATCCTAGCCCGAACCTGAGGGCTGATCAACCGAGTCCGCACATAGCCAGCATAGTCATCACTCCTTCTGTAATGCTCTGCCGGAGTGGGAGGCAAGAAAGTCACCAACCTCGCGGGACGGAGCATATCCCGAGGAGGGTCATAAGGAGCCCACGGTAACGCACCAGCCCTATGTTGACGAACCACCCTCTCTCTGAGATACATGGCCTCCCCGGTGAGACCCACAAGCAGAACCCTAGAAGCGGTCAACTCCACTACATAGGGACCCACCGAAGCCTCATTAGCCGGACTCTATGGGTAAAATCTAACCCCAACAGGCTCAGACATCGCAAAAGCCCTCCTCAGATCGGCAGCATCCACTGTCTTCATGTCCCGGTTCCTGCGGGGAGGAACCCTGTTGCCCTTGCACCAGTACGATATGATGGGAACAACCTTGTTGTCACTCATCACCAACTGAAAAGGGGCGACACCGAAGATCTCGTACACCCAAGCCTGTGCATACAATGAAAGAGACATTTCAGACCAAAAGATAGAGCAGAAATCTCAATAAGTAAAAAGAAGAGTAGTCAAGAGCATACCTCAAATGCGAACTGAAACCCGTCAAAGGCCGACGAGCTAGTCCTCGAGCAATGGTCCAATGCCCGGTAAATCTCAGCCAAACCGGCTCCACCCCAAGAAATCTCACCGACTTGGTCCAAGTCCACCAAAGCCCCTAGCAGTGAGTACCTACAGACAGTAGCCCTACTGGGAAACAAGATCTCTGAAAAGCTGTACCATAAGAACAGCCGGACCAAATAATCCAAATCATACTCCCCCTACCAAAGGCTTCAATAGCCACCTCCACCAGACGGTTCACCTTCCGGCCTCCACTCCATAACCCTTGACACCTCCTCCCAGATCAGTGTCAACTCCCAGCAGAGCCTGCCTATAGTCCCGCCGCTCCGCCAAGCTCTCATCAAAAGGCAAAGGGGTAGCAGTGAACCTCAACCCCGTGATAGCCGTAAAATCCGTCGGCGTGATGGTAATCTCTCCAACTGAAGTGGAAGGTATGGGTGGTGTCCCACCAGAACTCCCTGCACACCTCTATCACCACCGCCACCTTCAGGGTGCCCCCAACCATGCGGACACTGTCAAAGAATGGGCCAAACCCCATAGCCTCGATCCGAGCACGCAAACCGCCCGGTCCCTCCGGTAGGGACGCCCACGGTTTGCCCACAGTCACTGTGGACCCACGAGCCTTGATCCTCTGCAGGTAAACACAGCACAGGTATGTTACACTCCTAGCAATTTACATTTCTAGCAATCTACATTTCTAGCAAATTATGATTCTAGCAATATATATTTTGTACAAAAGTGCGAAAAATGTGAAAATGAGAGGAGGGAAAATTTGAAATTTACCTCTCGTGTCTCCGGAAGACCCATCGACCAGTGACGCTCCGAGTCGATGTAGAAATCATAGTCTTGATCAAATGTTGACCGAAGAAGGCCGTCGCGGAAGTTCCGAGTCGCCGCTCGTGGTTTCAAACCGCCCCGTGGAATCAAGGGCGCCGCTTCAAAACCCGCTCTTGGGTCAACCCCTACATTTCCCTCGCCCTGAGCATCACCGTGCCCCTCTCCTTGTTGCTCTTGTTGTGGAAGCATATACCCACCTTGGCCCGGAAAATCCCCAAATAATGCCTCATTGATCCAATCTGCCATAGCTTCAAGAAATATGTGAAATGAAGTCTTCAAAATTATCAAAATCCAAGCTTTTTCTCTCTAAAACTCAATTTTCTCTCTCTAACTCGTCAACAATGGAGGAAGGAAGAAGAAGAAAGAAGAAAAGAAGGGGAATAAGGAGGGTTTCTGGTGATGTGACCAAGGAGGCAGCCCGACGGCGACCTTGGCCACGTGGCCACTTATGCCCTCGCTATCCCAGCCGTTAGATCAGCGATCCGCGTGAAGGAAATCTGACCACTCAGCGTTCTTGGCCACACGGCCACTATTGCAATTCAGTGACCTTGGCCACGCGGCCAACCTTGTCCCTTCAGATAAAATCCCATTTTTGCCCCTGATCTTTTCCCTTTGATTCATTTTAGGTGCCCTTAGCACTATTTTGACTGATATTCGTTACCTTTGGGTAGGGAAAGCCCCTTAAAATTTCCATTCTTCACCGAATATTTGCTTAGGATTCGTATGGTTGTAGAGACTTCGGCGCCTCTATGACATACGCATCCTAGATCGATCGTGATTGGCAGAAGCCTCGGCGTTTCTGTTTGCGAGAGATCCAGCATCTATTATTAGGATTCGTATGGTTGTAGAGACTTCGGCGCCTCTATGACATACGCATCCTAGATCGATCGCGATTGGCAGAAGCCTCGGCGTTTCTGTTCGCGAGAAATCCCGCATCTATTACTTTAGCGTAATCAGCAGGAACCCTGGCGATCCTGATTGCGTTTACCATTCCATCTTGGGATTATTTAGACGACGTAGTCTTTATTTTTCCCAAATAACTTCATTGCTTACGAATGATCGTTCTTCATACAAGATAGTATCCGTAGGTTTATTATCCACAGCAGAAGTTCGATGTCTCATCTTTCCCTAATATCTCTGAACTACGACCGGCTTGATTCCTCTGAGGATCGTAGGAAACCTGAAAAGGTTCAGCCACCCGACCGACGCGGTCATCTATCATCCCCAGTGGGTGCATTTTCCCCAGCAGAAGACGTTGTTCCCCATCAGAGGACAGTCCTTCCCAATTTCTCATCAGATTTGAACTACGTTTGGCTTGATTCCCCCGCGGATACGTAGGTCGCCTGCCAAGGTTCAGCCGTTCCCTTACCTTTCATCTGTTTTGAAACTCATGTTTCAGACGGATCCTTGTTTTATCGTCGACCCCACATTGCCTTGCAAGAAGCGTCGCCGAGGGGCTACTGTTAGTACCCGACCTAAAAATGAGTTTATTAGGACTTTCCAAAAAATACAAGGACTTTATAGGAATTAGAAACCTTACAAAGACTTGTCCTGGATTCCCGAAATACCTCATTTATGACAAAATCTATCAAAATAGGTAATAAATGGTTTCCTTAAAACCATGCAGAAACCCTAGCTTGAAAATCACGTCAGCCTGCATCCTTGGCCACGCGGCCAACCTTGCTGCGCCTCCGATCTTGGCCACGCGGCCACTCTTGTCACCGGCTTCAGTCATGGCCAGGCGGCCACCTTTGTCCCAGATGATCTCAGCCGTCAGATCTTCCCATCAGTTTACGATATAAACCAATCCCATGCTATTGGTTTAAGATCCGATTTTGAGAGCTCTAAGTCCGAATTTTGGAGTTCTTAAACACAATTTTCTCCCTAATTAAGCATTCAAACACTCAAGGAGATCAAAGGTTTATTTCTTACCAACATAGGTAAGTTTTCTAACTTTTTCTTCATGTTCTTGCATCATTTTTAATGTAGATCTTTTATATTCATGTTCTTACATGTTATTCATAGTTTCTTCATATGCTTTGCATGTTCATTCATATGTTCATAATATGTTCTTCGCATGTTCTTCGTGTTCATAGATTAAAACCTTATTTATGCTATATTTAGGGTTGTGATCTTCATAATTACATGTTATTTCATAGCCGATGATGATCTAGGGTTCATCAACCCGAGGATGATCTAGGAACTACTTCTAAACCCTAATCTTTAGGTAATTCCCCCCTCATTATGCATGATCCCGATTCTCCTGCCTATTCTAAATTCTCTGCGAACTACGCTGACCTGAGCTTCTCGCATTGAGAGGAACGTAGGAAATCTTCGGATCCGGTCTAAATCACTAACACACTACTAACACATTCATCATGATAGAAAGACCGATCAATTCGGGCAATAGGAGTGATAACGTTCAATATTCTTCTCTTGTTGTAATTTGACCCCCGAACCCACTAAAAATGCTTTTTTCAATGTTTTGGCTTTAATTAAAACGGCGTGGCGACTCTCATAATTTTAATGTCGTTAAGAATATTCCTTTTGTAAATAAAAATAATCACAAGATACTTCCCATGCGTCGCTTCATCGGAAAGGGGTATTCACAGTAAGATAGAAAGTCCCACTAGAGGTAGGGTGTCTTTTATTTACTAAAGGCCAATCTCGGCATTTCATCTTCAAGCAGAAAAATTTGTGGTCCGCAGTTAACTGTGCCCGCACTCCACAAAGTCAACAGTCAACATCAAGTACAACTCATGACAACAACTGGGTCCATGGTGAGCCCCTGAAATCACCACCTCTTCAGCCAAGTCCTCCTACTGACTCTAAACTGGCCACGATGTGCCGAATCATGCCACCGCATCTCTTCAACTAGACAGATGAGTCCCCTAATGGACTTCAGCTCGATAGACTTCAACTCGGCACATGGTTATTGGGTTTCGAGGGTCCTTGCGCAGCGGAAGAATGCAATAACAAATCAACAAAAGCCAAAGCCCATAGATCCATTGTTGAACAACTCCCGGGTGCTCGCTGATCGGAAACCAGAACTACGAGTCAAGGGATTTGCCCGTGCTTTTTGATAGAGTGCTTCTGAATTCCCTGGTAAGAGTCGAACTTACACAAGTCTTCTGTCCTGTACAAGTGACTGAGTAGCTGACTGCTCTGCCATTGAGCTACGGAGATTTGACTTCTTTCTGCTATTAGAGTAGTTGCTCGCCTGCCCCCGAGTCTGCTGGTCAGCCCCTTTCTTCCTGAACGAGAGGAGCTATAGAAGAGAAGTGCACCGAAGACAATGAAATATATACTATATAAATAAATATAAGATGAACAAGAAAAGGGAAATATTTGATTGAATCCATCTTTCTGGACTAACTAGATGAAGATGAGCCTAAACTGGAAGGGGAAAACAGTAGCATAAAGGATCCCCCCATAGTTGGACTGCTTGAATTTAGAACACTAACCATGATGGAGCTTTAAAATTTTTTGGATCTTCGAATCTTCAAGTCTTCAAGCTTTACGATTTGATCTCCTTGTTCTCCGCGTTCTTTGAATCAAGATCATAGGAACACGAACTTGAGATGTTAAAGAAAACATCCTCTATGTGTATCCACATGCGAATGAATATCTAGAACCATTCTAGATCTAGGTTGCTAGACCCATTAGAAAACACATTTTTCTAATCTTCAAAGGCTATATGAATTTATTGGTGTTTTTGAGTTATTGATTCTCAATCTAAACTCAAGAATATGTTTCTCAAACACATGGAGGCTACCAATAATGATACAAACTGAATTAGGTTAATGCCTTGTAAAAGGAACTGTATTTAAACCTAAAAGCCCTAAACCATTTAGGAAATTTAGTACAAATCCCGTCAAAACCCGAATCAGGAAAAACCAGGATTTCTGGAAGGGTGGTCCGCCCGGGGCACCAACCTGGTCCGTTCGGACCTAGGCATGGTCCGACCGGGTCATGTCTAGGGTCCAGCCGGACCTGCCCTTTTCCAGCCTGTTCTGTTTTTCCTTAATTCTGGTAATTACGCTCTTTTACGCAATTCCAATTTTAGCCCTTTGTGAATTCGTTCTTTTGTGTATGACCCCATAGGATTTATATTAAGTTGGCAATGAGTCTAACCAAGGTCAAACCCATAAGTCATGAGCGGACTCTAGCAAGCCATCATGACTACCCAATTAATATAACTTAAAGAAGTTCGTAATCCTTATAGAACATATCACAATCCCTTTGTCACGCGATATCATATTGGACATAAGTCATGGTCCAAGTCAACTTATGTTGTCCAATGCTTTTTCGATCCCGAGTAGATTGATATGAGCAAATGATATTGATCTCATCAATATATATTTGGGTGCGACCGCACACTATTATCAATCTCACTCATCGAGTGGCCAAGCAGATATCTCTCTTGAGAGAGGAACAAATCCCATCTTGACTTATCATTCTTCCCTATAAGAATCCGATTATGCCAATCGTAGCCTTATAACCACCCGGTTAGGGGTGACGTTTGAGTACGTCAAACATAATGTTCATCATGTGGAAGACCATGATAATCTCAGGTCTAAGAATATCAATGATATAACTATTATGAGATTTAATTATGACATTTGACCATGACATAAATCTTATAGGTGGGTCATGTCCAGTACATGTTCACCAATAAGTACCCATAAGTTTAATTTGTATCACATACACATGATCATCACATGATCATCAATTAAACTTATACTAGTTCTTCATAAGTACTAGGGACGGGGATTAATATATGAAACATGCAAAACATATAATGATCCGGGTTTTTTATCTCCATAACAAATAAGAACATGATGTAACTCATATGGGTCCCCTATACGGATTCAGCCAAGTCCTCCTACGGACTCTAAATTGGCCACGGTGGGCCGACTCATGCCACCGTATCTCTTCATCAACAAGTCCTCCTACGGACTCTAAATTGGCCACGGTGGTCTGACTCATGCCACCGAACCTCCTTTATTAGCAAAGCCGCTCACACAGGGAGCGCACCTCTATCTCTTGTAATTTCAAAATTCTTGCTTTCATCGAGTCTTTGCTTTTTCTTGGTGATGTCCTCGGAAAATGTCTTTCTTTCATCGGCGCGTTTTTCTTCGCAATCCAAGCCGCCGAGGGGCTTTGTAGACACCTCCTCTTGGACCACTCACCCCTATTACACATTTAATTTTGTGTTTCTCCCTCTTTTAAGTGTTTTTTGTTAGTTTCTGTTACTTTGGTTAAGTTCCTGACTGACTTCGTTAAGTCCAGGGACTAAACTGAATAACAGGGCTAACTTTCTACTCCACTCTGTCAAAAATTCCTTTTCAAAGTCGCGCGCCTCCGCTCTTTGGGGCCAGACGCGCGCGCCTTCGGCTGACTACTCCGGAAGCACGCGCCTCTGGGCGTCAGTTACAGATTTTCTCCCAAGAATCTCTCCCTTGCTCATTTTGCTGGGATTTTACCCGGGAAATCTTTGTTTGTGACTCTGTTTTGGCACCAAAAACAATCCTCTTTCACTATAAAAACCCCCTCCAATCCACCATTTGGAGGGACCTCTCTTATGGACTTTTAGACACCTTTTTTATCACAAGAAAACTCTACAAAAAGCATCTTAGTAACATTCTTTTAAATGCATTCTCCAAGAAGACCCTTTTTTAAGTTGTCAAAGCATAGGTACTTTTTACACTTCCTTCTCTCTTATTCTTCTCCTCTCCTTCTTTTTAACTTCTTTTATCAAAAGTGCAATCACCCAAACATTTTTGGGACATAACACCGATGATCACTTCATCTCATTGAAGTCGGTCTAGGAGTCATCTCCCTACATTCCAAAACCCATTTAAACCCCTCAAATTTGACCCCAAAAGAATAGGAAGAACACACCATTTTATAATGTAAACTTTGAACAAGCAAGACCGGCAATTCGTCGGGCGGGATGGGTATTTAAGTACTTCCCATCTCGTAACCTAACCCGTGAACCCTCATTCCAAGAATATCTGATTTCGTAATCAAAATTAGACAACTTTAGGTTTTTCTTATGTTCCTCTAAAACATAGGTGGCGAATCTAAAATAAACAAAACCCGGACGCAAAACTCGGGCGCGCGTATCCCGTGTCCCCCCGGGGTATCTACAGTCGGGCATCTTAAACTTGTCGGGGAGAGCGGCCATTGTGCTCATGAGAATTGATGACTGATAAAGGCTTGTGTCAGAGTCTTTTCCCAAGTTGAGCCCATTATAGCGTTGGTCGATGTATGCCATGATTGAGTCGACCATTTTTTGATCCTTGCTCTCTGTGCTTGGTTCCCCTTAGGGGTGGAGATGGTTCGGTTTAGCTCGATTTGGGGTAATTTATAGGTCAAACCACTATATGTCAGTTTAGAGAAATCTCAAACCGAGCTGAACCACAAAAAAGTTCAAACCGAGCTGAGCTAAACCATAATGGTCGGGTTCGGCTCTATTTGAACCGCAGTCTGATTTCATGGTTCAAACTGTGGCTTGAACCGCGGTTTGAACCACAACACCTTCTACATACCATACTTTTTTTATACCTTAGAAAAGGCAAGTCATTTTACTCCCTCTGTCCCAGACATTTACTCACGCCGTCCCAAAATGATTTTATACTTTTTTCCTTCACAATAATAGAGAAAAATGTATGAAGATCATTTCGGGACATAGGGAATACATGAATATGCCTTAGAAAAGGCCACAGTCATTTACGCCCTCCGGCCCAAAATGATATTCATACTTTTTTCCTTCGCAATAATAGATAAAAATGCATGAAGATCATTTTGGGATGGAGGGAATATATGAATATACCTTAGAAAAGGCCGAAGTCATTTGCTCCTTCCATCCCAAAGTTATATTCATACTTTTTTCCTTGGCAAGAATAGGAAAAAAGTATGAAGATCATTTTAGGACAGAGGGAGTACATGAATATGCCTTAGAAAAGGCCATAGTACTTATTAAGGTAAGCTTAATATGTTGAAACTGAATTTGTATGTTCAACGGTTCGGCTCCACGGTTCAGCTCCACGGTTCGGTTTCGCGGTTCGGTTTGTGGTTCAGCTTGATATGGTTCGGTTCGGTTTGGTTCGACTTGGAAGGGCCAGACCGTAAGCCAAACCGAACCGTATGGTTTATCACTTTTCTAAACCGAGCTGAACCACATATGTTTAAAAACCAAGCTAAACCGCTCGGTTTGGTTTGGTTCGGTTCCAAACCGCGGTTTGAGCCGAACCATTTCCACCCCTAGTTCCCCTATCTTTTTGTTACGGGTACTAATGTATGGGCTTTCAAACAAACCCTTGGTCCACTCGGATTCCTCGGAGTCATCCTTGTCTTTGCCTTTGGAAAGCTTGATGAGCTTATCTTTCATTTGATCCATTTCGGCTTCGTGAGCCCCCCTTTGATTTTCTAGGTGAGCTTGCCAAAAGTCATCCTTGTTTTGAGCCTCCTTGTTGAGGGTAGAGACTTGCTCTTGGAGAGATTGAACCAGAGCGGAGAGTTGTTCGAGGGACATGGTGTTGTTGGTGTTGGAGTCGTTTGCAAGAGGACTGGCCATTGATGTTGTTGGAGTTGTCGGAGTTATCAATTCACGAACTAGCCGGTTTGTTGAGTCTCAGTAGATGCGGTGAGTACCAATCTGACCTAAATTAAAGAAGAGGCTTTGTCAGTCTTGAGTAACACTTTCGGTCTATGGAGAGGCTATGAACACACAATGGGCACACGACTCAAACCACATAAAGAAAAAGACTCTTTTTTTATATATAAATTGGAGGGACGGGGTCCCTTTTGGGGTTTCTAAAAAATAGTGGAATCGTCACACTAGTATATAGACCTTCTCGTGGTCCCATATACTCATCGGATTCCACCACGTTTGTGAATCCTACACGCGTCGGGATTAAACTAAATTAGTATAGTAAAGCATACATGCAGGGACGGATTTTTATTTTGTCCATAATAACCACTTGTTTCTTTTGGAAATGGCATGTATGATTTGAAAACATTAGTTTAGGGAAATCTCGGCACATGAAAACCGACTTGTTCACAGAGTGTTAGACCCTAACTAGAATGTGTTAGCTTGTGCTCGGCTAAAGAGAGGCTTAAAGGTCACCCCCGTCATGTAGCCGTGAACTACGCCACGGGCTGAGGTTTACCGCTTCGGAAGAGTCAAGGTCGAGTGGATCTTGATGTTAGGTTTTGAGGGACTTACGCAGCGGAAGACGGCAACAGAAAATCGACAAAACCCATGAGACCATGGATCCATTCATGATGATTAAATTAATAGCAAGATGAATTTAGAATACTAACCGTTGTTGTGCGTTTAAAATTTTCGGATCTTTAAATCTTCAAGTCTTTAAGCTTTAAGATTTGATCTTCTCCACGTTCTTCGAATCACGATCACAGGAACACAAACTCGAGATGCTAAAGAAATCACCCTCTATGTTTATCCACAGGCGAACGAATATCTAGAACCATTCTAGATCTGGACTGCTAGACCCATCATTAAAAAACACGTTTTTCTAATCTTCAAAGGCTATATGAACTTATTGGTGTTCTTGAGCTTTTGATTCTCAATCTAAACTCAAGAATGTGTTCCTCAAACACATGGAGGCTACCAATAATGATACAATATCAATTAGGTTAATACCTTGCAAAGAGAGGTGTATTTAAACTCAAAAGTCCTAAACCCTTTAGGAGATTTGGTCAAAATCCCGTCAAAAACTGAATCAGGAAAAACCAGGCATTCTGGAGAGGAGGTCTGACCGGGGCACCAAGGAGGTCCGACCGGGTCCTTTGTATGGTCCTTTGTATGGTCCAATCGGACCCTCCTTCCTGGAGCCAATTCCTTGTTTTTCCTTAATTCTGATTTTACGCTCTTTTACGCAATTCAAATTTTAGCCCTTTTGTAAATTCGTTCTTTTGTGTGTGACTGGCAATGAGTCTAACCAAAGTCAAACCCATAAGTCATGAGCGGACTCTAGCAAGTCATCATGACTACCCAATTAATATAACTTAACGAAGTTCGTTTATCCTCATAGAAAAACAATCCTTTTGTCACGCGATATCATATTGAACATAAGTCATGGTCTAAGTCAACTTAAGTGTCCAATGCTTCTCTCGATTTCGAGTAGATTGATAGGAGCAAATGACATTAAACACATCAATTCATTTGGGTATGGCCATGCACTATCATCAATCTCACTCTCGAGTGGTCAAAGCAGATATCTCTCTTGAGGGCGGGACAAATTCCATCTTGACTTATCATTCTTCCCTACAAGAATCCGATTATGCCAATCATAGCCTTTATGACTACGTGGTTAAGGGTAGCGGTTGACTATGTCAAACATAAAATGTTCATCATATGGAAGACTATGATAATCTCAGGTCTAAGGATATCAAATGATATAACTATATGAGATTTAATTATGACATTTGACCATGACATAAGTCTCATAGTGGGTCATGTCCAGTACTTGTTCACCAACATGTACCCATAAGTTTAATTTGTATCACATACACATGATCACTACATGATCATGAGTATGTGATCATATAATAAACATGCAAAACATATAATAATTATAAGAAACATGACATATAATAAGTACTAGGGACGGGGATTATTATAAGAAACATGCAAAACATATAATAATCCAAGTTGTTGTCTCCATAACAAATGAGAACATGACATAATGTAAGGCCTTTATCAAGGGCCAAGGGCATAATATCCAACACTTGAAACTTCCTAAGACGGGCCTCGACGGGTTTGGGGTTATGAACTTGTGCGACTCTATAGTGAGCAATTGATAGGAATTTGGTGCACGTAGTGTGAAGTACAACAAAGTGACAAAATATTTTTCTTCTCTTTTTTTTAAAAGGAAAAGAAAAGTAAATAAGCACATATTTACAACTTTCGAATTACCCGTGTGACCGATAAAAAGAGAACATAAACAAAACAGTTAATGGGTCCAAGTAAATCCTGATGCAGGCAACTGTGCCCACACCCCCATCATTCTGTCCTGTTCTGGACTCTGTTCATGTTCTGGAAAATTGCCCAGAAGCACGCGCCTCTGGCTTGCAAGATGGGAAGCGCGCACCTTACGCCCAATAACTGAGAGGTGCCCGCTTCTGGGTAGAACCTGTCAGACATTTGGACTCAGGGAATTGCCCTGGTCCTGAATATACTTTGGACTGCAAAAGTAATTAGCACAAAAGAGGAAGAACACATAGGAAGCGGGCGATTCTAGTCACTAATGTGAGACGCGCACGCCTTCGGCTGAGAAGACCAGAGGCACGCGCTTCCCACCATCAGAAACCAGAATGCCCAGAATGCAATGTAGACTATGAACAGAACGCAAGTTTAACCCTCAAACTTCCCCAGCGGAGTCGCCACTGTAGATACCCCGGCGCGAGCGGGGTGATCCCGCCTTGTTTTTTTATGTTGTTTGTGTTTGTTTAGAGTCGCCACCTATGTTTTAGAGGAACATAAAAAACCTAATAATGTCCTATGTTTTGTTTATGAAAACCAGAGATTCGTGTATTTGAGGTTCGAAGGTTAGGTTACGGAATGGGAAGTACTTAAACACCCATTCCGCCCACCTAAATTTGGTCTTGCTTGTTCATAGTCTACATGATAAAATGTGTTCTTCCTATACTTTTAAAAATGAGTTTAAAAAGGGGTTAAAAAAGGGGGTTTGAATGTGGGGAGATTACTCCTTGGATAATGTCAATGTAGTGAAGGGGCCTTTGGTGTCATGTCCCAAAATGGTTTGGGTTGATTGCACACTTTGATAAAAATAAAAGAAGTACAGATGAGATAAATAGAGAGAGTACCTAAACTTCAAGTACTTCAAGAGCTTCTTTGGAGAAATGCTTGAAAATGCCTAGAGAGTTTTTGGTATAGTTTTCTTGTGTTAAAAAGTCCTCCCCTGAAATGGTGGAGAAAGATGGTTTTTTATAGGTAAAAAGAAGATGTTTTTTGTGCCAAAACAGAGTCACAAAGAGGGAATTCCCGGGCAAAATCATGTAAATTGAGCAAGGGAGGGATTCTTGGAGAGAATCTGTAACTGACGCCCAGAAGTGCACGCCTCCGGCCTTTGGGGTGGAAGGCGCACGTGTCTGACCTCGAGGGGCAGAGGCGCGCAACTCTGAAAATGCAATTTTGACAGAATGGACTGGAAAGTTAGAACTGTTATTCAATTTAGCCCCCAGACTTAACAAAGTCAGTCAGGAACTTAATAGAAGTAACATAAACTAACGAAAAACACATAAAATAAGTAGAAACACAAAATCAAATATGCAATCGGGGTGAGCGGTCCAAGGCGAGGTGTCTACAACTGGCTTTTGGGGATTCTAGAATTTGATCCATAGTGACACGAGATTTGGTCCACTCATCAGTGATCTTTGTGAGATCAGCTACTTGAGAAGCCAGCTCTTCGTTTCTAACTTTAAATAGCGTATTTTGATCTGTCAGGAAACGGTTCTTTTTAGTAAGAGGAGTCATGCTCTTAATCTGCTCCTTAAGGAGGGTGGTCTCAGATTTTAAAAGAGTTTTCTCCGTCTTAAGCTGTGAAATTTCTCCAATTGATAAGTCCACTACTTCTTTCATAGAATTGAATTTCTTGATTACCTTTTCAGCTTGTTGATAAATGGACTCGCTCTCAGCAGCAAAGTCATCATTTTCTTTTACAATTTCAGCAGGAACTTCAAGAGGTTCTTTGCGCGAAGGCGCAGCTACAACTTTCTTTGATAAATCTCCTCTGGCAAATAAGTACTTGCCATTCTGTCTGCTTGGAGTCAGATGTTCCATTTCTACCAGTTCAGTGATAGTGGGACCTTTCTTCCTTACTATTGTCCTTGGCGCATTCAGTGAGTTCATATCTGGAACATCATTTTCTAAATCGCAATTATCAGCATTGGTCATTAAGCAGAGCAATCCATCTTCAGAATCATCATCATCTCTGTCCTCTGTGTCCGTCTCTATCCATGTCTTGAATTCCTTTTCTGTGCAGTCTTCTTCAGCAACCATTCCACGCTGCTTAGACGATCTCTGCGCATTGTTCCTTTTCATGTACTCAAATTTTGGAGTAGGAAATTTTGATGCAAAGTGACCAGGCTTTCTACAGTTGTAGCGGACCAAGTCATCATCTTTCTTTGAGTCTCTGCCTCGAGAGAACTTAGCTGGAGTTTTACTTAAGGATCCAGGTTTTGAGAATTTCCTGAACTTTTGAAATCGCTTTACGAACATAGCGAAATCATCATCATCCATTTCAAGTAAAGAGGAAGTAGAGATTTTGTCTGAGGTTTGAGCAGGCTCATGTTCTTTTTGCACAACCATTGAAACTAATTTTCCCTTTTTTCAGTTTCATCAACTCGTTTAAGTTTTAGCTCGAACACTTTTAAATTAGCGTACTAGATGTGCAGAAGCCAAGTATCCAGAAATCCAGAATCTTCTAGATGACTAGCTTTGTGAACATATCTAGAACCAAGCGCATCTAAGAATTGGGAATTAATTTCTTTGTTAGTGAATTTCTTTCCAAGAGATATACATAAGTTTACAACAGCACAGTAACGATCATATGTTTGTCTCAGGGTTTCAACGTCAATTCTCATGAAGCAGTTGAATTTTTTTTGCACAAAAAATCTTTTATTTTCCTTACTAACTTTGTCTCCATTTACATAGCCTTCAATAACATCCCATAGCTCTTTTGCGGTGGCGCAGCTCACGATCTAATTGTGCGTAGAGAGGTCTAGGGTGCTTAGAATTATGTTCCTTGCTCTTCCATCATAGCCAACCCATTTTTTTTCTTCATCAGTCTATTCCTCCTTGGTCTTCTTTATCATAGGAGTCTCCTTATTTGTAGTAGTATCAGGATTTGCCTTCATTGGAACATAGGGTCCTTCAAGAACGATGTCGTGGAGGATCTCGATGATTGAATAAAAGTGAGTGAGCATGCAGTGCTTCCAGATGTCAAAGTAATCTTCATTGAGCACATGAACATGTGAATAGTTAGCCATTGGCAAAGATTTTGAAGCCATCTTGAATCGGCACCCAAGCTGTTAAGCTTGAAATACAAAACTCGTTTTATGAAGGTGTTTGCTTTGATACCACTTGTTGGTCCCAAAGGAGCAACAAGGGTATGAAAAATAGCTAGAGGGGGTGAATAGTGATTTTAAATTCTTTTTAAACCCTTTTGCAAATCAATGACTTATACGCACAGTTCTCAAATAAGCTAAGTATAGCGCACAGAGAGAGTGAAATGCACAGTCGAAATTAAAGAAGCTACTGCGCAAGGTATACTGCGCATAGACTAAATACGCACGCGCTAAGTTTGGCTAAAGAGTTGGATAAAATTGTGCTAAGGCAATAAGCAGCAACAAACACAGCAGCGAGAATAGCAATCTGATAAGATAAAACAAAGCATTAATTCAAAAATAATGTAAGCAGGAAATAAGCAGTAAGAACAATGAGCAAGATATTTGGAGAGGTTCGGTCGATGAAAGATCTACGTCATCTACCAAGATGGTTAGTCTTGGATTTTTCTAACTATAAGATTTGTATTGATATGAGGAGATTTTACAAGATTACAATGAATCAAAACTTAAATCGAAATCTATTCTATGAAGAGAAAATCCTAGACTAAACCGGTGTATCTCAAGAAGTAAGATCTAAATGATCAAAGCTTCAAGAAGTGTGTGTGTGTCAGAAATTCTGGGCTCTAAGAATCTATGAGATGAAGAGCACGAAAAATTTTGGGTGTTACAATTCTTTAGGATCTGGGCTGGATTTTGAAGGTATGAAGGTTTGAAGGTTGATCTTGTGAATCTGGGATTTAAGCAGAAATTTTCAGAACTTCAAAGTTTCTCTTGGAAATCAAAAACTCAAGCAACTTGGAAATGAAGATGAGCAGGCTATTTATAGCTGAGAGCTTGAAAATAGCCGTTGGAGCTCTGAGCAAGGACAATGAGCTGGCACAATGTGATTGGTGCTCAGGTGTCCTTTGTAGCCATTGAAGACAGAGCGTGAAGACAAAATTCAAATCTTCTTCTAGAAGGTTGACAGCTGTCTTCATTTGAAATATTTCATCTGAGCGCATCTCCATCGTTGGATTTGCTGAGTGTGCTTGTTTTGTCGTTTCTGCACACCTCAGCACTTTCGGCTTTTAATAAGCGTACATCATCTTAACTCTTTCCAAGTTTAGGAATTTGAGAACATTGAAAACTGAGCAGGTTTGAATGTTGCGCATGGAAGTCATGTGCAGTGATGCCCTGCGCAGTGACCAATGTCCTGCTTAGGAAATCTTCGATCCTTTTTCGCTCCAAGTCTTATATTCTAAGCCTATACTATAAAATGGACTAAGCTAAAAATTGAAGTTATTAAACTTCTTACATATGGTCCTAAAGTCCATAAAATACTAATAGGTGATGGTATCAATCAATTCTAACATAGATAGGAGGTTAAGAGATAAGCATACCCAACAGTATTCAATTGCAAAGTTCAAAAATAAGCTATCAATCCACGTGTATCTAGTGTATCCAAATGCAATGTTAAATTTTTAGCTACTGTATCTAATGTATCTACGTGCAATCCTCAAAATTTAGCTACTGTATCTAAATGTATTTATTGTATCTAAGTGCAATGCTCAAAATACACTTGGATGCAGTTGATGCCTAGCTATTGTATCCAAGTGTAATGTTCAAAATTTAGCTACTGTAGCTAAGAGTATCCACTGTATCCAAATGCAATGTTCAAATTTTTGTTAATATATCCAAGTGTATCTACTGTATTCAAGTGCAATATTCAAAATACGCTTGGATATAGTAGCTAACCAGCTAATGTATCTAAGCATATTTTAGACATTGTTCAATATTAATTTTTTTCAAAACCCTATCTTCAGGGATGTAGTTTGATCATCTCATTGAGGCGAAAAAATCAGTGTTCTCAAATTATTTTTTAGATTTATAATTAATGAGATATTTAATTTTGAAAACTTAGGGAAATTTTGAGTGATAACGTGGCAGATTCTGAAGCACACATCTCAGTCAACCTAATTACAAGATTGCCACCAAATTTTTAAATTAAAAAAGTAATTTAAACCTTTGATTTGTGTCTAATCCTATGGTTATATTTGGTTCTCATGGTTCTCACAAGCATGACCCTATATATATATATATATATATGTGTGGGCAATGCTAGGGACACAAAAGAATTTTACAGAATGAGGTGACGATATTTTATTGGTTGCATCGGTTATGGACCCGCACGCTCTAATTAAAAGCACCAATGAAAATCATGACACCTCATTTTGTAAGTTAAATTTTGTGAAATTTTTGTGACGTTATATTTATCCTATATATATTTTGAGTTTAAACACAGTGAAATCAAAGAATAAATGATAAATTCCACAATGACCCTAGGCCCAGATCAAAAGGTTATAAAAACCCACCCCATTTGCTTAAGCCCATCTGCACAAAAAAGTCAGATCAAAATTCCATCAAAACCCAATCACTCTTTGACCCAGTCAACTTTAATCCCGAAATACCAAAAACTACCCCTCCACCAAAAAAAAAAACCCTAAACTCCTCTCCTCTCCCTCCCCTCCCCTCCCCTCCCCTCATTCACGACCCACACGTGCACAAATTCCTTTCTTCCTCTCCACACCCTCTCCGACTCTCCATTTCTCCGGTGACCGCCGACTGCGTCCTTCATCTCCTCTTCTCCCTTAATCTCTCTCCAGATCCTTAATTTCCTCTCTTCTCCGGACCTCCAACTGCCTCCGATCACACTGCTCCCTCCTCCGTCTTTCCTCTCTTGCCAATCGCCGTTTGAAAACACTCTGGCGTCTTCTTTCTCTATTCTCCGGCCACTTCAACTACCTCCGACGAAATCATCGTCTTCGATGTGTACAGATCTGAATAGATCTCCCCTCTTACTCCCCTCTTGCCTCCTCCACCCCATTCACAGTCATTTATTCGTCGATCATGTTCCCGATTTGCGTTCTCTTAGTCGTTATTTCCATCCAGTTCATCTCATCTCCGACGATTGACCGGCGCCGCCTCAGATCCTGAAGGATGGACCAAGGCGATGTATGGTAGTTGAGTCTTCTAAAGGAGAGTGTAGTTGAATATGGTGTTTGGTGTTGTTGCTGCTCCATTTTTGGCACTACTAGTACATGAATTTTTTTATTTTTATTTTTTCTGAAAGTAGTTGATGAAGACATGAAGTTAAAGCATTGGAATGCAGCTGTTTCATAATTTCATATAACATTTTTGAGTGCTTTGACTTGTCATTAATTTCTTCTTGTGTACTTGAGACTCATTATGTCCCACCATTGTTGGAATTACCAGCTGACCACACTTGTGAATTTTTCCCGATCAATATCATTTTGAACAATGTGCTTCGAGTAGAACACAAGTGAATGTTTTTTTAGTTTCTTTTTTCTTTTCTTGAAGAATTGGAAATGGAAGTGTGTATTATTTTGGGTGACTTCAAATGATGCAATGAAGTATAAATTGAAAGAATACTATCGAGATTTGACCAAAAATATATTATTTATTTTTTTATTAAAAATTGGAAAAAATGAAAAAAATGACTCTTATACTCTAATTAAAAGAGTAGAACTGGTCTTATTAGTCAGTTATGAGAGTTTGACCGGATTTGACAAAAAAATATTATCTATTTTTTTTAACTAAAAGTTGGAAAAAGTGAAAAAAGTGACTTTTATACTCTAATTATAAGACTAGAACTGATCTTAGACGTTAGTTATAAGAGTTTGACCGAATTTATCCAAATAATATTATTTATTTTTTATTAAAAGTGGGAAAAAGTGAAAAAAAAATGAATCTTATACTCTATTTATAAGACTAGAACTGGTCTTATACGTTCGTTATAAGATTTTGACCGGATTCGACCAAATAATATTATTTATTTATAAAAAATAAATGGAAAAAGTGAAAAATTGAATCTTATACTCTAATTATGAGACTAGAACTGGTCTTATACGTTAGTATAAGAGTTTGACCGGATTTGACAAAATAATATTATTTATTTATTTATTTAAAGATGGAAAAAAGTGAAAAAAATTGGCTCTTATACTCTAATTATGAGACTAGAACTCGTCTCATACGTTAGTTATAAGAGCTTGACCGGATTCGACCAAATAATATTATTTATTTTTTATTAAAAGTTGGAAAAATGAAAAAAAAAAATTGACTCTTATACTCTAATTATAAGACTAGAACTGGTCTTGTACGTCATTTATAAGAGTTTGACTGGATTTGACCAAATAATATTATTTAATTTTTTACTTAAAAGTGGGAAAAAGTGAAGGAAAAAAAAAGACTTTTGTACTCTATTTATGAGATTAGAACTGGGCTTATACGTTAGTTAAAGAGTTTGACCGAATTTATCCAAATAATATTTTTTTTTTAATAAAAGTTGGAAAAAGTGAAAAAAAATGACTTTTATACTCTAATTATGAGACTTGAACTGGTCTTATACGTTAGTTATAGGATTTGACCGAATTTGACCAAATAATATTATTTATTTATTATTAAAAATTGGAAAAAGTGAAAAAGAATTGACTCTTATACCCTAATTACAAGAGTAAAACTGGTATTATACGTCAGTTATAAGAATTTGACCAAATTTATCCAAATAATATTATTTATTTTTTCATTAAAAGTTGAAAAAGGTGAAAAAATTGACTCTTATACTCTAATTATGAGATTAGAAATGGTCCTATTCGTTAGTTATAAGAGTTTGACCGGATTTGACCAAATAATGTTTTTTTATTTTTTTATTAAAAGTTTGAAAAAGAAAAAAAAGGTTATTATACTATAATTATAAGAGAAAAACTGGTCTTATACGTCAGTTATAAGAGTTTGACCGGATTTGACCAAAAAATATTTTTTATTTTTTATTAAAAGTTGAAAAAAGTGAAAAAAAAAAAAATGAGTCTTATATTCTAATTATAAGAGTAGAGTTGGTCTTATATGTTAGTTATAAGAGTTTGACTGTATTTAACCAAAAAATATTATTTGTTTCTTTATTAAACGTTGGGAAAAATTAAAAAAAAAAACTCTTATACTTTAATTATAAGAATAGAGCTGGTCTTATACGTTATTTATAAGAGTTTGACCACATTTGACCAAAAAAAAAAAAATTTATTAAAAGTTGGAAAAGTGAAAAAAATGACTCTTATACTCTAATTATAATAGTAGAGCAGGTCTTATACGTTAGTTATAAGAGTTTGATCGGATTTGACCAAAATATATTATTTATTTTTTATTAAAAGATAGAAAAAGTGAAAAAAAAAAATGACTTTTATACTCTAATTTGTAAGAGTAGAGGAGGTTTTATACGTTAGTTATAATAGTTTGACTGACATTTGACCAAAAAGTGAGATTCAACTCTTAAGGGTAAATATGTCTTTTAAGCATGAATGGGTTTACTGGGGCTTTTGATTTAACTATGGGTTTTCATGGATTTTTGATCTCGCCAAGGGGGCATAGGGTCCAAAGCTCTTGTTTCTAATGATAGAGCTATTAAATGGTTTATTTGTATTTTCGTTTTAAAGTGAATACTTTAATTAATAGTACACCCTCTTTCTCAGAGCATATATGTTCATCTTTCATTTTTAGTCTGTCTCAGAGTTTATGTCCACTTTTTAAAATGACATAGAATTTTTACTATTCTTCTCACTCATTCTCTCTCCTACTTTATTTTTTTACTCACAGTACAAATTCACTTGTTATTCCTCTTATTCATTCTCTCTTCCACTTTACTTTTCTTACTCACAATATTTACATCACTTCTACCATTTTTGTAATTTTCGTGTAAATTAGAGGGTGAATGAACATATAATCTAGACAGAGGGAGTTGTACAATACTCCCTCTGTCTCATTTTAAGAGTCAAAAATTTCTTTAAAAGGGCGTCCCATTTTAAGAGTCAAAATCTTAGAATGGAAAGTGGATCTTACATGTCATACTCATAACAATTATCCACTAACTCTTCTCTAACTTACTTTCTCTCTGTTACCCAACTATCAACACTCATAACACATCTCTTTTTCCTTAATTCTTAAACTCATCTATTTTCTAACTCTTAAAATGAGACGAATTGAGTACTCCATTCGTCCCATTTTAAGAGTCAAAAATTTTCTAAAAAAATGTCCAATTTTAATAGTCAAAATCCTAAAATGAAAAGTGAGTTCTACATGTCATACTCACAATAATTATCCACTAACTCTTCTCTACCCCACTTTCTCTCTCCTACCTAACTATCAAACACATTACATTTTCCTTAATTCTTAAACCCACCAATTTTTTTACTCTTAAAATGAGACGGATGGAGTATACTAGTATAATGTATGATTGGAGATTTTGAGTGGGTATTTAAGGTGACATCACTAGATGGCGTGTAAGGTGAAAGTGTGACCGAACACAAAAAAGAATATACACGCAAATCCAAAAACAATGGTGACATGTACTCCCTCCCGTTCTATGTTACTTAAGACTTATTTTCTTTTTCGTTTGTTCCATGTGACTCGAGACTGCCTAAAATGGTAAATAATTTTTATTATTCTTCTCACTCATTCTCTATCCTAATTTACTTTTACACTCACAATACCAATCAATTTACTATTCTTCCCATTCATTCTCTCTCCTATTTAATTTTCATACTCACAAACATCTTTTCCCACTATTTCTCTCTCTTATTTTTCCTTAATTTGTGTGCCAAAATTTTTGGTCTCAAGTGACATGAAACAAACGGATTACGGATGGAGTATTGGATAAGAGCGTCACGAAATGTGCCAAACAGGACACGGCATTCTTTCCTTCCTTCATCACTCAGGGTCCGCTCCTGAGTTTTTAATGAAGAGAAAGGAAAGGAAGGGAAGGGGAGGGGAGAGAAAGTGAATGAAGGGAATTTTTTAAAAAAATAGTGTGCTTCCGAGATAGGAAGGAAATGGAAGGAAACATTCAATTTTCCTTCTTTATGCTCTTGAGTTTGGGAGGAAATGGGAGGAAATCTAAAAAAAAAATAAGCTTGTTTTACTCTTCTTTCCTCTCAATTCCTCTCATTTTTGGGATGATTAAAAAACTATGGAGCACTGATTAGAAAGAATTTTTTTTTTAGATTTCCCCTCTTTTCCTTTCTTTTTTCTCCTTTTTAAGACTCGAGAGCAGACCCTCAAGCCTAGGATAGAACCCCAACCTACCCTTCCTTCGTGTGCAAAGACAAACCACTCGTTTACTAACAACTAGGGGTGTAAATGGTTCGGTTTGGTTCGGTCTCGACCAATTTAGATACCGAACCACTAGTCAGCGGTTTGGGAAATTCTCAGACCGAACCGAACCACAAAAAAAATCAAACTGAACCAAACCAAACCGCAATAGTTTGGTTCGGTTTGGTTCAGACCGCGGTTCGACAATGTGGTTCAAACCGCGGTTTAGACCATAGTCCAGACCGTGGTTCAAACCACCATTCAGACTATTGTTCATACCACAGTCCAAACTATTGCTTAGACTGCAACTCAATATCATATTCGTTTAAAAAACTAGTGATCATGGAGGAAGATCGAAGGGTACCGGTGAAAGAGAGAGGGATGCGAGAGATTCATTAAAAAAAAGTTGGAGGAAGAAGAATATTATAGGCACATATAACCCGAAGGAAGAGAAAACTGTACAAAAAGTCGGCAATGAAAAAAACGTGCATGATTAACTGTGTGTCGCAATGAATATAACAAACGATGATATGAATATTTAATAAGATGCAAATGTTTTTAGTAACAGTCATATGCAATGTTGGCTTTTTCAATAATTCAACGATGGATATGATTCAACATAAAAATTTATGGTTAATATATGTGGTATGGCGGTTCAGTCTATGGTTCGGTTTGGTTCGGTCTGGAGGGTCAGACCACAAACCAAACCGAACCATACGGTTTACCAATTTTCGAGACCAAGCCGAACCACTCGTGCTTGGAAACCGAACCAAACTGCATGGTTTGGTTCGGTTCGGTCCCAAACCGCGGTTTGGACCGAACCGCTTACACCCCTACTAACAACCATCTTTCCACGAATATTTATGCACCCAGTGATGTGGATAAGTAGTAAGTACTCACTTTCAATTCCGAAATGATTTTTCCATTTGCTAGTTTTTATTGTTTCAAAAAGTTTTTTTATTGTTATATTTTATGCTTAAATGTGCATAAACACAGCATGGCTTATGAAGCAAATGTTTATATCTTTAGAAAGTTTGAATAGTTAAATAAAAAGATTATTTTAGGACGGAGGGAGTAGTATTCATTCCATCAAATTGTCTACTCCTTCCAACCCAAAATGATTTTACATTTGTTCAGCGGTTAAGACGAATACGAATGAATTTTAGCAATAATTTTAAGTTGATTTAAGTATCTTAATGAAAATCTAAAACTTGTTATTGATAGTATCGTTGATGATGTACCGATAACAAGTTTTAAATTTTATTATGTTTTGCTCGATTAAATTTTAATATGTTAAATATGCATTAAAATGTTTTAGATTTAGTTTATGCTCAAAATTCCATGAAATTTGAAATTTTATTTATAATTTCAGTATATATGATAATTTCTTGATTTTATACTAAAATTTGATACTTAAAATAGATTTTTTTTCCCTCAAAAAAGAGACAAATTCAATCTTTTAACCCTCAAAAATATTCATTGAGCCCCTTATTAGCTTATATCATTTATAAACTCATCCAATCTGTTCATCACATGCGAAGTGCATAAGAACTGACTTTTTTAACAAAATCATTAAAAAGCTCTTAATTGGCAGAAAATTTACATTTGAAGCCCTGATTTCAGACCCTAAATTATTATTTTAAGTGATTTATCAATAACAATTTGTTTAAAATTTGTTAAATGATTAAATCGACTATAATATTTTATCAAAATTCGCTTGTATTTAACATAATACGACTATCTTTTTTTTTTAAAGATGGAGAGAGTGTTATTTAATTATAAAACCCATTGTCCCACTACAGCCTAGCATGATTATTAAGAAAAATTAAAAGATGGATAAACAAATTAAGTGAGTGAACGACATAAACCGACTTGGTTAATTGGGACCCATAAACTCTGGGCTCACATACCTTAAGGCCCATCCTAAGAAGCCATAATCTTATATGCTGAGATACATCAGGCCAAACAGGCAGCCCTTGCCTAGGCCGAGTTCAAGAGGCCCACTCCTTAGCCGGTCTCCAGGGCGAACCGAGTTGGATTACGGGCCGACATACACCAATAATCTTCCTTACTCACGGGAGTCCACTTACAGAGTTTGACTACAACTCTAACAGTGAATATCCTTATCTAAACAAGGATATCTCTTATACCAGATAACAGGACATCATCCATCCTTATCCGGAGTCTATCTCCAAGGAATGCGAGTCCTACATCAACACGGGCATCCTAGCTTCTCTAACAAGTTAGGACTCATTCACCCGCGCCTATAAAAACAGGTCCTCACAACAGGAGAAGGGTAATGAACTTTTGGCTCTAAATTAGTCAATTGATTTCTCTATTTCCAATCACCCATATTCTTACTCTCACGCCGGAGGGCCTTTGTCGGTGAAGCCCCGGCGCAGTTCACGTTTGTTCATTGTGTGCAGATCCGGACGGGGAGATCTCATTGCTGGATTTATCCGAACCGCTAGACGGAGGGCTGATCCGACACGTTTTTTGCAGCATCAGTTTGGTTCCATTGCCGGGAAACGTCGTTGGAGAATCTCTCTTCGGAAAACCACAAATATCCTCATGTCTAGAACTCACGTCGACGGTCGGGAAACTAGCGTTACACCAGACGCTAATCTCAATCCCCCACCTCCTAACGTGACAAATGACAATGTTCCGAATCAAGGCCTCCCTCCCCCACCTCAGGGAGGCGGGATGCACACCCGTTCTAGAGGACCGGCGCCAGAAATTGCTCACCAATATGAACGACGGAGGCGGACGACTTCACGTCCTCAGCTAACCGAGGCTGGCCCTTCTAGGCCGGCGCCAATTGACCGAAGGGCATTGTTACACCAGAATCTGTCAACCCTTCAGCAACTCGTTGATGCCCAGAGATCCCTTCTAGAATTCGATCCTGATCACTCCTTGGCACCCTTCGCCCAGCCCTCTGGCACGAGAGGAGCTTTGGGAGGCGAAAGAAGCGACCGATGTGGGAACACACGCACTGAGGACAGACGTCATCAGGAACCGCGTGACGCCCCCCCAGGAAATCGAGCTGCTCCACCAAGCCGACTGGAAGGTCGACTCGGCCCAATTAATCCCGATGGAAGGGATCTGAGGGATCAAATAAACCGTAGGAGAGAGGAGGAGGCAGAATCTCCAGATGTGAGATTTCTGGGAGAAAGGCGACGATGGCAAAATCAAGATCAAGTCCCGCCTAGACAGGAGCCACCTCATCATACCCCTCCTAGACGACCTCGTGATGATCCAGACACAAGTCATGTTGTTGGAAGAGGACGAGACAGAGAAAGAGACAGGCCAAGAAGCTCCCATCGTAGCTCAGGGTTTAGTGAGCAGATCATACTGGATTTGCAGGAGAGGATGGACAACATAGAGATGAACCAGGGGCAGAGGAAGCCGAAAACCGACTACGATGCAATGCGTCCGTTTGCTCAGTGGATAAAAGATTCTCCACCCAATCCTCAGTTGAAGCTTCCCCACCTAGACAAGTATTCTGGCAGTACAGATGCCATGGACCACTTACAATCTTTTGAAGGAATGATGGCCTTGGTTTCCAACAAAGACGACATACTTTGCAAGGCCTTTGCTAGTACGTTGGTTGGAGCAGCTAGGTTTTGGTTTATGGACTTGGAGAGAAGAAGCATCAACTCCTTTTCCAAATTAAAATCAAGTTTTCTAGAGTACTTCGCCACGGTCGGGGCTAGAAAGAAAAGATTGTCGGATCTGGCAAACATAGTTCAGGGAAAGAACGAGTCGACTATGAACTTTTACAATAGGTTCAGAGACTTGGCTGACTCAATAGAAGAGAGACTTACAGATAGGGAAATTATAATGTGCTTCTATAATGGGCAGAGATCAGAGGAGCTCACTTATGAGTTGTCGGTAAGAGAGCCTCATACAAAGTCTGAGCTGTACCAGATGGCCTATGCGACAGCCACTGCTGAGGAGAAAAATAAACTGTTATCCGGATACAGAGATCGAGAACGAGAAGGGAACGTAGACCACTCACTCCTAGCTCGGGCCAAGGCACCAGTGGAAGTGGTAACCGAGGAAAGAACAGAACGAGACCGACTGAGGTCTTTACCCCCTTACCAAACCGATTTCCGAGATCATGAACCTGGTGAATCTCCCAAATCCAAAACCCCTTAAAGATAACCCGAAGTTCCCACGAGACACCAGTAAGTACTGCGCCTACCACCGAGATAACGGGCACGAGACAGATAACTGCTTTGCCCTAAAGAAAATACTACAGAGGTGGGCTGATCAGGGGAAACTAAATGATTACCTAGCTAAGAAGGACAACAAACGTCCGAGAGAAGATGAGAAAATAGATAACCGCGAAAACAGGCCGCCTCGGGCAAAACTAATTGGTGTAATCAGGGAGGAAATCCCTTCCAACACCAAGTTAAAAGAGCAGATCTATGAGCTAAGCAAGGTTTACCATATCCCCCCTTGGATTCACAAAGGGGAGGAGGTGATTAGTTTTTCCCCTAACGAGCTGGCCGGAAACAGGGCCATAAGAGAGCAACCTTTAGTCATCACAGGCCGAATCGACAACTGCGAATCGGAAAGGCTCTTAATAGATTTTGGGGCCGCTAAAGACGTGCTCTACTATAGAACTTTCAAGGAGATGGAGTTGCCAGACACCATGCTTACCCCTTACAATGGGAGACTAGAGGGGTTTACAAATCACAAAGCTGAGGCTAAGGGAACCGTGGACTTGGTACTAGAAGTCGGTGAGTACCCCTACAAAACGTCGGCAACAATCACCTTCATCGTCATGGATTTGGAAAGTGACTACCATGCCATCCTCGGCTCTCCTAGTCAGGGGAAACTGGGAATGGTTGCCTCCCTCCCTTACCAAAGGGTGAAATTCCCAACCCCAGAAGGCGTAGGCTGCGTCCTCGGCAACCCCAAACACTTTTTAGAGCACGTGATGAGGTCAAGAAAAGCGAAATCCAAAATGGAAATTGACACTCCAGAAAGAAATATCACTATATCAAAGTCGACCACGGTCACCACATCAGCCCCTAACATCGGCGTGATAACAGTGGATCTACCTGAGGAATGGGTCGTACTGGATACTGAACACGCCATCACAGAGACCGAGGTGACATATGGTATGGAGGGATTCGGTTGTATCTCCATGAACGCAGCTTTGGACGAGCCGAGCGGCTCAGACCTCGCCCTCGTCCCAAGCTCGGGGCCACAATACACGCCCACATGGATGACGAGATTGACAAACTCCTAGATATGGAGAATTTGATCCTAGAGGGCAAAGACAAGGAAAAAGTAAAGCAAATCATCGTGGAAACCTTGGAATTCAGGGACGGTCCCGAGATAAGACCAGTCGATCAGTTGGATGAGGTCGTCATCCACCCCGACTACCCAGAACAGAAGGTACGAATTGGAAAACAACTCTCCCCCGAGGAAAGAGCAAAAATCATCAACTTACTCAGAAAAAACCTAAACATGTTTGCCTGGAAGGCTGAAGACATGGTGGGAGTTAAAGAAGATATTGCTCTCCACAAGCTGGAGGTGGACAGTTTTTTCAAACCCGTCAAGCAAGGACGAAGGGTCTTTTCTGTAGAAAAGAACAAGCAATACAGGACGAGGTGGATAAGCTGATAAAGGCCGGCATCATCTGAGAAGCGACATACCCCGAGTGGCTGGCTAATGTCGTAATGGTGAAAAAACAGAACGGCAAGTGGAGAATGTGTGTCGATTTCACAGATCTCAACAAAGCATGTCCCAAGGATAGCTACCCTCTACCCAGAATAGACAAGCTGGTCGACTCCATAGCTGGACACCAAACCTTAAGCTTCCTAAACGCTTATTCTGGGTATCACCAGGTCAAAATGGCTGATGACGATATCAAAAAGACCGCCTTCCAAGCAGCAGGAGGGATCTATTGTTATGTGATGATGCCTTTCGGCCTCAAGAATGCCTGCGCAACTTATCAAAGGATGGTGAACAAGGTGTTCAAGTCCCAGATCGGACGGAACATGGAGGCCTATATTGACGACATGGTGATAAAAACCAAGTCAGGAAGCCATATCCCGGACCTAGCGGAGACTATAAGAAATCTGAAAGAGAACGACATGAAACTCAACCCGAGTAAATGTGTTTTCGGGGTCACAGCGGGTAAGTTCCTCGGTTTCATGGTTTCCCAACGAGGCATCGAGGCAAATCCAGAGAAAATATAGGCCTTGGTCGACATGAAAGAGCCGACGTGTGTCAAAGAGGTTCAAAGGTTGAATGGCAGGGTGGCCGCCCTGGGGAGATTTATCGCCAAGTCGGCAGAGAAGTCGTTGCCTATCTTCAAAGCCCTGAAAGGAACCAAGGACTTCGAGTGGACCCCAGAATGCTCAGATTCGTTCCAGAGAATAAAGGAATACTTGGGTTCCCCCCCCCCCACTGCTTAGCAGTCCGATTATGGGAGAAACACTCTCCGTATTCCTTGCAGCAACAGACAGAGCCGTGGCGGCCGTGTTGGTACGAGAAGATAATGGAATTCAGAATCCGGTTTACTATATAAGTAAAGCATTGTCAGATACAGAGAGCAGGTACTATAATGCCGAGAAGATAGCATATGCATTAGTCATTGCTGCCCGGAAACTAAGGGCATAATTCTCGGCTCATCCCATCACGGTTTATACCGACACGCTGCTCAGAAAGATACTCCACAAGATGGACAATTCAGGCAGATTGCAGAACTGGTCCATTGAGTTAACTGAATTCGACATCACTTACAAGCCGAGGAAGACATTGATGGCGCAGCCCTTGGCCGATTTCCTAGTTGAGACCGCATTCTCCAGGGAGCATACACCGACCACAAGGAAAAGGAAAATTCCCATGGACAGAGAGCCCTTAGAAGAATTACCAGAAGACTGTTGGATCTTGTACACAGATGGATCAACAACAAAAGGAAGAAGAGGAGCCGGGGTGTACTTAACAAGCCCAGGCAGCGAACATGTGGCCCGTGACTTCATCAGGTTTAAATTCCCAGCCTCAAACAACCAGGCAGAATACGAAACCTTGATCTTAGGGATAGAAAGGGCTAAGTTCTTTGGTGCGAACAAACTGGTGGCCTACAACGACTCCCAACTAGTGGTAAACCAGGTGAAGGGCGACTACAATACTGAGAACCACATGCTGACTAAGTATAGGGACCTTGTCCTAAATCTCACCAAGAATTTGGAATTCTGGGAAATCAGACAAGTAGGACGGGAACACAACCTGGAGGCCGACTTGTTGTCAAAGATGGCCACATTAGAAGAAATCAATCCCCTCATCATCTATGCCGACCAACCGTCTTACGAGAGACTTGAAATCCTAATCCTAGATGACGAAGAGAGAACCTGGATTGACGATTACAAGGACTACATCGAGAGGGGCAGATTACCGGCAGACGAGTTAGAGGCCAAAACGATAAAGAAGAAGACGACCAGGTATATAGTCTGGAACGACATTCTATATCGAAGGTCATTCTCCAGGCCTCTCCTAAGATGTGTTTCCCCTAAAGATACCGAGAAACTCCTGGCCGAGGTACATGAAGGAGTTTGTGGACGGCACCTGAGGGCCAGAACTCTTGCCGATAAAATAATCACTCTTGGTTACTACTGGCCAAACTTAAGAGAAGAAGCCCAAGCCTACGTAAAAAAGTGCGACAAATGCTAGCGCTTCTCGGACCGGCCAAAGGTGCCACCAGTAGAACAAAGTCTTATCATACCGACATGGCCGTTTGACATGTGGGGAGTCGATAGCATTGGACCTTTCCCCTTGGCAAAGGGGAGCAACAAGTTCGTAATTGTAGCGGTAGACTACTTCACCAAGTGGGTGGAGGCTACGCCTTTGGCTAAAATCACAGAGGAGAACGCCATCAACTTCATCCATGACTACATATGGTGTCGGTTTGGCATCCCATATTCCATCGTGACCGACAACGGACTCCAGTTCTCTGACGCTTTCACCGAAGAATTAAACAGACTAGGGGTCAAGCACAGAAAGTCATCAGTCAGTCATCCTCAAGGCAATGGACAAGCCGAGGCAGCAAACAAGTTAATACTGAAAGCTCTAACCAAGAGCCTAGAAAGAAGTCAAGGAAAGTGGATGGACGACCTTCCCCTTGCTTTATGGGCAGTCCGCACAACCACTCGGGGGCCAACTGGGGAGACTCCCTTTGCGTTAACATACGGGTCAGAAGCTATAGCTCCGGCCGAGATGGCCCTACCTACCTTCAGGGTGTCCAATTATGACGAGGTGGTCAATGAATATAACCGACTCCTAGACCTAGACCTGGTTGAAGCAAAAAGGCTGACGGCTCAACTCAGAATGATAAATTATAAGCAGAGGACCAAGGCCTACCATGACAGCAAGGTAAAGAAAAGAGTTTTTGAAGTCGGTGACTGGGTACTCAGAAAGATCGAGTCGACACATTTGAAGGCCCAGCAAAATAAACTCTCCCCAAATTGGGAAGGCCCCTACATTGTTACTCACGTTATCAGAGAAGGAACCTACATGCTCAAAACTCCAGAAGGAAAAGAGCTTAAATACCCGTGGCACTCGGAACACTTGAGGAAATACTATCAGTAGATCCTTGGCACCCTACCTATCTCTATGCTTTCTAGATTAGATTTACAGTCTCTAACTCATAGCATTTACAAATTCCCTTATTATTATCAATAAAAGTTTTCCTTTTTTACAAATCTGATTCTTGAGCAAAATCCGCCCATTACTTAGCAATGCCGAGATTGTCATCCCGAGTTAAGAGTTAAACGTCATGATTCAAAACAATGAAACCTAATTCTGTCAGTTAGTGCTCTCAAATTTGGGTTAAGATTAATACATCTAGTCCCCACGACAATTTGAGACTAACCACGAATTAGCTCTTACAAACCGAGCTCCCAACGCTCGTCACGGCCATAACGGTGAACGACCACGGCCTATAAACATAGCCTAACTCGGCTACAATCAAAACCTAATTCTGTCGGTTAGTGCTCTCAAATTTGGGTTAAGATTAATACATCTAGTTCCCATGACAATTTGAGACTAACCACGAATTAGTTCTTACAAGCCGAGCTCTTAAAGCTCGTCACGGCCATAACGGTGAACGACCACGGCCTACAAACGTAGCCTAACTCGGCTACAATCAAAACCTAATTATGCCTGCCAGTGCTCTCAAATTCGGGTTATGATTATTACGTCTAGTCCCCATGATAATTTGAGACTAGCCATGAGTTAATCCTTGCAAAATCGAGCATTTAACACTCGTAACGGCCCGTAACGGTGGTCGACCACTGCCGGTAGCATAGCCTGAACCGGCTACAGCATAATCTCAACGTTCCAAACAATGTTGACATCTCGAACCGAGATAATACAACACAAATGAATGACGAGATACCACTTGACCGCAACTATCAAGAAGATGGGTTAATTCACACTAGACATGTCCAAATAGAACCGGGAACCGACAGAACCGGCGGGTAGAACCGGAACCGGGAACCGCCGGAACCAGGAACCGAACGGAACCAGGAACCGGATTGAAACGGTTCGAATACGAATCCAACATATTCAGAACCGAGGAACCGGTGGAACCGGGAACCGGGAACCGAACGGTTCTCTGCATCAGAGGACTTTAAAGATATTTGATCATTATGGTAGGTTGGCTGCTAGCTAATATATATACTGATATACATACTCCCTCCGTCCCAAAATACTTGTAGTTCTAGGATTTTCACATAAATTAAAAAAAAAAAAATTAATACATGTGTAATGGACTATATTACTCTTGGAACATTTCCAGTATCAAGACAATTTAATACTTTTACAATGACAACACTATCATAAATAAGGGTATATTTGATAAACAATGTCAAAAATGTATAGATAATAGCAAATCTACAAATATTTTGAGACAAACTTCAACTCCTTAAACTACAAGTATTTTGAAATGGCGGGAGTATTACATTTTAAACTACAAATATTTTGGGACGGAGGAAGTATTACACACTTATTAGATGGTGAGATGGAACCGGTGGAACCGTCGGAACCGGAACCGGCGGATAGAACCGAGAACCGGGAACCGGATTAAGATGGTTCAAATACGGTTCCGGCCATTTCGGAACCGGGACCCGGAACCGGAACCGTTTAGACATGTCTAATTCACACCTTAAACCGAGGTAGACGAACCCTCAAGAAACGACAAAAACAAGGCGTTTAGACTCCCCCAAACACACGGGGCCGAGTCACACAAATACTTGAAAAAGAACAAAGATCTAAGTGTTTGAACTCCCCCAGACGACGCTGGGCCGAGTAATGCAAATACTTGACAACAAAAACTAATTGTATCAAATGGCTTCACCAGCCTTACATCACAAAAACAACATCAATCCACACCTGCATTAGCATCTGCCGCGGCTCTTTCCAAAAGCTTTTCAAAGTTATTAGGATCCAATTCTGGTGGGTCCCAAACGGGCCTGTTAGCCCTTCGGTCCCGAGCCTTGATAATCCTTAGAGCGCCTTCTGAAAATGGGACCATGGAGTGAGCCGCCCTTGCCTCCACACTATAAGCATCTTGCTGGAAAAGACGAGCACACTTCTCCAACGGCACGTTAACTTCCGGATCGATGTAGAGAAGACGAGTCAAATTAGACTAGGCATCATTGTATACCGTGCCGACACGGTCGCTCAAATCCTCCCTAAATTAGGGCCCCTTCTTGTAAGCTTCAACAGCGGCTTTCTCCCTTCCCAACACGCTCTCCTCCAAACGGGCATATCGGTCTTCCAACAGGGAAAGTTTTTCCTCAGCCGTGGCTTTCTCAACAGCGAGCATCTCAACCCTTTTCCTTTGTTCCTCGACATCGGCTCTTGAAGACGACAGAGATTCGTTCAAAGTAGTCAACTCGGCCTTAGCCTGACGTTCCAGAGTATCGAGAGAGGCCTTTTCCTTCTCCAAGGCAATCACCCTACCATTAAGATCACCGTTAAGATCTTTGAGCTTTCCCACCTCGGCTTCTTTTTCCTTCAAATATTCGTAGACTTGTCGATACATGGTGTAATCGACCTGTTCAAGGGAAACAAGCTGCCAAAAAGGAAAAGTGAGCAAACGGATGGAGAGTGCAAAGAAGCAGGAATAACCAGAAATAGTACCTTGCTAAGTATCAAGCCCTTGCAGTTCAACATTTGTTGAGAGGTGAGTCTCTCGGTAGCCAGCTTGTCTATGGTATCAGCATTCAAAACCCTTTATATCACTGGGCCTCCCTTCTTCAGTGGAAGACCAGACCGAACCGACACGTCCAAGCCCGACAGGATGGAGACTTCACCAAAACGCTCCACCCAACGTTTCACCTCGTCATCAGAAGTAATGGGGGTAGAAGCTGAGTCAGGGGTAGGAGCCACCCTCTTCGCGGACCGATCACGGGTCTCGACCTCCCTGGCCCTTTTCGGGCGACCATGAACGTCTCCCTGTTCCACCTCGGTCGTGTCCTGAGTGTTCTGAACCTGGTCCTGACTCTCAGTCTGGTTATCTGAAGGGGATTGCTCGGTCTCGGGGACTACCTCTTCGGTACCCCCACCAGCCTCCTCGGTGACTCGGTCCGATAGAGGAACCGCTGAAGCTTCTTTATTTTGGAGCAACGCCTGCCTAGCGTCCATATCGGCATGACGTTTTTCCAAGGCAGCGGCCCTCGATCTTTCCTTCTTTAACCTAGCCACCTCAACAGGATCAACTTCATCGATCTCAATCTCGTTTATTTGTTCCATGGTCAAAACTGCACAAAAGATAAATATCAAACCGAGACGAGATAAAAATCATGAAGGAAAAAAAAACAAGGTTTGATAATTACAGCCAATCGTGTCTTCGGCCCTAAGACAAATTTTGTTCTGTTCTTGACAACGCAAGCACTCATGAAGAAAAACAAAGTTTGGGTGGACAATCCAATCAGGAAACCTATTCCCCCGCAAAACATCCACCTTGGGCACAACGCCGTCAAGAGGCCCCTTCATCAACCCGGCTTGGACATAGTACCGAGGATCTCTTTCCAGCTCACTCCAATCCAGGGTACCAAGGTTAGAAAATTCCTCAAGTTTGGCGATCAGGTCGTCGCTCCATACGGGCTTATGGATCTCAATAGGACGACAAGGAACATAATCCGGAACAGAAAACTCCCATCCAAAACGGGACTCTACTCTAATCACATGGGCGTTCCACCCGGACACTTTACTGACGGTGCCAGAAATAGGGGAGGTGATTTTGGGTTTGGAAGAGTCTGACTTAATGGTTAGAGTCCTCATAGCCTTGTTAAAACTCACGTTGAAAAAATGATCAAAAACAGACATACAAGGCTTGAAGTTAAGACTACGGCACAATACAATGAAACTGACCAAATATCGAATGGCATTGGCACCGATATGAGCCGGCACAATCTCCCAAGACTCCAGGAATTCGTTGATAAAAGGATCAAGAGGGAGCCTTAAACTTAGCTGAAACTGCTTGAAGAAAAACGAAACGACTGCCTGATCATAATAGAAATTATGGGCTTTCTCATCGGTGTCCAAAAGAACGGCTTTACTATAATACAGGAGATATTCATCACGATCTATTCTATATCGGGAGTACAGAGCTTCTAACATCTCGTCTCCAGGTTTGGGATGTCTGTCTACAACGGGATCTGACTTCCCCATTTTCTTACTAGTCGTCTTAACTCTGGCACCACATCTCGGCCTGGAAACACCGGCATCAAAGCGGTCCACTATCCTATCGGAAGTGCTCTCCTCGCCATACCTGTAGAAGAAGCAGAGGGGTTAGACTCATCGAGAAGCCTTGATAAGGCCATATTCCTCCCCGAATCGACTACTGGGACCGAGGAGGTTGCACCCTCAAGACGAGATCGAATCAAGGACTTGTCTTTTACATAGAATAAATAAATATGGTCGAGGACCTTATCCTTATTATCGAAGACAATCATATAGGCATCGTCATCCTCCCTAACCCTCGGGGAATAGAGGCCAGATGGATACCTCAGATCTTCCCTAGGTGACCCCCTCGAATACAGGATATCTCCCACGGCTAATAACGACAGCATATTCCAATGCCCATTTGATTTAATATAAATCCTATTGTTTCTTTGATAGAAACCATACAAGGGATTTTCACCCGAAATCAGAGGTCCAGACATTGGAAAGAGGTGAAAGTTCAAAAAATATAGCTAAATAGGAACAATGGCGGGCGAAACAGTAAAACCCTCAAAGAAACGCCCAGAACCCCAACTATGGAAAATCAACAAAAGTAAGGGTGAAAAATACCTTAAAAATGGAAAGGGATCGGAGGGAGCTAGTCGAAAGGCCGCCTTAAACACTTTAATCGAAGCAGATTGAGGGGAGTCGCTTCAAAAACAGAGTTATCGGTTGATTCGACGGCGGCAAGCACACTACACAGGTGAGGAATTTGAAATGGGATATTTTCAAGGGTTTATTTTGGAGTGTATATTGGCGGGTCGAAAATTATGGATCCGGGTTTAACCCGGATCTGGCCCGCGACCCATGGGCTGCATGTACTCCCACTAACCCATCATGATTCACATTTAATGGGCCACGTATTCGAGGTGAATGTCCCATCACCAAGACACGTGCACCAATCAATATAAGGGGAAGACAAACGATTGAAGTGACCCAACCGCCGTTTGAAAATCACGAGCAGACTGCCAATGCTAGGACGACACGTGGCAAACCGAGACCTACAGCAGGAATGCCAGTCGACTTCGAAAAACACAAACATTTCGGACGTCTTGATCGACATTGAAGAGTTCAGCACATGGCGTAACCGACACCACAGCTATGGACCGACATCCTTAATGGTATCAAAGAATGAAACGAGACCGAGATGAGAAAAGGTCAGGGGTAGGTCGATGTCGGGCGGTGATTGAAGTCATGGTTGAACGACAGATACAAATGCCTTCCATGCCGACATGTCACTAAGATTAGACGATCGGTATTATTTTAAGGCGACATCATGAAAAAGGTAGTGTTAATGAGAAAAAATTCAAGGTCATGCGAGATGCAAGGAGTTCAAGCTATGAAACCAAATCACAATCAGAGCCAAGGTGACAAAGGGTAAAATCCCAGTATATTTATATATAACAAAAAGGACCCCCACAATGAGGACGGGGGCCTGGCCTATACAAAAAGAAAAAAAAACTAATGAGTCATCCTAACTAAGGATTTAAGAAAGATTACAATCTTGATCTTGGTCTTCATCATCCTCCCACTCAACGTCTCCATCATACCCATATTCATCAATAATGATGGGTTCGGGATCATCCTCACTGTCATCTTCATCATCATCATCCTCGTCCTCATCCTCTGACTCTTCTGCACTAGAGTCGTCGGAGAATTCATCAATGGGGTCCGGCTCCGAGTATTCGCCATTGCTATCGGATGGTGATTCTTCCACCGGAAAAGATGAACGTATCTTGGATGGGAACATTGAACCATCGCTGCTCGAAGAATCATGGTAAACTTGATTTTCTGATTCTGTACTCACTTCTTCCGGGAATGCATCATCGTATTTCCTCTTTGGAGCCATCTTTGAATTCTTCGTGGAATTTGGGGTGTTCTTGGAAAATTCTGGAGGATGAAGGTAATGATTTCACCTGTATCAAATCCACAGTGATGTCAGCAAATCCAAGCAAAAGAGGATTTTTGGCGGCTGCAGGTCAAATCAACATAAATGAAGTGCGAAGCAAGTACGAGGGGCACAGTTCCTACTCGGCATGCCGAGATAGAAACTCGGGGCCACTGAACGACATAAACCGACTTGGTTAATTGGGACCCATAAACTCTGGGCTCACATACCTTAAGGCCCATCCTAAGAAGCCATAATCTTATATGCTGAGATACATCAGTCCAAACAGGCAGCCTTTGCCTAGGCCGAGTTCAAGAGGCCCACTCCTTAGCCGGTCTCCAGGGCGAACCGAGTTGGATTACGGGCCGACATACACCAATAATCTTCCTTACTTAAGGAGTCCACTTACAGAGTTTGACTACAACTCTAACAGTGAAGATCCTTATCTAAACAAGGATATCTCTTATACCAGATAACAGGACATCAACCATCCTTATCCGGAGTCTATCTCCAAGGAATGCGAGTCCTACATTAACACGGGCATCCTAGCTTCTCTAACAAGTTAGGACTCATTCACCCGCGCCTATAAAAACAGGTCCTCACAACAGGAGAAGGGTAATGAACTTTTGGCACTAAATTAGTCAATTGATTTCTCTATTTCCATCACCCATATTCTTACTCTCACGCCGGAGGGCCTTTGCCGGTGAAGCCCCGGCGCAGTTCACGTTTGTTCATTGTGTGCAGATCCGGACGGGGAGATCTCATTGCTGGATTTATCCGAACCACTAGACGGAGGGCTGATCCGACACGTTTTTGGCAGCATCAGTGAGTTAGAAACATAATCGACCAAAATACTATCTATAATTAAAAAATAATTAAGTGTGTAAAATTAGTTTTTTTTTAAATCAAAGTTAAAACATCCCGACCGGTATTGAATGGGCTAATAAGGATGTACAGTATTTGCTTTTTCAAATAATGTTATGGACATTCATTTAAGGATGGAGGGAGTTCTTCAATAAACTACTCTTGGTAGTTTACACATTCCTTTCTCACGAGTCCCTTTTATGCGTGCGTGAGAGTTTCATGGGAGGGCTAGTGAAGAACTAAAGTGAACAATACAAAGAGGGTTACTTCACATCAACATTCAGTGACCAGATAATACTTGCAACCAGCCCCATGAACATGTAAATATGGACTAATGTCCCTAAATGAGTGTCCAAATTTCATTTTAAAGGACATCTGAAAATCTCAATTTTTTGTACAATTTAGTGGCAAAGATTCATATATAATCTTGTAATCTCCTTTCCAAACATTTAGTTTTGCAAGTATAAAGAGACCGGTGGGAAAAAAAATCGAAAAAAAATAATATTTAGGGACAAAGTTATGTTAAAAAAAAACACTCATTTTGGATAAAAGATTTTTAGAAAATGGACACTCATTTAGAGATTCGGGAGTAATTCTTTACCTGATCAATCTGCAGCGTCCTTGAGTAAATAGATCATCACCTGAGCCAGAACATTGAACAAATTGTACCCTTTACCTGATACAAAACACAATCAATTTTCAAAATTTAAGCTGAAATGCAGTGGGATATGGTTATATACAGAGAAGTTAAATACAGGGAATTAAGTAAATTACCAAAATACCCATTTATATTTTTTTTGATTTCACTCATTCCCTCTTTCTAGTCTCTCTCTCCTAAACAACGACAACGACGAAGCCCTGCCGCGCACCACCACACGACGAAGAAGAATGGCGAGAGTAAAAATTCCGAAGGTCCCTGCCGGCGCTGCCGCCGCCTCTACCGCCACTGCCATCGCCGCCGGAGCTTCTTCTAGCACCGTGCCTGTAAAGAAGGTAACTATGTAAATTTAAACATAATTTTAACCTAATTTTACATTCCAAAAATTCCCAATGTCTAATTTTTGTTTTATTGTTTCAAATTGCTTCCTGATTTTTGTATGAACTGGGTTTAGAGGCGGCGTTAATGGAAGAAAGCATCTCGTATGAACTCATACGAGACACATCTCGTGTGAAATCAACGAGACGCATCTCGTATAAGTTCACACGAGATGTGTCTCGTGTGAAATCATACGAGATGCATCTCGTATAAGTTCACACGAGATGTGTCTCGTGTGAAATCATACGAGATGCATCTCGTATAAGTTCACACGAGATGTGTCTCGTGTGAACTTATACGAGATGCATCTCGTATGATTTCACACGAGATATGTCTCGTGTGATTTCACACGAGAGGAGCTTAAATTTTACGAATTTGGACTGAGATGTTAGTTTGTACGATTTTCGATCGTTTTATGCTATATGGAGGCATCTCATATCATAGTTGTCATAACTGAATCTCAAGCTATATCACTGTGTACAATGCTCATTCTGATCTTTTCATTGGTTAGCAAAGGTCTAAACAACTAGTTACGATCAGATATGGATTGGTGAAACCCAGTTGAATAAATAATCACCTCAGTTATCTTGATGACAAATCGTGTACCCCCCTAACTTTGAGATGTTTCTGATACTCCTTTCTCCCCAACTTTATTCCTACTTTGTCTTATTTGGTCCACTTGATTGAACCTCAACAAAATATTTATGAGAATTGCTTGAAGTTCTATGTATTGAGTTCTTAATATCTGTTCGGTGATTGAATTTTTCATCTGCCATTAATTTTATTTACATTGTTCATATTTGCCATATGCTAAATAGCTAATTTATTGTCTCGTATTTGTTTTTTTGTAAGCACGTGAACGTATGACCACGTCCAATAGAAAGAGGAAGGCTGAAAATGCAGAGAGAAAAGAAAAGCGGACCAAGTCTAAGAATGACAAGAAAGGCACAGATGAGGAGGAGCAGGAGGAGAGGGAGGAGGAGGCGGTAGCATCTGATGACGTTCAGGAGGAGGAGGGGGATAGTGAGGAGGAGGAGGAGGGGGATAGTGAGGATGGGGAGGAGAAGGAGGGGGATAGTGAGGAGGAGGAGGAAGGGCATAGTGAGGATGGGGAGAGGGCAGGATGAGCATGAGGTGGAGGATGAGGAGAGGAGGAGGAGGAGGAGAAGGAGGAGGAGATAGATGTTAGACCTTTGAGGAATGGGAGGAGGCGGGGTCCGAATGTGGCTAGAGGGTAGGGACGGAGGAGGAGGCAGGATGCGGGTAAGGAGGAGCCACCATCATGGCAGATTCAGAGTGACCCAGGTGGCGGCCCAGAGGTTTTTTCTCTTATATACGGGTTTGGTGATCACAGAGCCCGAGAGATTTGGAGGGACGCCACTAGTGAGTCAGTGGTGACTTTCCATACGAGACTGCAGTATCTGCACAAGTAAGATAATCATTAATGTGAAACTATTAAAATCTTGAAGTTATTTAGCACACGCTCTAAAATTCCATTAATTATCATCCCATGCTTTTCTCGATCTCGAGTATTGATTATATTTTTTTGTTTGGAATAAACAGGTTCAAGCGTGATGAATTGGAGGCTACTGATAGAGCCTGGCTGACCCACGTTGATGGATCGGGCATCGAGCAGCTGCACGATGCCACCATTCAGAGGCCTAACCACGCGCTGCTAACGGCATTTTTTACGGTGGTCTCCTAAGACTAACTCGTTCCGCATGCCGTGGGGGGAGATGACCATTACGTTACATGACGTCTTTCATATCCTGGGTATGTTGTTATATATTATCAATTTCAAGACTATATGAACTATCTACATTCATCTCATGTACTAAAATGTGTTATTTCATCTTCAATTTACAGGTATCAGCTGTGTAGGTGCACATGTTCGGTATCCGGATCCAGTGCCTGACGTATCCGGCATCAGTAGACACCTTCATTGAGCGGCACTGGGTACTTATTAAAGGATGTCCGGCGTCTCTTTTCTTCCCGTATAGGTGCCATGACAGATGCCCAGCGTGCTTCTGCGTATATCCTGCACCTATTGGGTTGCACGATGTTCGTGGATAAGAGTCAGGATAAGGTGCCCGCAGCCTACCTTCCCCTGTGCATGGATCTTGAGACACTCCCCACTCTCTCCTGGGGATCAGCTACGTTGGCATACTTATACCGAGAGTTGGGAAAAGCGTCCAGATCCGGATGCAAGCAGATGGGTGGTTGTGCGACTCTGCTAGAGGTACATCTACTCTATTCACTTTCTTTTTACTCTGTTGACCCCCCCCCCCTCTGTAATTACATGTTGCATTTGATTAGTATTTAATACTTTTTTCACTTTCTTTTTACTTTGTCGACTCCCCCCCCATCTGTAATTACATGTTGCATTTGATTAGTATTTAATACTTTTTTACATACATCTCAGGCCTGGATGTACGAGTACTTACCGGATTTCCGGCGAGTTTCTGACCCGGCAGCACTGGCAGCAGGGGCAGCCGAGAGCCCGTAGATGGTCACGGACTGATACAGCTGGGAGGGATTAGAGCATCTAGTGCAGTATCGCCGCACTCTTGACACGATGCATGTTGACAGGGTGAGTTATTCATATTAAAACTTTTTCAAATTGTTACACTCTCCCTCCGTTATTATGTAGACTTTGCCTAACAAAGTCTACTCACAGGTTATTTGGACTCCTTATGGTACCGGAGCGGACGCGGTTCTGCTGGTTTCATGCTTCAGGGGGGTTATACGTTTTTGTGACATCACTGAGGCGTACATGCCTGATCGTGTTACTAGGCAGTTTGGGTACCGGCAGAGGATCCCCAGACAGCCCCCCGTGGCTCCCCACGACATGCATTTTGTCAAAGGGTCAGAAGGGGTACCAGAATGACTATGGTGACCAGGATCATGTTTGGGACTCGTGGGTGGAGTACAGCATGGAGGAGTTCAGGCCCGTTCCCCGTTGGGGGTCACTAGTGACTACATCTTCTACTGTGACTGCAGATTATATGGAGTGGTTTCTGACTAGGAGTCATGTTCGGATATATAATCCAATACACGATCCCCCCGTTGACATTCCACCTCCCCCACCTCCCCGAGTTGATGTTCCACCGCAGCCTGGGGTTGCAGAGGTTGCACAGGCACGAGGTATCATACTTCCATTTTTGACTGATGCCAGGTTCCCCGAGGACGTCATAACTGGTCTTAGACGGGCGCACGAGATTTTAGGAGGTCGCATTTAGGAGATAGGATTTATGTATTACTTGGATTTATTTAGTTGTGGGTTTTGTAAATTGAAAGTTTATTGGTTCAGTAGGAAATGGATATGTATTAGTTTCTGTCATGGAGTATAGCTATGTCTCTCTCTTACTCAATTTCCATTTGGATTTTGAGTAAAGTCATACTAATGAAAACACACTTTAAATGTCATTTAGAATCTAGGAAAAAATTTTAAAAAAATAAATATGTAGCCATATACCATTTTCACATCATCGGGTCATATTCCATAAAATCTTGAAAAATGGCACAAATTTGTAACTCAGTTTCCATTTGGATTTTGAGTAAAGTCATACTAATGAAAAAACACTTTAAATGTCATTTAGAATATAGGAAAAAATTTAAAAAATAAATATGTAGCCGTATACCCATTTTCACAACATCGGGTCATATTCCTTAAAACCTTGAAAAATGGCACAAATTTGTAACTCAATTTCCATTTGAATTTTGAGTAAAATCATACTAATGAAAACACTTTAAATGTCATTTAGAATATAGGAAAAAAAATTTAAAAAATAAATATGTAGCCGTATACCATTTTCACAACATCTGGTCATATTCCTTAAAACCTTGAAAAATGGCACAAATTTGTAACTCAATTTCCATTTGGATTTTGAGTAAAGTCATACTAATGAAAAACACTTTAAATGTCATTTAGAATCTAGGAAAAAATAAAAAAAAAAAAAATATGTAAACATATACCATTTTCACATCATCGGGTCATATTCCTTGAAACCCCTAAACCCTAAACCCTTTATACATCTCGTGTGTACACGTACGAAATGTATACTTGTATCTCGTGTATATACACACGGACTGTATACTTGTACCTCGTGTATACACACACGAAATGTATACTTTGATCTCGTGTGAACGTACACGAGATGTTTAAAATCGAGTTAAACCCGTCAAAACGACCTGCATTGAATTTGACGTCGTTTAAACCCTACTAAAACACACCCATTCTGAACAGAAACCTGAAACCCCCATTATTATTCAAAAAATCAATCTCTAAGTTCATACCATGGATTCCTCACAAAATTCTCCCCAACATTCTCCAAGTTTCAATGATCATAGCATGGATTCCTCACAAAATTCTCCCCAACATTCTCCAAGTTCTTATGAGTGTATTAACCTTGATATGATAGAATTTGTCCATGATGAAGAAGAAGGAATCTCGCCAAATTCTCCTCCACATCAACATTCTCCAAGTTTCAATGATCCAAGCTTCTATGAAGTAAGTTCTTAATGTTTTGTTTTGTTTTGTTTTGTATTGTGATCAAATCAAAATAAAAATCCCATCTTGAACTAAAAATCCCATCTTGAATTAAAAATCCAATCTTGACCTACACATGAGATTTATTTATACAATCTTCAAACACATGAGAATAACAATGCAATAGCATAGTAACTTAACTCTCGTGTACACCCATACGAGATTTAATGTACTATGTCGTGTATGTATACACGAGATGTAATGTACCATGTCGTGTATGTATACACGAAATGTATACTGGATCTTTGAAACTGATGGTGCTGTAATTTGCAGGGTTCCGGATATCAGTGATGAATTCACGACATCAGAATTATTTCCAAATAGGGATGCACTTCTTGCACATGTACGGGAAATCGCGAGGCGTCGAAATATACACCTTATTATAGACCACTCGAAGAAGAGAAGTGAAAATAAACTAGCTTATGCGATGATAATATGTCATTTTGGTGGACATCACAGGCCCGGAAGATCAAAGAACATTAGGAAGAGTAGTAGCAAGAAGAGAGAGTGCACTTTTAAACTACATGCCAAAGAAAGGAGGGATGATGGGTTATGGGGTTATGTTGTAAGGAATGGTATACATAATCATGGCTTTCTTTTGTATCCGGAAGGTTTTCCTCTCGGGAAATTGACACGTGGCGAATATGACGCTGTGTGTAGCGCAAGGAATGTTCATTGCGTCCAAATGACATAGTAGCAATGTTAAAGATGTACGATGAGAAGAACGTGAGTACTCCGATGCACGTCCGCAATGCCATCACAAAATATAGAGAAGAAGAACGACAAGGGAGGACCCCGCTACAACAATTCCTTAAATTACTCGACGATCATGAATATATATACTACACGAGGGAAGACGCTGAGAGTGGCATAATCAGCGACATATTATTCTCTCACCCATTAGCATGAAGATGCTAAACTGTTTTCCATATGTTGTACAAGGTGATTGCACTTACAACACCAACTGCTATGGACTGTACTTCTTGCAGTTTGTAGGATTTACTTCCACCGGGCATAATTTCACAATAGCGTATGCGTTCCTCAAGTATCAGAGTACGGATGATTACATATGGGCATTGGATAATTTGCACAGTCTGTTTACACCTCCCCGGTTGCCAACAGTTTTTGTCACTGATCGTGAATTGGGTTTCATCAGCGCTCTCCGTACAGTTTTTCCCGACACCGCACACTTCTTGTGTCGGAGGCATATCGAAGTCAATGTTAGAAAGCATGGGTTGAGTCATACAGGTAGCGAAGATTTGGAAGAATCATTCATGAGGAGATTCAATTATGCAATCTCAGCCCCTACCTCCGGCGAATAGGACGAACGTTGGCAAGGGCTTTGTGACCGTTTCAGATCTTATCCTGTATTATTGGATTACGTCCGTGATACATGGATTACTCCATACTCTCAGAATATTCTGTCTATGCACACGGATGTGTTACCACACTTCGGGACCCATACCACAAACAGGACTGAGGGTGAGCATAACAGGTTGAAGAAGGCATTGGGGAGTGCTTCTTCTACTTTTGACACAATCTTCAAAAAGGCTCATAAGATCTTGGATATCCAACTAAAAATTATCAAACAGAGTATGAATAGATCAAAGACCAGAACTCCAATTGATTTGAGGACCCGTAATCTGTATCACAACATATTGACTAAAGTGTCAACGGAAGCCTTGCGCAATATCAGACAATAGCGGGCTCGTATTCAGAAAATCATTAAAAAGCAGCGGGGTCGTAATGGGGGTAATGTCATCACTGAGGCTGCCTGCGGGTGTTACTACAGGCGAACACATGAACTTCCATGTAGTCACGAGATTGCACGGATAGAGGACTGTGGGGGACGGATTGAGCTATCCTCGATTCATGATTTTTGGAAGAAGTTGGACATTGAAGTAGACAACCCTCCATCTGAGCCTTCAATAAATAAAGACAATTTTCAAGCTATGTTGAATAAAGTTGAGAAATCACCTGAACCGGTAAGGAGAAAGTTATTCAAAAACATGGAAGAAGGGCTTAATCACCATACGAGAGATGCTTACGAGCCAGATCATATTTCAAAGGCGAATAAACCCAGGACCGGAAGTTCCAGAGAACCGTCAAATTGGGAGCATACTAACAAATTTTTTCGAGTCCCCACTACACCATCCTCGACTAGCAAAGGGTATAGATCTTCATTCATTTGTGGCTCACACTTTACGTTCTTGATGTATTTGATTTTCATGTTGATAGTATGAATGCTTGTCACTCTTTTCTTTGCCCTATTTCAGGTCTAGATCTGCATTCATTGCATCAACCCAAGCGAGTTCGGAGTCCACGCACAAACGGAAATCAGCTTCAGAACCACACCATCTAGCCCTGCTTGTACTCCTACGTCTCATCCACCACTAGCTGCTTCCGGTCGTGGGAGAGGACGGGGTCGAGGGCGAGGTCGAGGACGAGGACGGGATCAGGGTCAGGGTCGTGGAGAGGGAAATGGACAGCCCAATCACACTAGTATATACAGCTCTCCGTATATAACGTCTTTTCCGCCTTTCATTATCCCATTTATTAGAGGCATCACAGATGTGGCATCTGATGGACATTGTGTCTATAGAGCCGTAGCAGCACAGATATACGAAAATGAGGAGATGTGGGCTCGAGTGCGCATAGAATGTTACAATGAGGTGCATGCTCGCCAAGTCCTTTATCAAAGAGTTCTAACTTGGATAAATGTAAAGGAACTCTTACGTAGGATTGCTATGTATGTCCGGCCAACGCCGGACAATACTTATTGGATGGACCTCCCAGATCTTGGGCACATCATTTCCACGAGGTATAATGTGGCGTTCATTTCGTACTCGGCTAGCGGTGGCAACTTATGCCTTCCAGTGACTGTACCAGCAGGAGTAGGACCACCGATAAACACAGTTGTGGTGGGACAAGTGACAAACCATTTTATATTGGTATGATACTTTAATTCGTTAAATTTAACAATATTATTTAAATTCGTTATACTTAACTGTCTCATCTATATTAGTTATATTAAATTGTCTTACTTAAATTCGTTGTATTTAACTGTTATTACTTTTGCAGCTGCACATGTCAGGCAATGATTACCCAATACCACCACCACCGAACACTTGGAGGGAACACTGTGATCCAAGTGCAAGTCAAATAATCCTCCAATACCGAGATAGGATAGCAGCATTCAATGAACTCTATGATCAGGATAACGATGCAAGAAAAGAAAGATTACGTAGGGGATAGTATATGTGTAATGGTTTTTGAATTATCAAGTTTGTATGAATGTTTGGATGTTTTGATGTTTGAATTATATGCATAAGCCTTGTTAACACTTTTATTTCGTATACAATTTGGCGATAGTATATGTGTAATGGTCTATTGGTCCCTCCCACTGTTTTGTGGAAATGTGCTATCATATTAAGAATCAAATTTCAGTTCTAGTTCTGTTTCTTGTTGCTTTTGCTGTTGCTGTTGTGAAAATGCAGGTTCAGACACTATTTCGTGTAAGTATACATGAGATGTCATCTACAATCCCGTGTATATGTACACGAGAAATCTCGTATCATATCGTGTATATGTACACGAGACATCTCGTGTGCATACACGAGTCATCACGTGTACATATAAAAAAAATACACGAGACATCTCGTATCATATCGTGTATATGTACACGAGACATCTCGTGTGCATACACGAGTCATCACGTGTACATATACACGAGATGATAGATGACATCTCGTGTATACTTACACGAGACGGGGAAGGGCAGCGTTGGAATATTTCGTTTCCTGTATATAATTTTCTCTGTATTTAGTATTTACCAATGCGGTGGCAATCCAAATAAAAATAATAGAATAACCGCAAGGTGTTTTGGGACGGCAATACAACTATGAGATATTAAACAAGACCATTTATTGAGGAAAAAAAAGGTACCCTAGATGAATGTAACAGTTTTATAGAGTAAATGTTACTTTTTTTTCTTTAAAAAAATAGTACAAATTCATGTATATAAGCGGTTTTGTATTTCAATTGAATGTAAAACCCTAGAAAAGTGTTACAATTGAGGAAAAAAATGTTACATTCATTTATTATAAAATGTAACATTAGTTTAGTTGTCAATCTTATGTTATCTTTAATCTATTTCATCAAAATTGTAGTACATTTTTTAGAGAAAAAAAAAGTGTTACATTTCTTTACAAAAATTGTTAATTTTGCTGGCGAGAAAAAAATGGTCGGGAAAAAAAAGTTGGAAAGCAAAAAAAAAAAAAAAAAAAAAAGCTTGGCTGCCTGTGAGCCGTCTCACAGGAGACCGCCCCCATAGATAATTGGATTCTTTAGGAGCAGACAAGTCTTTTTTATATGTATTAATTGCATTTTTTAATATGTGTGAAAAAGTCTAAAACGACATATATTTTGAAACAGAGTGAGTACTAATTTATTTGAGGAGGTCTCCTGTGCGACGGTTGCACCGTGCGATAGGCTGACCTTCCTTCTTCTTTTTTTTTTTTTTTTTGCCACCCTTAACCTTTTTTTTCCTCCCAACAAAAGTAACACTTATTATAACGAAATGTAACATTTTTTTTTTCAAATGTAACATTTTTTTTTCAAAATGTACCACAATTTTACTGCAATAGATTAAAGATAACATAAAGATTGACAACTAAACCAATGTCACACTTTTTATAAAAGAATGTAACACACTTTTTTTCAAATGTAACACTTTTTTTTTCAAATGTAACATTTTTTTTTAAAAAAAATGTACCACAATTCTGCTGCAATAGATTAAGATAACATAAAGATTGACAACTAAAACTAATGTCACACTTTTTATAAAAGAATGTAACACTCTTTTTTTCAAATGTAACACTTTTTTTTTCAAAATTAACATAAGATTAACAAACTAAACTAATGTTATATTTAATAAAAAATGAATGTAATATTTTTTTCCTCAATTGTAACAGATTATATTCTTAAATGTAACATTATATCTGAAAATGTAACAATTTTTTATTGAGAAAGTAACAATTGAAATGCAAACCTGATTATATATATGAATTTAAATTCTTATTTTTAAAGAAGAAAAATAACATTTACTAAATAAAAATGTTACATTCATCTATATAAAAAATTATAATCATATCTTCACTTTGTTACACTTCAAATATTATTTTTTTAACCACAAAAACTATCAAAACAATTTTTATTTTGTAAAATTGTTGTTACATTTTACTGTAAAAGTGTTACTTTTTAAAGATGAAACTGTTACTTTTATTAGAACAGAGTGTTACATCTCAGCTGACAAAGCATCTCAAACTTTTTGTGGGTAAAAAAATGTTGGGTTTCGTAGTAACATGCGCAGTCGAAAATAGCATTTAAAATTTTAATGAAACCTAAAGCCCATAGATCCATTCATATGATTAAATCAAATACAACAATATGAATACTAGAAAAACTAACCCTTGATGTCTTTGAATTTGGTCTTTGATCTTGGTGGAGAAATTGAAGCTTTAATCACACACAAGTAAGAACACGAACTTTGAAGATGATGAGCTTCACCCTCTAGCGGTATCCACATCTTGAACGAATATCAAGAACACTTGATCTTGGTTGCTAGACCAAAATTGTGAAACACGCTTTCACAATTAATATGAACTATATGGAATTTTATTTGTATATTATTTTGTTCTTCGATTTAGGATGTCTTAGAACAAAATAAACCTCTCTCAAACTCTTTGTAGACTTGCACAAAAGTTAAGAATTAGTTCTGGCCGAATTTTGGTGTTTATATACAAGTAATACCTATTCCAAATAGGAAACTTGTGTTTAAACCCGTCCAAAATTCTTTTCCAAATCAAATCAGGAATTCTGTCCCGACACTTGTGCGGCCGCCCAAAATCCAGCTGTGCGGTCGCCCAAAAGGGTCAGAATGCCTTAAAATTCCATTTTAGTCCCTTTTAAGATTCGTTCTATCGTGTGTGACCCTCTAGGATTATACTAAGTTGGCAATGGATTCAAACATGAAACCATAAGATATGATTAGGTTCTAGCAAACCGTCATACCTACCCAAATAGTATAACTAGATACAAGTTCGCATTCCTTTAGAATATGTCACAATCCCTTTGTCCACGATGTCATTGAACACAAGTCATGGTCAAACGGTCAACTTGTTTTTGTTCAATACTTTCTCGATTCCGAATATGTTGATAATCCAAATGACATTGATCCAATCAATTCATTTGAGTCCGGCCGAACATTTCATCAACATCATTCCTATGAGAGGCCCAAGTTTGACATCTCTCTGAAGAGGGACAAATCCATTTAGCTCATTATCCTTCCCTAGGTGAATCTGATTATACCAATCATACCCTTTTATAACTACCGTGTTAAGGCAGCGTTTGAATATGTCAAACATAATGTTCATCAAGTGGAAGACTATAATAACTTCATGTCTAAGGATTCAAATGACATAACTAATATGAGATATATGTTCGACATAGACCATGACATAAGTACCTTGTTCCAAACAAGTACCCATAAATCTAACATGATCATCCCATGATCATTTAGCCTTTATACTAGTGCTTAACAAGTACTAGGGACGGATATTATTATAAGTAAACATGAACAACAATAATAATCAAAACATCTCTTTATTGATATGAAATAAATGATAACAATTACAACGTTTATTAGACGTGCCTAGGGCACCACTACCAACAATCTCCCACTTTCCCTAGGCCCAATCTCCCATGTATCTAATACCCATGGACCTAACATGACCATCATGTTTAGCTTGTGGAAGTCCCTTTGTTAGCGGGTCCGCAACATTGTCATCAATTGGTACTCTGCAATATATTTACGTCACCTCTATTAATGATTTCTCGAATCACATGGTAACGCCTAAGTATGTGTTTGGATTTCTGATGTGCCCTTGGTTCCCTTGCTTGAGCAATAGCACCATTATTATCACAATAAAGGTCTATTGGATTAGCAATACTAGGAACCACTTCAAGTTCAGTGATGAACTTCTTAATCCAAACAGATTCCTTTGCAGCATCCGATGCAGCAATATACTCAGCTTCAGTTGTAGAATCAGCGGTTGTACTCTGCTTGGAACTCTTCCAGCTTACAGCTCCACCATTTAACATAAACACAAAACCCGATTACGATCGACTATCATCTTTGTCGGTATGGAAGCTTGCATCCGTGTAAGCACTTACAACGAGATCATCTTCCATTCCTCCATAGCCCAAAAACGAGTCTTTAGTCCTTCTCAAGTACTTAAGAATCGCCTTTACAGCCACCCAGTGATTTTCACCGGGGTCGGATTGGTATCTACTTGTCATGCTCAAAGCATAAGATACATCCGGCCTAGTACAAATCATGGCATACATGATGGACCCAATTGCCGAAGCATATGGAATATCATTCATTTTCTCACGCTCATCTTTTGTCTTAGGACATTGAGTCTTGCTTAGAGAAACTCCATGTAACACCAGCAAGGTGCCTCTTTTAGAATTTTCCATACGGAATCTTCTAATGACCTTGTCAATGTATGTACTTTGGCTTAAACAAAGTAGCTTCCTTGATCTATCTCTATAGATCTTAATGCCAAGTATATATGCGGCTTCACCCATATCTTTCATTGCGAATACTTTCCTAACCAAGTCTTTATAGACTGAAGTGTAGGAATGTCGTTTCCAATGAGTAATATGTCATATACATATAAAATAAGGAATAGCACTATGCTCCCACTAATCTTCTTGTATACACAAGGTTCATCTTCGTTCTTGAAGAAACCAAACTCTTTGACCGATTCATCAAAACAGAGATTCCAACTCCTAGAAGCTTGCTTTAATCCATAGATGGATCTCTGCAATTAGCATACCTGAGAATTCTGTTCAAAATCTTCCGGTTGTGTCATATACACATCCTCTTCTATTTTTCCATTCAGGAAAGCGGTTTTGACATCCATTTGCCATATTTCATAGTCATGGTATGCGGCAATAGCAAACAGAATTCTTATAGACTTGATCATTGCTACGGGTGAAAAGCTTTCATCATAGTCAATACCATGAACTTGCCTATAACCTTTCGCTACAAGTCTAGCTTTGTAAGTATGCACCTTCCCATCCATATCGGTCTTCTTCTTGAAGACCCATTTGCATCCTATGGTTTTTACACCTTCAGGTGCATCAATCAAGTTCCAAACTTGATTGTCTTGCATGGATTGTAATTCGGATTCCATGGCTCCAAGTCACTTGTCCGAATCAGGAGAAGACATCGCCTCTTGGTAGGTTCTTGGTTCATCATTCTCAATGATTTCCACCTCATTACTATCCGTTACGAGAAATCCATATCTCTCGGGCTCGGATCGTAACCTACTAGATCTGCGAGTTACTTGTGTATTTTGAACAGGTTCCACAACTCCTTGTGGTTCTTGTTCCCGTTCCACTATTGGTTCAATGTTATTTTTTGGATCTCGAATTTCTTCAAGATTTATTTTACTCCGAATGATTTCTTTGGAGAGAAACTGGTTCTCTAGAAAGACACCAGTTCGGGCAACAAACACTTTGTTTTCCTCTCGGTTGTAAAAGTAATATCCTTTAGTTTCCTTAGGCTATCCCACGAAAATACATTTATCATATTTGTGTGCTAGTTTGTCGGAGATAAGTCTCTTGACATAAGCTTCGCAACCCCAAATCCTCATGAAAGACAAACTAGGTTTCTTTCCGCTCCACATCTCATATGGAGTCTTTGGAACCGATTTAGTTGGAACTTGATTTAGTGTGAAAGCAGCAGTTTCTAGGGCGTAACCCCAAAAGGATATTGGAAGATCAACTTGACTCATCATTAATCGAACCATGTCCAACAAATTCCGATTCCTCCTCTCGTACACACCATTCCATTGTGGTGTTCCGGGTGGAGTCAATTGTGAAACTATTCCACAATTCTTAAGATGATCATCAAATTCATTACTCAAGTATTCTCCACCTCGATCTGATCGAAGTGCCTTAATACTTTTGCCAAGTTGTTTTTTTACTTCATTTTGAAATATTCTAAATATCTCAAAAGCTTCACTTTTATGTTTCATTAGGTAAACATACCCAAATCTACTATAATCATCAGTGAAGATTATGAAGTATTGAAATCCTCCCCTAGCATTGCTACTTAATGGTCCGCATAGATCGGAATGTATCAATCCCAATAAGTCGCTTGCCCTTTCACCTAGCTTGGTAAAAGGTGTCTTGGTCAATTTTCCAAGAAGACACGACTCGCAAGTATCATATGACACGAGGTCACATGAACCCAAAAGGCCGTCTCCATGGAGTTTTGAGATACGCTTCTCATTAATATGACCAAAGCGGCAATGCCACAAATAAGTATGATTTACATCATTAGGTTTAGATTTCTTATTTATATGATAGACATTGTCATTATTTTCATCCTTGACATTCAAGACATAAAGGCCATTAAATGAATTAGCAATACCATAAAGCACATCATTTAAATAAATAGAAAATTTCTTATTCTCAATAAGAAACTTAAAACCTTCATTATCCAAACAAGAAATTGAAATAATATTTCTACTTAAATCCGGAACATAATAACAATTGATCAAAACAAGAATTAATCCGGAAGGTAAAGTGACTTCATAAGTCTCTACGGCTAATGCAGAAACTCTTGCTCCATTCCCCACGCGCAGGTCTACTTCGCCCTCTTTAAGTAGTCTCCTATTCTTTAGTCCCTGCACATTTAAACAAATGTGAGAACCACATCCGGTATCCAATACCCACGAATCAGTGGTAGAAAGGAGAATATCTATCATATAGATACCTGAAGTCGACGCAGCCTTGCTGCCCTTCTTCTTCTTTTTCTCTTCCAAGAAAGCCTTGCAATTACGTTTCCAATGACCAATTTCTTGACAATGGAAACAGATTGCATCCTTTTGTGAATCGGGTTTTACCTCAGAAGCCTTGTCAACCTTTGCCTTGCTTATTTTGGGTTTGGAAACTTTCTTACCATTTCCTTTGGCACTAGCCTTCTTCCCATCATGAACTAAGAGCACAGGAGAACTTTTCTCCACAATCTTCATCTCCGCAGTTTTAAGCATCCCATGCAAATCGGAGAGATTCTTATTCATTCCATGCATGTTATAATTCATCACAAACTGATTATAACTTTTAGGCAATGAATTAAGAATGAGATCCGTGGCTAACTCTAATGGGATTGGATATCCAAGTTTCTCAATGTGCTCTACATAACCTTTCATTTTAAGCATGTGAGGACTCACTTGTTGCCCTTCACTCATCTTGCAAGAAGTGAATGCAACAATGGTCTTGTACCTCTCTTGCCTAGCTTGCTCTTGAAACATGGCTCTTAACTCCACGCCTATCTCATAGGCTTCCAAATGTTCCAAACTTTGTTGGAGTTTTGAGCACATAGTAGCAAGCATGAAACAGCTTACATCTCTAGAATCATTACGATGTTTCTTATAACTGTCTCTTTCTGCCCTAGGGGCAGTAGGTTTTGGTTCAGTAGGAAGAGGCCCATCGAGAATGTACAACTTATCTTCTTGCCTAAGAACAATTCTTAGGCTACGGATCCAATCCATAAAGTTAGTACCATTCTCTTCGATCTTATCCTTCTCAAGGATCGATCGCAACAAAATTGATTGAGTGTTGTTAGTCATTATCTACAATTATGCAAAATTTTCAAAATTTTAATAAGTACCAATTTCATTAAAGAAATAAACAATGTATTTTGCCAATAATACTCTCACTAAATTATATAACCTTCTTATACATCCAATGTATAATATAATTTAAATGGGTTAAGATCCCGCTTTAATTTAATTTTAAGTCCGCTAAGGCGGATTACACAAAATTAAATTAATCAGGTAGACAACTCTTGTCAATCATATCTCATATGACTCATAATTCCTTTTATGAGATTCTTTAAGAAATCCAATTTCAAAAAGCATGTTAAATCTCATCTTTGCTTAGGTCCAAAACTGTTTTGACGCCTAATTAAGTCTAACCATTTTAAATGTATAGTTAATGTGCCTCGCTAGGGCGTGCCCAGATTATCTATCTTGCTCATACATAAATAAAATTTATGCACCGCGCTAGGGCGAATCTGCATTAAAATCACTCATGTATTAACAAGTGTTTTAATCATGGCATGGCAATAAAAGACTTAAAAAAATTCTTGAAGGTTCACCACATATAGCATATAACACATTTATGAGCACATAATATAAACATGTTACGCATCAAGTTTAGCCACTAAATTAATCTTCATTAATTTAAGCATAATATTTATGTGTCATTAGTTTCTCTATAATTACGAGGATGAGACTATTTCAACTTTGGTTATTATCTCCAAATCAAGACAACAAGAAGTGCGGCCGAAACTAAGCCATAAGGCATCCACAATTCCGCACTAATTCAAGAAACCAAGAAAGTAGTCCATGTGGACGAAACTAAGCAATAGATGGTCTCGATGAACGTAAGCCAATTGCATCCACAATTCCACATGGATCTCCAATCTTTGAATCAAGAACTTTGTTTCTCAATTTTAGCAATTATGAACTCTTCATAATTCTAACTTCGTTTTATCTTTGAAACTTTGATTGCGATCAATTTTGGGAAACACAATCTCGATGAACGTAGATTAGCCATCCAAACCTTGAACCAATCTTAGAATCACAATATCAAAACAAATAGGAAAATCAAACCCAAAGATCCACACCCAAACCAACTGCCAAAAACCCATTCCAGATCAGCAAGTCTGGCTGGGTTTTGTCACTGATTAGGTCGGACCTCATCAAAATTCCAAATTCTGACCAAAACAAAAATCAGAATTCTGGCAACATGTGCGGTCGCCCAATACTGTGCGATCGCCCACGTTTTCTGTGCGGTCGCACATCGTCATCAGACTGAATTTTTAAAGTTCGAAAATTTGTCTCAAAATTGTTTTTCCCCGATTATTAAAACCTTGATCCAGACAGAATTAATAATCAAACAATTCAGAATCCATCATAATATTTATTGCGATTGAATCGTGCGATTAATGTTGCAAAACAATAAACCACATAAAATCACATAACACATAAACATCATATAATCCAATATTCATATCATGCTAGGCACATAAACAATTTATATACACACAACATGATCTAGGTATTGAATTAATCAACATGAATGAACCTCTGATACCACTGTTGGGTTTCGTAGTAACATGCGCAGCGGAAAATAACATTTAAAATTTTAATGAAACGCAAAGCCCATAGATCCATTCATATGATTAAATCAAATACAACAATATGAATACTAGAAAAACTAACCCTTGATGTCTTTGAATTTGGTGTTTGATCTTGATGGAGAAATTGAAGCTTTAATCACGAACAAGTAAGAACACGAACTTTGAAGATGATGAGCTTCACCCTCTAGCGGTATCCACACCTTGAACGAATATCAAGAACACTTGATCTTGGTTGCTAGACCAAAATTGTGAAACACGCTTTCATAATTAATATGAACTATATGAAATTTTATTTGTGTATTATTTTGTTCTTCAATCTAGGATGTCTTAGAACAAAATAAACCTCTCTCAAACTCTTTGGAGACTTGCACAAAAGTTAGGAATTAGTTCTGGCCGAATTTTGGTGTTTATATACAAGTAAGACCTATTCCAAATAGGAAACTTGTGTTTAAACCCGTCCAAAATTCTTTTTCAAATCAAATCAGGAATTCTGTCCCGACACTTGTGCGGCCGCCCAAAATCCAGCTGTGCGGTCGCCCAAAACTGTGCGGCCGCCCAGCCTCTTTTGTGCGGTCGCCCAAAAGGGTCAGAATGCCTTAAAATTCCATTTTAGTCCCTTTTAAGATTCGTTCTATCGTGTGTGGCCCTCTAGGATTATACTAAGTTGGAAATGGATTCAAACATGAAACCATAAGATATGATTAGGTTCTAGCAAACCGTCATACCTACCCAAATAGTATAACTAGATACAAGTTCGCATTCCTTTAGAATATGTCACAATCCCTTTGTCCACGATGTCATTGAACACAAGTCATGGTCAAACGGTCAACTTGTTTTTGTTCAATACTTTCTCAATTCCGAATATGTTGATAATCCAAATGACATTGATCCAATCAATTCATTTGAGTCCGGCCGAACATTTCATCAACATCATTCCTACGAGAGGCCCAAGCTTGACATCTCTCCGAAGAGGGACAAATCCATTTAGCTCATTATCCTTCCCTACGTGAATCCGATTATGCCAATCATACCCTTTATAACCACCGTGTTAAGGCAGCGTTTGAATATGTCAAACATAATGTTCATCAAGTGGAAGACTATAATAACTTCATGTCTAAGAATTCAAATGACATAACTAATATGAGATATATGTTCGACATAGACCATGACATAAATCTCATACAGCGGGTCATGTCCAGTACCTTGTTTCAAACAAGTATCCATAAATCTAACATGATCATCCCATGATCATTTAGCCTTTATACTAGTGCTTAACAAGTACTAGGAACGGAGATTATTATAAGTAAATATGAACAACAATAATAATCAAAACATCTCTTTATTGATATGAAATAAATGATAACAATTGCAACGTTTATTAGACGTGCCTAGGGCACCACTACCAACAAAAAATATGTTTTTTAAAAAAAAAATCAAACCATATCATGATCTATGTAGTTTTATTCGTCTCGTTGAGACGAATACAACGGTATTTTTATTTATTTTTTCTGAGTTATAAATCTCAAGATATAACATTTTAAAGTTATTGGGTTTTTTTTTTTTTTTCAACGGCCGCACGTAAGTTTTTGTCAATTTATTTAGGCTTGAATACCGAGTAACCGACAACAATCGTACTCCCACTCAAATTGCCAATAAGACTATGAGCAATGGTTTCATACACCAAAAAAAATTCAACACCCACTTTTAACACTTTATCCTATCCACCTCATCTTTCATACACCCCTTTCATACAACCCCCCTACAATGGTTAGTTGGAAAAAAAATTCATCTCCCTCCCACTCATCATTCTATACCCCACTACTTTATATTATTTTTATTTTTTTATATATTCTTTATTTTTATGATTAGTAAAAAATAATAATTATTATTATTATTTATAATTAAAATAATATTTTACACTAAATTAATTCTCTTTGCCAATTAAATAATTAGATAAATGACGATAATTATTATTGGGATCCATTTCACTCAAAAGATGATGAATTTTTTTAAATGTAAGCTAAAATGGAGAAGGAAAATTGAGAAAAGATAGTTTTTTTTTTGGTGTCCAAATCTAATGAAACTTGCATCATTTTATAGGGGGAAAAAATGCTGAATTTTGGCGGGAAAAAAAAATAAAAAAAATTACTAGGTGATAATTCAGCTCAAATAATTGAGTTAAAAAATTAAATCCGAAAATCCATGGGACCAATCATGTGCTTACACGTGTCGAAAAAGAAAAAACAAAAAAAAAGCCGCCGGGCGCGCCCACACGCGCCCTGTCGGGCCGTGTGGACCACGCGCCTTTTGCGGTCCAATGATACGTCGCCACGTGGACTCGACGGCAAACCCTCCCCAAAAATCAACCCGTATGAATTTTTTCATACACCCATTTCAACCCCCCAAGTTTCATACACCCCCACAATGGTTTCATACACCTCCCCCCACTTTCATACACCATTTCATACCCCCATTGCTAGTAAACAATATCACAATACAACTATGAGATGTAGTGTACCCAAAGATCTTTTCTTTTTAAACTAAAAAATAAAAAATAAAAAATAAAAATAAATGACTCCGTGTACTGAATAAAGAGGAATCCTAGGCAGATTGTACTTGCCTTAACCAAATCGAAACTTCACGTCTCTTGGGAATTCGTCTGCCGATCTCCGGCCATGGCCAAACTGAAGCGACGTTTTTCAGACATCTCTTGTTCTAAGAACACCACCGTGCGTAAATCCCGGCGACGGAAACTAACCGTACGTGAATCCCGGCGACGGAAACTAACCGTGCGTGAACGGAAGCTGGAGATCTTCGGCGAGGACATCTATACAGAGATCTTACTCCGATTACCGGTAAAATCTGTTGTCAAATTCAAAACTGTTTCAAAATTTTGGCTTTCAATTATCTCTAGTCGCCGATTTCGCAAATCCCATGCTTCCCTACAGCACAGATCTGAAAGGCGTCTGTTGTTCAATTTTAGTCAATACATTTACGGAGACCTTCGGATTGACCTTAGGCCAGAGATTACATATTTTGAACATGAGTATGAAACTATGAGTATTAATTGTATTTCGTCCTGCAATGGCTTACAATTACTCTATTCACCAAGTTGGTTCTCAATGGATCCTACATATGAATCACATGACCAAATTTACTTGGTTTACAATCCAACTACTGAGGAATACAAACCTCTTCTTGACATTCCCTTACAAATTAGTCAAAAACGTCTTCTTTGTGCAAGTTAGATCCTTATGAATCACCTGATTATAAGGTTATATTTATGTGGCGACAACGTGATTCATCCAAAAACTTCCAACTTGAAGTTTACTCATCTACGACCGGTACTTGCAAAGTACCTGTAGATAATACTTATGTTGGAAATCTCAACTATGATGAGAATTGTGGAATTTTTTGCAATGCTGCTATTCATTGGCTATCCGCTTCTGCTGATTTAATTGTTTATTTCAATGTTCGCACTGAGAGCATAAATCAACTCCAGACTCCACCGCTAGGTCGTAAAGTTCAGTACTTTGGACAATCTCAAGGACATTTAGTTTTAGTTTACTCTGACGAAGAGGATCTTTACGAAAGTTCAGGTCTTGACGTCTATGAGTTGAAAACCGATTACTCTGGTTGGTTTCTGAAATATCAAGTTGAACTTGCTTCTATTGCATCTGCACTTCCACAACATGTTTATCCACGAAAGGACCGTGGAACTTTTATGAGTATTTTTCTAGATGAAGAAAATGATGATAATTCAACTATGGTACTTTTGACTTGTAACGAGTGGGTGGAATACAATTTCAAGAAGAAGACTACAAAGAGGATTTGTGAATTTGTGTTGCCACAGTTATGCGATTCTTGTTACCCCTGGAGTTACGGGTTCAACACCCATCAATTTATCCCGACCCTCACTTGCTTATGATCAGTTCTCCGCCGTGCAGTTGTTTTTGGACATTCAATAATTTCCGCGCAGTTGTTTTTGGACATTCAATAATTTTATGTCCTTATTTTGTAATTGGAATAATGTTGCTAAGATTTTCCTTATCCTTTAGGTTTTGGACGCTTTTTTTCGAGTTTTGGATTCCCTATGTACCATAATGTGATGGGATTGTGGAGTGACATAAATTATGAAACATTTTTCTTCTCTTTAATATCTTTAATATGAGTGCATTTTGCTCTTTTAAGTCAAGCATCATTTCTTGGGTGAAGTTCACAAATACTCCCTCCGTCCCAAAATCAAAATCATCTTCCTATTTGCCATTTCTCATTGTCTCAAAAAGTTCTTCACAATTTGGTCTTAAAAGTGCATAAACAAAGCATGGCTAGTGAAGCAAGTGTTCATATCTTTAATTTTAAGTTTGAATAGTTAAATGCGAGATCATTTTGGTACGGATGGTACGGAAGGAGTATTGGACACCTGTTATGGGCTGATTGAGCAAGAACGCGTGACGGGCCTTAGAAGGTTTGGAAAAAAGGATCTGGTGTGTTGCTGGTTGGAAATGGCTGGGAAGAGAGAAGAAAATTGAAATACATTATGCTTGTTGATTGTTGCTTGAATTCCTTGGCTCTTGAATTTGCCCTTTTGCATGATGATGATGGCTTTCCATCTTTCCCACAACCATGTGCATGCATCATTACTCCCTCCGTTGATATCAAGCTTGTCCTCAAGCTTGAAATTGGCGAATTGAAAGCGGAATTCATCAAAATTCTCGCAAGTGACGTTATCTAGATGCAGGTAATCTACACAAATGTGCCAAGAGGTGTCATTGCTGGCTACCAGCAGTATCGGAGCAGACATCGGGCTTGGGCTTAGCTGGAGTTGACCCTTCTCTATCAGCTCTAAACAATGTTTCTCTATTTCATCATTTTGCCGATATGGATAATAATCTGAGTTTACTATAACAGTATGTTCCCTAACTTTTAAAATCAGGCGTGGATCACCCTTTTGCATGGAAGGCAATGTGTTTGATTCGGCATAATTAGAGGCAAAATAGTTCAAAAACTTCTCCACAGCATGTTCATTAGAAATTGGAGGATGTACCGGATGGAAGAAAATGTCGTTACGTGGCGTTTCTCCTGTCCATGCTATGGTTCTTCCTCTTAATCTGAAAGTGGTCTTTTTGTTCTTACACTTGCACATGATATCACCCAAGTCCTCCAACCAATTTACTCCTCCTTCAACATCATTGTCTTCCATCCCGAGACTAAACAGATTTTTGCACTTAAGCACTGGGAATAAGGTTTCATCACAATTGTAACAAAGACCTTTAGTGCTCCTTTCTGCAGCATCTTCTTTGGACAACGGTTTTCTATGTGAAGGAAAAGCCGGGCATGGCAGAGAAAGAGCTTTTGCTGTTTGGAGTCGAGTTTTGGGTGGTGGTGGTGGCAAGTTTGAGGCCATAGGAGGCAGATACGGCTATTTGGACAGGGGGAACTCAAATTGTGGCCCTTGATAATTACTCGCATTGTAATTCATGGTAGCATACATGTCTACCTCTTGGTGATTAGTGGGGCTGGTTTCTTCGGCCATTGGATATGCCTCTATCTTCAAGTAGTTTTGCTATCATCATTTCTAGACGGGTGATAGATTCCTTCATGCTAGAAACATCCTCCTTTGATAAAAAAAAAAAAAAATCGCCCATGACACCAGCAATGGAACCAAATGTTATGGGCTGATTGAGCAAGAACGCGTCACGGGCCTTAGAAGGTTTGGAAAAGAGGATCTGGTATGTTGCTGGTTGGAAATGGCTAGGAAGAGAAAGAAGAAAATTGAAATACATAAAGGGATAGAAGTAGGATTTTTTTATTGAGAATTCCCCAAACTCCCTGATATTTTCTTTGCCTCAAAACTTCGATCTCTATTTATTTTTCAGCTAGCCTTTTATAGGCTTTACAAAGATTGCAAAATATATTACTCCCTCCGGGACGGAGTAAGAGTCTCACCCCCAATTTGCACACTTATTAATAAATATTGGATGTGACGTAAATGTTGTGAGTGTAAAAGTAAAGTATGAGAGAGAATGAGTGGGAGAGAATAGTGAATTGATTGGTATTGTGAGTATAAAAGTAAAATAGGAGAGAGAATGAGTGAGGTGAATAGTAAAGATTTTTTGCCATTTTAGGAATGGGACTCTTACTCTGGGACGGACCAAAAAGGAAAATGAGACTCTTACTCTGGGACGGAGGGAGTATCATAATTAATGACATCTTAATCTCCAAGAGCAGTCAACCTACCCTACCCTAGTACATCCTTATCCTTGTTGATTGTTGCTTGAATTTGCCCTTTTGCCTGATGGCTTTCCATCTTTCCCACAACCATGCATGTGCATGCATCATAACCCCCCCCCCCCCCCCCCCAAAGGTCTTCAAGTATATTGACCACTTCAAATCAAATCAAACACACCCTTAAAACTAAGGAGTGGAGAATCAAGAAAGTCTAGGAACATTTCGTTTCTGAGCAGAAAAATAACCAAAAATTCCCAATGTTTTAGGCAATCAAGAAAGAGAAACGATAATATGATAATTATATATAGAACAGTTATGATGTATTTTTGTGTGCCATTTTGGCCATGGGAGAGCAGGATGAAGAACTAAGTTATGTAAACAAGGGATAGTGTTTGTATAAGCAGTTGTATGAGAGTAATACCTAATGAGCATTTTCCATCAATATAACATAAGTAACTGGAACTCAAACTATGTTTATAATCAACCGAAGATTCAGATATATACTCAAAAACGAAAGTAAACAAATCACGTTTTCTGCAAAAGCTACAATATCCGCAAAAATTAAGTGTTTTACATAATTGATGAGGGAGAACAAGAACTTACATATTTCCTTCACGAAAAAGCTATATCCAAAGTGCTAAGCTTAATGGTGCGCCGAGGTGCCAATCCAACAGCTACAACTACTTGACATCTGCAACTTCAAAGAAACCACTACAACAACTCTACATCGAGAGTAAACATTAAATTCTTGAGCAAATGACAAATACGAGAGTTTTTTAAACCTGCTCTTGTACTAATAGAGATCACAGTTTTTCCTTATCCAAATCATAAGATTGTCAATGGAAGTTTGCTCCTCAAAAAAATTGTCATGGAGTATACATTGCACCTTAAATGCAGCCATCAAATATCTAGCTTGAGCAATTTCATGGCCTTGGATTACAGCAAACAAGAGCAGCACTCATTCAACAATCCAAACTTCCACTGAATCGCGGAAAAATATGTAATCATCATCGAACTCTATGGCATCAGATGAGGGGATGCTCTAAAAAACAATGAAAATCTCAAGCCATTTAGCGACATGTTCTATAGAGAGGTTCAACAATTGAAAAAGCTGTTGATATCTAGTTTTTTAAAGAAAATAGTTTCAAATTATTAAATATACTCCCTCTCCCACTTTAATTTACAAAAATGAGCTTGGGCACAAGAATTAAGGAAAAAGTTGAAAAGGTGATGTGTTGTGATGTGTTGTGACTTGTGAGTGTAGATAGTTGGGTAGGAGAGAGAAAGTGGGTAAGGAAATAGTAAGTTGGTGGTTGTTGTATGTATGATAAGTGGGTCCCATTATCTCTTATTTAAAAAGTGTTAAAAACTTTCTATTTTAGGATTTTGCAGATTAAAGTGGGAGAACCAAAATGGCAATTTTTGTAGATTAAAGTGGGACGAAGGGAGTACTTCCTTTACCTGTCGATAATAATCATACGCAATTGCTTTACTAATGTACCAAAAACAACTACTACTTTCAAGACCAGCAAGGAGATAAATCACTCTTACATATACATATACATATACATACACAAATACATATACATACATATATATATATATAGGTAGGTGCTCAAATGAGAACCTATATATCATGAGAACCGTGAGAACTTAATGTATCCAATGATGTATCCAAGTGCACATTGGATACATTAGTTTTTACCTAATGTATCCAAGTAATGTATCCAATGATGTATCCAAGTCAAGTAATGTATCCAATGATGTATCCAAGTGAACCATTGGTTACATTAGTTTTTTACCTAATGTATCCAAGTTCTCACGGTTCTCACGATATATATATGACAGCTAGTTGAGCAAATAGATGAAAAGAAAAAACTTAGTTATCAAACTTGAGCAAGCCAAAAATACACAGATAGAAAATGCTTTATGGAACGTGAAAACAAGAGAACTTGGGCAATTCGTGCTCTATATAACTGCATTACATTATTGCTTCTTAGCTGAATTATGAGGTGTCAAGAGGCCATTGGTGAAATATGGGTGCTTATATAAGATGGTGCGTTCAGTTGACAGACACAGTGATGTTTGTGTTGGGCAATTCGGGCTTTATATCATTTAGTGGTTTTCTGTTCTTGATGAAACACGGTAACAGTCAAAGGGGCACATTGACATCTTTTAGGCCCTTAAAATTACCCTGGGGGTTCGCAAATTGCAATGAGCACACTATGGCGCTGCAATGGGGATGGAAAACTCTGCAATGGAGGGTTTAAGTTATCGATATGTGGTAAACACATGGCATATATATGTTGGCCACATGGGCGTGGCCTCAGTAATCACGGTAGAAGTGATGATTGTTCTTTGCTACATAACATAATGTCAATGCCTGAGGGTTGTCCAAAAACTAACTGGAGGCAATGGATGGAGGGCATGATCATGATTCTCTTATTATACTCCCTCCATCCCAAAACGATCTACGCGTTTGACTACTCAAACTTTTTAATGATATAAACACTTTCTTCACTAGCCATGTTTGTTTATGCACTTTTAAGCCCAAATTGTAGAAATGAGAAGAACTTTATGGGACAATGAGATATGGCAAACATGAAGATCATTTTGGAACGGAGGGAGTACTATATGAAAATATAAGTTGAATAAGTCCCACTGCAGAAGTCAGCCTAAGCCACAAGGTAGAATGTAATTCAAGCTTGAAAGCTGGTCAAAGACCATAGTTCGATTCATGCCTTACATATCTGAGTTGACCCTCTTATATGCAACTAAATATTACATAGTAAATATACAAAATAGGGAGGGGGAGTAAAATTTCAAGATGGATAATTCTAGAAACTCCCGGAACACTACGCATAGCAAGGAACTTAGAGGCTTACCACTTTGCAGTAATGATTCTGATATGGAGGAGGGTATTAACTGAAGGACTGTGTTGAGCACCAACCTACCCCATTTTGGTGTTTGTATGAGCAGCTGATGAGTTCAAATGACTAAAGATCACTCTTCCTCTTTATTTCTTGGGTCAGCCATTAGTTGTATCAGAAGTAGTACCTAGTGGGAATATAACATAAAACAAATAACTAAAATTTAATCGCGTGTTAATGATCAACCAAGGAATCACAAATATTCTGGGGAAGAAAAGTAACCAATTCAAATGAGAACAGGAACTTACATATTTCCTTCATAGAGAGCTATATCCCAAAATGTGAAGCTTCAAAATATAATCCACCGCAACTTGGAAAGTCAAGTATAGGCTACAAAAGTAGCATCAAACCTGTTACTCCCCTCCATCCCAACAAGATGGTCCTATTTGACAAGTTCAAGTTTTTAGGGTTGGTGTTTTTTGCTTGTAGCTTTTAAAACTACACTACAGTTATTGGTTTTCTCATAAATGGGACTATCTTCCGGGTACAAACCCAAAGGGGAAGTGGACAATCTTTTGGGGATGAAAAACTATCAAGCATAGTTACCCCTCCTTATAACACTAACAGATTTGGGATCAATTGTATCAGAGTAAGACCTAATAAGAATTTTCCATTAGCATAAAAAAAGTGACTGAAATTTAAACTAGTCCTTAATCAACAAAAGAAAAACAAATACTATGAGGAATGTTAACAAATTCACAAAGCAAAAGGAGTTCGACATCACTACAAAGGAATGAGAGGAACGGGATTGTCCTTCATGAAAAGCAATATCGAAGGTATAAAGCTTCATAATTTACCCTGTAACTACGAAAGTCAGGCATCGACTATGAACGTACCACTGAACTAGCTATTAAACATTCTAAGCCCCTAGCACTAAGATAATTGTGATCGATAAAGCACCAGAGTCAGAAACTGTAATACAGTCAGGATATTCAACATAAACTCTACAAACACCTTCATAATAACTGACAAGTACCAACATGAAAACCACATGGTCCACACCTAGTCAGCAGTGGCGATGCCGCACTAAATCCATGGTGGTCATTCGACCCCCTTGAAATTTAGAGTGTGTCAAATTTAATAGTTCCAATTATTTAGGAAAAAAAAAAATCATTTTACTACAAAAAAATATGGATTTATACATTTTGACCCCCTTTAACTTTAAAAAAAAAAATTGCACTAAATTATTATTCGACCCCTTTATGTACAACTCAACATCGAAGCTATCCCAAGAGCAACTCGACCCCTTACTGATAACTCCTGGCTTCACCCCTGCTAGTGAGGTCTTACAACAATAACTACCAGAAGGAAGACAGCTCACCTGTGAAACAGTTCACTATATTATGTGCTTCAAAATAAGCACACAAATCTTAAAGTATACGAAGACTAAATAATTTTTACAACTGACAAATACCAAAGAATTCTGAAGACCTGATTATACTGATAGAGATCCAAGATGATACCTCTTTTTTCCCATAAAATTCCTCAACGTACAAATCCTGGGCTCCATTTACTTAATAATAAAAATTGCAAAATATAACATGCTTTTAATGCTCAATAAGAATTTTCATAAATAAAAGCATGATTAATAGTATACATATAAAATAGCACAAATTGCAAAATGCACACTCATCACCAATATCACCCCCATCAGAAGCATAGGAAAAATACTGCTAAATGTCCAAAATTTACAGAAATTAATCTCCACTTTCTCAATAATAGTAAAAAGAAATTACAAAAAAATGAACACTAAATGAAATTTAAGTTTTAACTACGCCATCAAAGTTTAAAAAAAAAATGACACATATCCAATAATAGCGCCGGCGAAAAAATCTCACATCTCTTCCTCCCTTGATCGGAAGCTGCTCTCAAATGGACCAAGAATTTTCTGCTTCGCACTAACAACAAGAATTTCTCCATTAAAGAAGAATTAGATTATCTACTTAATTAACTTACCCTAAGATCTGATATATCACTGCTTTCTTCGAGCTTCCCCTACAAGAATCATCTATTTTGAGCAAATCATTATTAGCTCATCGTTTCTGAAAATATTGATGCATATATGTTGATGGTGATAAACTGGGTATGGGCACTGAAGGGATGCTATAGATTGGACATTCAAATCAAGAATGGCGTTGAAATTCTTTTGTTTTAGTTTTTTCTTTCCCAAATAGTCTAAAATGAAAGTACTACACCATTAGTGGTAGCTAAGTTTATATTTCTTCCGTCCCAAAATAAAAATCCATTTTTTAAAACAAATAGGAATTCAAACCACAAGAAGTGCGGCCGAATCTAAGCCATAGGCATCCACAATTCCGCACTAATTCAAGAAAGTAGTCCATGTGGCCGAAACTAAGCAACAGATGGGTAGGTCAATTGCATCCACAATTCCACATGGATCTCCAAACTTTAATCAAGAACTTTGTTTCTCAATTTTAGCAATTATGAACTCTTCATAATTCTAACTTCGTTTTATCTTTGAATCTTTGATTGCGATCAAGTTTGGGAAACACAGTCTCGAGAACGCGGGCTAGCCATCCAAACCTTGATCCAATCTCAGAATTCAAAAGACTAAAACAAATAGGAATTCAAACCACAAGATCCACCCCACGGCCCTAGACCCCCGCCCGCACCAGACTCAGAGGTCCGGCCGGGTCAGTACTGTCACGACCCGAAATATAGGCTCTATTTTATTAAGTAATTAAATGATTTTTATTTAATTATTTGCTTATTTATTTATTTAAATTATTATTTACTTAAATAATTATGTGTACATTTTATGTGTTATAATAATTGTGCCGAGCATTTTATTTGGGTCATTTGTGCTAGGGTAATATTGTTGGGTCTTAATTGTTAGTAGGGAGTGTTGATATTGTGTGTAGTGTGAGAGAGGGGGCCTAAGTGTAAGTTTTTGAAAAATGTTTTAACTACTCCCTCCCTACTCCTCCTCTTCTCCCATCACCCTACTCCCTCATTTCACCTCCCAGCCATCTCTCTTCCTCTCTCTAAGTTTGGGTAAGTTTTTCTTTCTTTACTTCTCTCTTCATTTTCTCCTTCTTCCTCTCATCTTCTCTCATTTCTTGAAACTTGAACGTTGTTTAGATCGTCGTTAGGATCGCGTAGACTCAAAAAGAATCGAATTCCGTCGACTTTCATTATTTTCAAGTAAGTTACTTTTCCCCCATTTTAATGCTAAAAGGTTCATATCATGTTCATATAATGCTTTTGTTGTTATATTGGAAGTTTGGATGAGTTTCCAATTTATTTGGAATTTATTTGGGTTTTTGGTCAAAAATGGTGATTTATGAATGTTGGGGTTTGATTCTTGATTTTGGGTTGTTAAATGTTGTTGTATGAGTCTCTTTAGGCTTATGAGTTGTTTTGGTACATTTATATACCAGTTGGAATGTTTGATTTTGGTTAAAATGTGTTTGGGTTTGAAAAATGGAAGAACTCATCTTGTTCTTCCCGATTTCCAGAAATTCAGAATAGTGGGCGGCCGCACAAAATCATATGGGCGACCGCGCATCTTTCTGAAAGCTTTTGTTCTTGTTTTGGGACTTTTTGGGCGACCGCACATCCCACTTTGGGCGGCCGCACAGAACCCCTGAAAATTTACATTTGTTAAAATTGTGTGAATGAAGGGTGCGTTTTGGTCTAAGTCTTGGGTGTCCTTCTAGTTGACCCTAGTGAACATTGTTGTACACTTTAGTGATAGAATTGGGTCCTTTGCGATCAAGTTTGTGTTTGAAATTCATTAATGGTGAATTGGGATTTTGAAGCACCTTTATTGTGCATTGTTTGTTCATTTCATCTTCTTGGTGATTAATTGGCATGATTCCCTACTTTGGAATCCTTTGTTGTTTATCGTGCTAGTATTTTATTACTTAGCCTTTACGTGAAAGTCCAGCTGGTATTTTGTGTGTGTTTGGGCGATGCGAAACATTATGATGGCACGGCCAAGTCCATTGTGATGTTGACCATTGTTTTGCCCCATTATTACCCTCCTCCAGATTGGCCTTGGATGTGAGAAGAGCTAGCTCCTTTGTGTGCATTTTAGCTTTACTTGGAGCATGACTTTGTGGCATGTCTCCCGTCCCTTGTGACATTTCATTGGTTATTGGTTCCGGTACCGGGGTTTTCTCTTCGGCTTTCATGCTATTATGAAGATGATGATTGGTTGATTATTGAAGCTGCGCAGCGATCCTTTATTTGGATGTTCCGGTTTGGAAAACCTTGGCTATATCCTTTGTTATGTGTTTATTTCCGCTGCTATCTGATATATGATAATTGCTATGTGCTATGTGATAATTATTATTGCTTATTGCTTATAGTATATTGCATCATAGCATGTCATGTAGTTGCATTAGTAACTTATTGAGATTTATCTCACCCCTTTCCTTTCATCTTTGTTTTTCCTTAACCCCCCCCAGGTGCTAAGGATTAGTCTCGCTGATCACGAGAAAAGAGGACGTCGAGTGTGGATCCGTTCTTTTGGGGAAGGTTATTATAGGTTGGTTCCCATTATGTAAATGTGTAACCATTTTGGGGTATTTGTACCAAACATTGACGTCATTAGGATTTTGTATATTTGTATTTTGTTGGGCATAAACTTGTGGAAGTTTATGTTAGTTGTAATTGATTTTATTAAACTTGGTTTTGTAAAACTTTGGGTTATTACCTTTTGGTGTCAAATGGAATTTTTAACTTCAGTATTTCTGAGTTTCGGTTTTAGAGTCGACGTCCAGATCGCGGTCCCGGGGCCCGCGGGGTCCGGGGTCGCGACAGTTGGTATCAGAGCTATGGCATTAGCTCTATGTATAAGTCTAGGTGGATTAGTATGACCTAGGTGGGTAGTAGTGTGCGGAGTGATTAACGGTTGATGTTTTATGCAGTTAATTGTTCTCAATGTCTGGAAGAAGAAACAGAGGAGGTACTAGCGGGGCACAGAATCAGAATGATACAAGGGAAGAAGCCCGTGCCATGTTTCAAGGCATGTTTGAGGCGGCCATGAAGGCCATACATGATCAAGGCCCGAGGGTAGAGCAAGCACCACCTCGTTATGGTTTGGAGCAATTTCTGAAGTTGAAACCGGTTGAATTCAATGGGGAGCCGGATGTAAGGGAAGCTGAGTTGTGGATCGAGTCGATGGAGAAAATTTACGATGTGTTTGGGTGTTCGGATGAGGACAAGGTCCGGTTTGCGGCTTACAAGCTTGTGGGTGCCGCCGAGCATTGGTGGAAAGGTGTCAAAGCTAGTTGGGATGATACTCGCACGGTGTATGCGTGGGAGTTGTTCGTGCGCAAATTCAAGGAGCATTTCATTCCGGTTGTTGATCAAAACCGAAAGGAGATCGAGCTACTCAACTTGGAGCAAGGTGTGTTGTCTATAGCACAATACTCGGCGAAGTTCATAGAGTTAGCCCGGTATTGCGACTATTTGGTGAGGACCGAGGAACAAAAGGCTATGAGATTTATTCGGGGATTGAAGACCTCCATCCGTACTCAACTAATTGCTCAACGGATCGTGACTTTCCAAGATGCGGTGGACCGAGCCTACTTAATAGAGCAAGATATTGGGGAGCATAAAAGGAAGACTGAGGTAGCTAATCCGATTAAGCAAGGAGCTCAAGGCAAGCCACAACACCGTTCCGATAATCGAGGTAACTTTGGGGGACAATCTCAGTTCCGAGGGCAACCGACCCCAAGGAACCCGGGTACCACTTCCGGGAACCAAGGGAGTCAAATTAGGAGGCTTTGTTCGTATTGTCAAAAGGAAGGTCATTCTGAAGACCGTTGTTGGAAGAAGCAAGGAAGGTGCACAAATTGTGGGCAAATGGGTCACTTTGTAAAAGATTGCCCGAGAGGTAGAGGTCAAGCATCCGGGTCCGGAGTTGGTAATAATCAAGGTCAGAAAAGGGATGCTACTGGGAAGCCCAAAGTCCAAGGAAGAGTATTTGCCATGAATCAACAACAAGCTACCGATGATCCATCCGTTATTGGAGGTATTATTTCCGTGTCTAATGTGAGCGCACGAGCGTTAGTAGATCCAGGATCATCTCATTCATACATTTCTGTGCAATTTGCTTCCATGTTAAATGTTGCATTCGAGTCTTTACCGTACGTGCTAGAGGTGTCGACCCCTATAGGAGAATGCTTGGTTTCTGATCGAGTCTTTCGTGCTTGTGATGTGGTTGTTTGTGGTCGAGTCCTTTGTGCGGATTTGGTAGTTCTTCCTATCCAAGACTTTGATGTCATTTTGGGTATGGATTGGTTGAGCAAGTTTCATGCTTCCGTTGATTGCCGTAAGAAAACTGTTACCTTTTCTATTCCCGATGAGCCTAAATTTGTGTTTGAGGCTAGTCCTCTGAGTAGAAAGGTTCGCTTAATTTCTTTTATGAAAGCGAGAAAATTATTGCATAGTGGTTGTGAGGGGTATTTGGTTAGTGTTCTTGATACTAGGAAAGAATCCCCTAGTTTGGATAGTGTTCGGGTAGTTCGGGAATTTCCCGATGTTTTCTCCTCCGAGTATGATATGCCTCCCGATCGTGAGATTGAGTTTTGTATAGATCTTTTGCCGGGTACTGCTCCGATTTCGAAAGCGCCTTATAGGTTAGCTCCCGCAGAGTTGAAGGAATTGAAGGTTCAGTTGCAAGAGTTGGTTGATCGAGGGTTTATCCGCCCTAGTGTTTCCCCGTGGGGAGCACCGGTGTTGTTCGTGCGGAAGAAAGACGGTTCCTTGAGATTGTGTATAGATTACCGGAAGTTGAATCAGGTCACGGTGAAGAATAAGTATCCTCTACCGCATATTGATGATTTGTTTGATCAGCTTCAAGGGTCCGTGGTTTTCTCTAAGCTTGATTTGAGGAGTGGGTACCATCAGTTGAAGGTTCGATCGGAGGATATTCCGAAGACTGCTTTTCGCACTCGTTATGGTCATTATGAGTTCTTGGTTATGCCGTTTGGGTTGACGAACGCGCCGGCCGTGTTTATGGATTTGATGAACCGTGTTTTCCATCCCTATCTTGATTCGTTCGTGGTGGTTTTCATCGACGACATTCTTGTTTATTCGAAATCTCGAGAGGAGCACGAGCAACATTTGAGGACAGTTTTATCCGTTCTTGCGAGGGAGAAATTATTTGCGAAGTTCAGTAAATGTGAATTTTGGCTCGAGAAGGTGTCATTTCTGGGTCATGTTATTTCGAAAGATGGTATTTCGGTGGATCCTTCAAAGATTGAAGCCATAGTGGATTGGAAGAGACCCGAGTCAGTGACCGAGATTCGTAGTTTTCTGGGTTTAGCCGGTTATTACCGAAGGTTTATTGAGGGATTTTCGAGGATTGCTACTCCGATGACTCAGTTGACCCGGAAGAATGTTCCGTTTGTGTGGACCGAGAAATGTGACAAGAGTTTCGAGGAATTGAAGAAGAGGTTGACTACCGCACCGATCTTGACTTTGCCTAATGGGAGCGATGGCCTAGTGATTTATAGTGATGCTTCGAAAGAGGGTTTGGGTTGTGTGTTGATGCAGAATGGGAAAGTAATTGCTTATGCTTCGAGGAAGTTGACCCCTAGTGAGAAGAATTACCCGACTCATGATATGGAGTTAGCGGCTATAGTATTTGCGTTGCACAAGTGGAAGCACTACCTTTATGGAGCGAAGTTTGAAATTTTTACCGATCACAAGAGTTTGAAGTACCTATTCTCTCAGAAGGAATTGAACAACCGACAGCGTCGATGGATGGAATTGTTGAAGGATTATGATTGCACGATTTCTTATCATCCGGGAAAGGCGAATGTGGTAGCCGATGCGATTAGTAGAAAATCTTATGTGGCTTCGATGATGGGTCGTGAATGGAAAATGCTTGAGGATGTTCGAGATTGGTCTCCTCGTGAATCGAGACATGGGGCTATTTTTGCGAATATTAGGGTGTCTCCGACCCTAAATCAAAGAATAAAAGAGGCTCAGAAAGAAGACCCCGAGTTGGTGAAGGTAATGGGTAAATTGAAGGAAAAGAATTTCGAGGATTTTTCTTTGAGTTCGAGTGGAGTTTTGACTTTCCGTGGTCGTTTGTGTGTTCCGGATGTTGATGGAATTAAACAGAGAGTTCTTGATGAGGGTCATAAATCGAGGTATACTATTCATCCGGGTAGTACGAAAATGTATCAGGATTTGAAGCAACGATTTTGGTGGATTAATATGAAAAGGGAAATAGCTGAGTATGTTTCGAAGTGTTTAACGTGTCAGCAGGTCAAAGCCGAGCATCAGAGACCCGCGGGATTGCTTCAGCCGTTAGAGATTCCCGAGTGGAAATGGGAGCATGTGACTATGGATTTCGTTACGGGACTGCCTCGTACCCGTAGGAAGTTTGACAGTGTTTGGGTAATAGTGGATAGATTGACCAAGAGTGACCATTTCTTGCCTATTGACATCAGGTATTCGATGGAGAAGCTTGCGACCCTTTACATTGATGAGATCGTTAGATTGCATGGGGTTCCGGTTAGTATTGTGTCAGATCGAGACCCGAGGTTTACTTCTAGATTCTGGAAGGCGTTTCAGGAAGCTTTGGGTACAGATTTGCGATTCAGCACGGCTTTTCATCCTCAGACAGATGGTCAATCCGAGAGGACTATTCAGATTTTGGAGGATATGTTGCGAGCGTGTTCGATAGATTTTTCCGATTCTTGGGATTCGCACCTACCGTTAGTGGAGTTCTCTTACAACAACAGTTATCAGGCTAGTATCGAGATGGCACCGTTTGAGGCCTTGTATGGAAGGAAGTGTAGATCGCCTATTTGTTGGGATGAGGTCGGTGAAGCGAAAGTTTTGGGTATTGATTTGCTTCAGGATTCAGTTGGAAAGGTTAGAGTTATCCGGGATCGATTGAAGACAGCCCAGAGTCGACATAAGAGCTACGCAGACAACCGAAGGCGAGATCTTAGTTTTCAGGTTGGTGATTTGGTGTTCTTAAAAGTATCTCCAAAGGTGGGTATTCGTAGATTTGGGAAGAAAGGTAAGTTGGCTCCGAGGTTTATTGGTCCGTTCGAGATTTTGGGAAAGGTTGGACTTCTTGCGTATCGTCTTGCGTTACCGCCATCTTTGGACCGGTTGCACAACGTTTTTCATGTTTCTATGCTTCGGAAGTATGTTCATGATCCGTCTCACGTGTTACCGAGGGTACCGGAGGATATTGAGCCCGATATGAGTTATGAGGAACGACCGGTTCGGATCTTAGATTCCAAAGTCCAAGAGTTGAGGAGCAAGAGCATCGCGTTGGTTCGAGTTCTTTGGAGGAATCATAACATCGAGGAGTCGACGTGGGAGCTTCGTGATGAGATCGAGAGGAAATTTCCGTGGCTTTTTGTTTAAGGTGAGTCTCGTTAAAATTCGGGTCGAATTTTCTTTAAAGGGGAGTGAATGTCACGACCCGAAATATAGGCTCTATTTTATTAAGTAATTAAATGATTTTTATTTAATTATTTGCTTATTTATTTATTTAAATTATTATTTACTTAAATAATTATGTGTACATTTTATGTGTTATAATAATTGTGCCGAGCATTTTATTTGGGTCATTTGTGCTAGGGTAATATTGTTGGGTCTTAATTGTTAGTAGGGAGTGTTGATATTGTGTGTAGTGTGAGAGAGGGGGCCTAAGTGTAAGTTTTTGAAAAATGTTTTAACTACTCCCTCCCTACTCCTCCTCTTCTCCCATCACCCTACTCCCTCATTTCACCTCCCAGCCATCTCTCTTCCTCTCTCTAAGTTTGGGTAAGTTTTTCTTTCTTTACTTCTCTCTTCATTTTCTCCTTCTTCCTCTCATCTTCTCTCATTTCTTGAAACTTGAACGTTGTTTAGATCGTCGTTAGGATCGCGTAGACTCAAAAAGAATCGAATTCCGTCGACTTTCATTATTTTCAAGTAAGTTACTTTTCCCCCATTTTAATGCTAAAAGGTTCATATCATGTTCATATAATGCTTTTGTTGTTATATTGGAAGTTTGGATGAGTTTCCAATTTATTTGGAATTTATTTGGGTTTTTGGTCAAAAATGGTGATTTATGAATGTTGGGGTTTGATTCTTGATTTTGGGTTGTTAAATGTTGTTGTATGAGTCTCTTTAGGCTTATGAGTTGTTTTGGTACATTTATATACCAGTTGGAATGTTTGATTTTGGTTAAAATGTGTTTGGGTTTGAAAAATGGAAGAACTCATCTTGTTCTTCCCGATTTCCAGAAATTCAGAATAGTGGGCGGCCGCACAAAATCATATGGGCGACCGCGCATCTTTCTGAAAGCTTTTGTTCTTGTTTTGGGACTTTTTGGGCGACCGCACATCCCACTTTGGGCGGCCGCACAGAACCCCTGAAAATTTACATTTGTTAAAATTGTGTGAATGAAGGGTGCGTTTTGGTCTAAGTCTTGGGTGTCCTTCTAGTTGACCCTAGTGAACATTGTTGTACACTTTAGTGATAGAATTGGGTCCTTTGCGATCAAGTTTGTGTTTGAAATTCATTAATGGTGAATTGGGATTTTGAAGCACCTTTATTGTGCATTGTTTGTTCATTTCATCTTCTTGGTGATTAATTGGCATGATTCCCTACTTTGGAATCCTTTGTTGTTTATCGTGCTAGTATTTTATTACTTAGCCTTTACGTGAAAGTCCAGCTGGTATTTTGTGTGTGTTTGGGCGATGCGAAACATTATGATGGCACGGCCAAGTCCATTGTGATGTTGACCATTGTTTTGCCCCATTATTACCCTCCTCCAGATTGGCCTTGGATGTGAGAAGAGCTAGCTCCTTTGTGTGCATTTTAGCTTTACTTGGAGCATGACTTTGTGGCATGTCTCCCGTCCCTTGTGACATTTCATTGGTTATTGGTTCCGGTACCGGGGTTTTCTCTTCGGCTTTCATGCTATTATGAAGATGATGATTGGTTGATTATTGAAGCTGCGCAGCGATCCTTTATTTGGATGTTCCGGTTTGGAAAACCTTGGCTATATCCTTTGTTATGTGTTTATTTCCGCTGCTATCTGATATATGATAATTGCTATGTGCTATGTGATAATTATTATTGCTTATTGCTTATAGTATATTGCATCATAGCATGTCATGTAGTTGCATTAGTAACTTATTGAGATTTATCTCACCCCTTTCCTTTCATCTTTGTTTTTCCTTAACCCCCCCCCAGGTGCTAAGGATTAGTCTCGCTGATCACGAGAAAAGAGGACGTCGAGTGTGGATCCGTTCTTTTGGGGAAGGTTATTATAGGTTGGTTCCCATTATGTAAATGTGTAACCATTTTGGGGTATTTGTACCAAACATTGACGTCATTAGGATTTTGTATATTTGTATTTTGTTGGGCATAAACTTGTGGAAGTTTATGTTAGTTGTAATTGATTTTATTAAACTTGGTTTTGTAAAACTTTGGGTTATTACCTTTTGGTGTCAAATGGAATTTTTAACTTCAGTATTTCTGAGTTTCGGTTTTAGAGTCGACGTCCAGAACGCGGTCCCGGGGCCCGCGGGGTCCGGGGTCGCGACAAGTACCTAGGTCCGGTCGGACCCTCTACAAAAATCCAAAATTTTTGAAGTTCCAAAATTTATCTCAAAATTGTTTTTCTCCGATTCAATTTAGGATTTGGTGTTCTTGGTGATCCAATCACCATGATAATCAAAACCTTGAATAATCTATTTATCCATGAATCTCTAGATTATCAAAACTTTGATCCAATCAAAATTGATAACCCAAACAATTTTAAATCCACCATAATTTTTATTGCGATTGAATAGTGCGATTAAAGTTACAAAAACAATAAACCACATAAAACGCATAGATCACATAAACACCACAATTCCAATATTCAAATCATGCTAGGCACATAAAAAATTTATATACACACAACATGATTATGTATTGAAATAATCAACATGAACGGGGCTCTGATACCACTGTTGGGTTTCCAAGAGACATGCGCAGCGGAATATAGTATTTAAAATTTCATGAAACCCAAAGCTCATAGATCCATTCATATGATTAAGTCAAATACATGCACAATTAATACTAGAATACTAACCCTTGATGCCTTTGATTAACAACCTTGATTCTTGGTGGAGCTTTGAAACTTTGATCTCAAACAAAATCACGAGCAAGAACACGAACTTTGGAGGCGATAAGTTTCACCCTCTATCGGTATCCACATTGTGAAACACGCTTTCACAATGTTTAGAACTATATGGAATTTATGTGATTTCTTGTTCTTCACTTTTGAGATCTTAGAACAAGAAAATAATCCTCTCAAACTCTTTTGAGGCACTCACAATATTATCACAATGATATGTACTGATTATGGCAACTAGAGGTTATTTTTATACTTGTTTCTCCTATTCCAAATAGGCAACAAGTGACAAAACCCGCAAGAAAACAGACTAAGGAAAGTTTCAGCTCGGAGCCGCATATCCGCCCGGGTCCTATGAGGGGTCCCGCCGGATCCCTTAAGGTACGACCGGGTCCTTTAGGTGGTCTCCGACTTTCTTGCTTTCTCCTCTAAAATCCCCGAAAGGTCCTTCGACCCAAATTCCATTTAAGTCCTTTAGAATTCGTTCTAATGTGTGTGACCCTATAGGATTACACTAAGTTGGCAATGTGATTGAACATAAACCCATAAGATATGATTAGGTTCTAGTAAACCGTCATACCTACCCAAATAGTGTAACTATATACAAGTTTGTATCCTTTATAGAACATGTCACAATCCCTTTGTCCACGATGTCATTGAACACAAGTCATGGTCATGAGTCAACTTGCATTGTTCAATACTTTTCTCAATTCCGAATATGTTGATAATCCAAATGACATTGATCCAATCAATTCATTTGAGTTCGGCCGAACATTTCATCGACATCATTCTACGAGGGGCCCAAGCTTGACATCTCTCCGAAAAGGGACAAATCCACTTAGCTTATTATTCTTCACTACGTGAATCCGATTATGCCAATCATACCCTTTATAACTACCTGGTTAAAGGTAGTGTTTGAATATGTCAAACATAATGTTCATCAAGTGGAAGACTATAATAACTTCATGTCTAAGGATTCAAATGACATAAGTAATATGAGATTTATATATGACATAGACCATAACATAAATCTCATAGAGTCGGTCATGTCCAGTACCTTGTCCTCCAACAAGTAACCATAAGTCTAACATGATCATCCCATGATCATTTAGCACTTATACTAGTGCTTCATAAGTACTAGGGACGGAGATTATTATGAGTAAACATGAACAACAATAATAATCAAAACATCTCTTTATTAATATGAATAAAATGATAACATACATAACGTTTGTATAAACGTGCCTAGGGCACCAACACTAACAGATTAAACTTGTGGGTACTTATTGGAGAACAAGGTACTGGATAGACCCGTTATGAGATTTATGTCATGGTCATATGTCATAATTAAATCTCATAATAGTTATATCATTTGATATCCTTTGACCTGAGATTATCATGGTCTTCCACATGATAAACATTATGTTTGACATAGTCAAACGCTACCTTTAATCGGGTAGTTATAAAGGCTATGATTGGCATGATCGGATTCTTGTAGGGAACAATGATAAGTCAAGATGGGATTTGTCCCTCTCTCAAGAGAGATATCTGCTTGGCCACTCGATGAGTGAGATTGATGATAGTATATAGCCATACCCAAATGAATTGATGTATTCAATGTCATTTGCTCATATCAATCTACTCGGGATCAAGAAAGCATTGGACAACATAAGTTGACGTAGACCATGACTTATGTCCAATATGATATCACGTGACAAAGGGATTGTGATATGTTCTATAAGGTAACTTTGGACTTTCAAAGTAATACTAATTGGGTAGTCATAATGGTTTGCCAGAGTCCGCTTACGACTTACGAGTTCTGAATGGTTCAAACTTGTTGCCAACTTAGTATAATCATATTGGGTCACACACGCAGAACGGATTGAATAAGGCACAGAAAATGGAAAAAACTGGATCCGTACGGATGGTTTTTCGGGCAGAACAGTATGTTCAGATTTCTTGTTTGACAAAGAATCCCGATCCCAAACGGAATTAGGTCAAACCCTCATATAAATATATGCTGCCGGGTTTGACAGCCTCTAATGATGAGAATGTTGATTTTGGAAATCAATAACAATTGTTTTAGAAACAATAAATTATAGAGAGGCAAGATTATTTATTTTGAGATTGAGAATCATCAAAAATACAATAATCAATGGAGCAAAATAATTCTGATGAAGAAATCATTTCTTCAACAAGCCTCGGATCTAGCAATTAATCAAGAAGGTGTTCTTGAGTCCGTTCGACGTGTGGATACTGATAGAGGGTGTTCGCTTTTCAATACCTAAAGTCCGTGTTCCTGAATGCGATCTTCAAGGGTATGTTTTTTTCATCATGTATTTAATTTAATCAACATGGACGGATCCGGGCTCATGGGTGTTTGATCTTATGTTTTATTCCGCTGCGCATGATGCATCAAAACCCAACACATTTCACCTCTTATAGTTGAAGTATAATTTATAATTGATGAACAGTTGAAATTTCTTCATATATTTTTGTATTTTTCAAAAATTAGCTAACCTAGTTGTAAAAGAAATTATCATATGTATTTGTTTGGCAAACAAATAAATTATACTCCTTCCATCCAGAATTGCTAGTTCCGTTTGACATTTCAATAATTTTAAAGTTACATTGTAAGTTTTGAAAAGTTTAATGATTTTGAATTTTTAATTTAAAAAAATGAAACTAAGTTTGAGAGAGAGAAAAATGTGACCATCATTTTAACACAAATGGAGTACATTTAAAATAAAATTGATATCAATTAATTAAATAGTTTGCCCAAACAAAAAATAAAGTTGAACAATAATCTTGGAACTTGGAAGGCAAAAAAAAGAGAGGCCTAAATGGAGGGGGTGTTGGGTTTTGATGCATCATGCGCAGAGGAATAACAACATGTAATCAAACACCCATGAGCCCGGATCCATTCATGTTGATTAAATTAAATACAAGATGAAAGAAACTAGCCCTTAAAGATCGCATCCATGAACACGGACTTTACGGTGCTAACGCAATCACCCTCTATCGGTATCCACACGTTGAACAGATTCAAGAGCACCTTCTTGATGCGACTGCTAGATCTAAAGGCTTGATGAAGAAACGCTTTTTTCGTAAGAATTATTTTGCTTCTTCGATTGTTGAATTTGATGATCATAGATCTCAAACTAATAATTATACCTCTCTATATTTTATTGTTTCAAGTTCAAATTATAGCAATCGCGAACATTAGAGCTACCATTATGTGATGGAGGAGAGGGAGACTTTCCATTCAGATTATCCTTGGAGCCATTACTATGTAAACTCGGAGAGGATGTGTTTGTATTTGCATTCTCCTTTGAAGTCAAACCCTAAAAACAACAACAATATGTTAGTGAAAATTACAAATAACTCGTTTAAATGATGTGCCTTATTTTTGAATACTTGCCTGCACTAATTTTTCCAATTCAAAAACTCGGTTCTCAAGTGCTTGCACCTTCTTTGAGTTATTCATGTGCACGCCTAATTGAGAAGGGGTAACACCAAATTCCATACCTCTAACTCTTCCATTTCGCTTGGGTCCGAGTGTTTGAGAGAGTGCATCCTCATTAATTGATAATGATGTCAAAGGAGTGTTTTGAGAGGAATTGAACTCTTGTATTTTACTCTGATAATTAGTAAACAAATAAGTATTAGATAGTAGATTAGTAGACAGAATAAAGTATAATTCAATTAAAACGTCACTTACGATACAATCTGCCACAAATGTAGTTGGTAATTCCCCATTCTTTTTAGTGTGGGCTTTAAGCCAAACATCTGCCCTCATTATAGGTTTTTCTGGATTCTCCTTCCTCTAAAAATATAAAATACTATGTAAATTGAAATATACAAACAACAACATGTATTAAAATATTAATTTGATCACAGAAAGTTACCATTTCATCCTCTAGACGAGCATACCCTTTCTGACTCACTGTGTGTGGGGTTTGATTGTTTGCCCTAATGTCTTTAAACTTGTAGCTCTTCACCTACACCATTTTTTATGTAAAAAATATACATTACAAAATACTTAGGAAAAAACATTGTTTACCTCAAATTCAGTAGATAGCTTGTCTGCTATAAAACCATTCCATTCTTCAAGAGAGTCTATGTTATCCGGTTTGAGTGATGAAAATTTCGACTCCTTATCTGGCAATTTTGATGCATCTCTAAGAGCCTTGATTTAAACTCTCTCCAATGAGTGCCCATTACCTGAAGAAAAAGCTTCTTGTACAGGTCACCAACCTTAAATCTCGCCTATACAAACATCAAATAACAATTTATGCAACACAATGAGACAAAATCAAATAACAATGTTAAGAGAGGGAGGGAGTAACCAGTAGAACACTAGTGATTGACTTAACTATACATTATGATACACATATGTACTAGGCAGTCTGAACATAAAAATCTATTACTATATTTGGAAACCATATTTATTAAACTTAATAAAGGGCATGAATTGCAACCAACAAAATGGTGTTTATGGGAACTGGGCTCGATCAATAACAGCCAATAAATGGAGCATCAACAAGGCATGTGAACTGTACCATGCTTCCTTTTTAATTGAATATCTAAAACAATTAATAGATTATGTTACTATGGATCTGCATGCTGGTTTGTTAGAGCTGCATAATTGTTAGTACCCGATCCGAAAATGAGTTTATTAGGGCTTTCCCAAATATACAAAGACTTTATAGGAATTAGAAACCTTGCAAAGACTTGTTCCGGATTCCCAAAATATTTCTCATGATTCTAGAACATCTTAAATTTGGCCAAAATAAGGTTTCCATAAACCTTACAAAACCCTAGCTTAGGAATCACGTCAGCCCGGGATGATGGCCACGCGGCCACATCTGCCCAAGGTCCAACCTTGGCCACGCGGCCAACATCGCCGCCGCCTTCCATCTTGGCCACGCAGCCAACCTCGCCCTTTTCAATCTTAGCCGTCTGATCCCTCCATCAGATGGCTATATAAACTCATCCCATTCCATTGGTTTGAGGTCCGAATTTTGATCACTTTAATCTCTCTAAGTGACGAATTTGCTCTCTAATTAAGCATTCAAGCATCCAAGAATACTCCCAAGAATCCCAAGAAGATCCAAGGTTTATTTCTTGCCAACATAGGTAAGTTTTCTAACTTTTTCTTCATGTTCTTGCTATATTCTTAGTTTAGATCCATAATATGCATATTCTTAATGTGTTTATTCATGTGTTCTTCATATTATTCATATGTTCATAATATGTTATCCATGACATTCATATGTTCATAGTATGTTCTTCATGTTCTTAGATTAAAACCTTATTTATGCTATATTTAGGGTTGCGATCTTCATGTTTACATGTTATTTCATAGCCGATGATGTTCTAGGGTTCATCAACCCGAACATGATCTAGGAACTACTTCTAAACCCTAATCTTTAGGTAATTCCCCCATCACTATGCATGATCCCGATTCTTCTACCTATTCTAAATTCTTCTCGAACTACGCTGACCTGAGCTTCTCACATTGAGAGGAACGTAGGCAATCTTTGGATCCGGTCTCTAAACACCGCACACTACATACACCGCATCATGATAGAAAGACCGATCATTCAGGCAATAGGAGTGATAACGTAAATATTCTTCTCTTGTTGTAATTTGACCCCCGAACCCATTAACATGTTTTTTTCAATGTTTTGGCTATAATTAAAACGGTGTGGCGACTCTCATATTTAAATGTTGCTATGAATATCCCAATTTCAAACACACGTATTCACAGTGGCGACTCTGCTGGGTCTAACTTAGTGGGTCTAACTTTCGTTTACATCATGATCTTTGCCATGTTTACATATGTACCACACACTTTGCCATGTTTGCACATGTACCTCACACTATGCCATGTTTGCACGTTCACCTTGTATTTTGGCTATGTTAATACGTGTACTTTGTATCTTTCTAATACATGTATTTTTTGTACTTTCGCCATAGTACTAGGGTCAAACAAGACTTTGCTATGCTCCCTTATGCATTCGCATCCTCTCCTTCTTCCCTCTCTCTTGCATTGCATTTGCATCATGCAAAACATTAAAAACTTCTCTTTTTCTCCTTAAAAAGAATTAGTTTCTTGCCACACACTACCACTAGTCCGTGTCAGCACTGCACATATCCCCCATCACCCCGGAGTGCGCGATGTGCAGAAGTTAGGAGCGCTACTGCCGCCCTTATTTGAGTCACTCATTCACTCCACTCACCGTGTACGCCCCTCAAGTGGTGGGAACCTTTATCCTACCCGTGCTAACCTACACTAGAGGTTGGGACACTCCAAAGTTTTGACCGGTTGGTTTGGCTAGCTTTTTCTTACTAGTCAAGCAACGTGTTGTCAATGTCAAGTCATCCCCAAGTCAATGATGAGTCGAGATCTTTTGAGAGAAAGTGCACAAAAAAATTGATTTCCCTACAAGGGACGTGCCATGGTAAGGTGAGTGTTTGTTGTCAAGATCTCCACCCATCGTCAACTTGTGTAGGATGTAACATAGACATCACGTTAAATGCCTTTAAGGAAGGGTTAGTCGTAGGATCCATTGGTTGGTGGAAGTCGCTTGCCCTATAGGACCCTCGCCCAAATTGTCCGTTTGGGATGTGAAATACAGGTGAAAAACGAGGGGTCTATAGATGTAGTGATGGCCTCCACTGATCGTAGTCTTCTAGTTAGTTGTGAAAAAGGGGTACCCCTTCCAACCAATTAGGATGTAAATAAAACTTTTCGTAAAATAAAATGTCCATTGCATTTAGGCGACCTCTAAGGTCCATCGCTCATCCATTGATCCATCTGTCAAAACTCGTCATCTTGACCTATCTAGGTTACGTACCCTTTAAGTTTGACCCATCTAGGTCTACCCATCATTGTGATCCATTTGGGTCTACTCTTTATCTCGACCCGCTTTGGTCAAAACTTTATCAACCTTCGACCTCTTAGGTCAACCCTTGACCTCCTAGGTCAACCTTACCACCTTTGACCTCTTAGGTCTCCCTTGACCCCCTAGGTCAACTTTATCAACCCTTGACCCCCTAGGTCAACCTTATTACCTTTGACCTCTTAGGTCAACCTTTGACCCCTTGGATCAACCTTACCTACCTTCGACCTCTTAGGTCAAACCTTGAACCCCTTAGGTCAACTTTATCACCCTCGACCTCTTAGGTCAACCTTTGACCCCTTAGGTCAACCTCATCCGCCTTTGACCTCTTAGGTCAACCTTTGACCCCATAGGTCTACCTCATCAACCTTTGACCTCTTAGGTCAACCTTATTACCTTTGACCCCTTAGGTCAACCTTTGACCCCCTAGGTCAACCTTATCCGCCTTTGACCTCTTAGGTAAACCTTTGACTCCCTAAGTCAACCCAATCACCTTTTACCTCTTAGGTCAAACTTTGACCCCTAGGTCAACCTTATCCGTTTTTGACCTCTTAGGTCAATTAGTTCAAACCGTCATCTTGACCCACCTAGGTCATTATTTTTACCCACCGTTATCTAGACCAACCTAGGTCAACCCGTCTCGACCCGTTTAGGTCCATACACCACCCTTGACCCATCTAGGTCAACTTGTCCGTCTTAGGTTAAAACTACCCCTTCACCTTTGACCCGTCAAGGTCAACCCTTGACCCGCTTAGGTCGACTTACCCATCTTGGATCCATCTAGGTCAATCTCCAACCTCCCTTGGTCAACCAACCTGAATAGGTCAACCTTTGACCCGCCTAGGTCAAACCATGTTTGTCCCATTTAGATCATCTCATACGCAACCCGCTACAACCCGCTATCTCGATCCATTCACCATATAGGTCAATCCAACCTTTTCCCAATTAGGTCGACCTATCCTTCACCCATCTAGGTCAACCCACCATTATCGGCGCGATCTTCCTTGACCAACCTCTCGGCTTATTTAGGTCAAACCTTAAGTCAAACCTTACCCGACTCATATAGGTCTTCCTCACCTGTACTTGACCAAGGACCGAGTCATCTCCCCTTTTTTTGACCCTCAAGGTCACTCTTTATCTCGAAAATATCCATACTTTACCAAATTGACCCCTATGGTCATCTCTCACCTCTTTTTAAAAGTTTAATTTGACTCGAACTACGGTGACCCGAGCCTATTATTGTGTGGGACCTCTCCCTCATGGTAAGGGGAACGTAGGCAACTTTGGCCCGGTCAAACTTTCAAATTTTTGTAAAAAAAAAAAATGCATTTCAAAAATGTGGAGACCGACTCTTTTCCAAAAGTGATTTTATAACGATACCTTGTCATTAATTGTGTGACTAACTAAATGTAAAACATTTAATGCACCTCGAATCACTACCATAGGTTGCCTGCATGTCGTCAAAGTACTTCGAGATGGCCCTTGCCTGCGTGGCCGAACGACTCAACGCCCAAGAGAAAAGGCACATAGAAGATTTGAAGATGATCATTGGCATGAGAAATAGACGTCATGCCGAAGAATTGCACTTGGCGTTGGAAGCCCAAGAAAAGCGTCATAGGACGGAGTTGGCCAAAGCACTTGAGGAACAAGAGACTCGTCATTTAAAGGAGAAACAACGCATCTCCGAAAAGCTCAAAGAGTTAGCCACGATAATCCAAGGTGGTGTTTGGGATCAACATCAAGAGATCTCCGACCATTCTAGCAAAAATCTCTTGTCAATTCACTTCAGATCACCTCAACGCACCAAAGACGATGTAGACGTAATTGAGGAGGACTTCCGCAGTGTCAACAAAGGAAGAAATGCAAAGAGGCCACGTCCCGACAACTCAAACCAACGCCGCCACGCGCCTAAGGAATGTGGTTGGATACCAGAATGAGAAAATTGGGGCTATCTCCTTTAAATAAATAAAAAAATGGTCATTCAGTCTTCGTAGGTTCTAGAGTGTCCTTAGTCAAAAGTCCACCTTGGACAATTTTTGTTTCTTTAGTAAAAGTCCACCCCGGACTAGTCATTTTAAATCTTTTAGTTCCAATAAAAGAGTCTTTATTTCTTTTCTCTATAGACTTGAGACATAATCTTGCATAAATCAATTCCATGAAAATTGTCTTATTCACCATTTTCACTTGATTGCTATATCTTTATATGATGAATTAATCTTAATCTTACTCATTAATGATGACTCATTAAAAGGTAAATGGACCCACAAACCACTCACATAACTAAGTAAACGATTAGTCTCAAGATAACAAATGATTTGATCAATTGCGGTGAATGAATCACTTTCTCTTCTCTCTACATTCTACCCCCATACACTCTCTCTATACACTCACCCCGTGTACACCCTTCATGTACACTCTCTATATACACCTTTTCCCATACACTACCCTCATACGCCTCTCATCCCATCATTAGACCCCATTTCCATACGGTCATGACAAAGAAATGGACTACGGTTGCTCATCATCAAATAGACATCCATGCTGCCACAATTCAAGGGGTTGTTTGTTCCCTCCATGAGTACTACATGCCGATACACCGGGGCTATCCGCATTCCATTGCAAATGTAAAAGAGATGCACGAGGTCATTCATGCCATTCATAGGTGCCACGTGAAAATCCGATGGAGCTCTGCTGGTGAAGATCAAGGGGCTACGATGCCCGCCGACAGCAAAAGGCCGCTTGAATTATAAGGAGGCTACCTCGCAATCGAGAGAGGCGAAAGCAAACTAGGGGCTCGTCTTGCCCAATGTTTCATGTACAAATATAAAAAGAAAAGCTCGCTAGGTTGAAACCCAAAAAGGCGACCTAGGCAAAAATTAGAGCATTGCACAAAAAAGAAGCCCGCTAGGTTGAAAACCCGAAAGGGCGGCCTAGGCAAAAAAAGGGTGTGCACAAAAAATAAAAAAAAAAGAAAAGAAAAGAAAAATAGAAGGGGCTATCACCATGGAAAAGTAAAAGTCCCATTTTCTTTTCACTTCAAATGTTCTATTTTTCTTCCCCTACAAAGAAGATTAACACGGCAGCAGCAGCCCATGACAACTACAATGGAGCAACCTACTGCGATAACTACAATGGTGCAGTCCACCACAACGAGCTACAATGAAGCAATCCAAAGCAACAAGCTACAACGGAGCAACCTATCGCGACAAACGAACCTCACATCCCTGAACTACGCGGACCTGAGCTTCTCACCTTGAGGAGAACGTAGGCAACCTTCGGGTCCGGTCCAAAATATACACAACCCACCTTGAGCCAATTTTCTTTCTATTCTCTCTTCCCCCATATATTTCTAATTCTGGTTTCTTCACTCACAATTGATCAAAACATTTATTATTTTGAGGCTACTTGTGTAACCATTAACCAAAACTCATTAATCAATTAACGAGGTCCATTCTCGAGCAATCAAATGAGAATCTTGAATAAAACAATTTTCAAATGTCTCGACAAGTCTTCTTTTCTAAAACCTAGGAAGAGCCAAACACTTACTTTCTGTCAAGCAGGGGCTTCCTTCCTTTTGTACATATATACCTCTCATAATTGGTCAAAGAGTCGATATACGAGGACTCTGTCTCTCTCTCTTGCTATCACCAAAATGCCCCCGCTAGTTTTCAAACAATTCTTTTTTTCCTTTTTTGAGTCGACTGATTTAAAAAAAAAAAAAAAAGAATGACGCAAAAGAGATGCCCGCTAGATTGAAAACCCGAAAGGGCGGTCTAGGCAGAAAAAAGGGTGCGTCTTAAAGGAGGTAGGATACCCCGTTCTACGCCCTCATCGAACTGGGGTTTCCCTAACAAAGAAAGACTGACCATGTGGTTTCTCGGAGAATATCGAGGCTTCGACAAGCACATAGTTAGAAGAAGGGCATCCCTCATCATCAAGCTCGACGTAGAATTTCTCAAAGGAGGAAGGGTACCCGCTTACCAAATTAGAGAATCCCCAACGGAATGGGTCGACTATGTGGTTTCTCGGAGAATACCGGAGCTTCAACAAGGATATACTTAGCAGAAGGGCATCCCTCATCGTCAAACTCGGCACGTGACAAACTCTTTGGATTTGTTAGAATCGTAGTTAATTATAAGGCATTTTTATAAAATCATAACACTTTTAAAAGTTTTCTCTTCCCCGACACTTTGTTTATAAACCATAAACCTGCACTCTCGGTCTCCACAAAATTGTAAAAACATCCTCGGTCTATCTGAGACCCATCTCTGTGATTCTTGAACCGACTCGGTCCTTCACCCTATCTCCCACACTTTAGGAGACCTCTAAGCTTAAACCCTTGACTCTCTAGGTCCCAAACTTACCTGATTCAAAACCTTAGGTCCCGAGCCTACCCGGTCAGTCTTACCTAAGTTACACCTTAACCCCTTAGGTCCCGAGCCTACCTGGTAAATCTTACCTAGGTTACACCATATCCCCTTAGCTCGACCCTCCATAAGTTTATAGCATGATTCTTTAGACCTCAAACCGGTTCTACCCAAAACCTCAAACCTTAAACTGGTCAACCAAAGCCAGATCCTTGGAGTGACCCATTAGGTCCCGAACCTACCGGTCCCAAGCCTACCCGATCTCCTAGATCTCAAACCTACCAACACATACTCGTTCCTACCCTGTCTAAGCCATGGCTCTCTTATCCTCTTAGGTCCAACCTCTCAGGTACAACCTCTTAGGTCTACCCAGTCTAACCTGTTGAGCGATCCCTTAGATCCCAAGCCCATTCGAGTCTACCAAATGCCTATCTTTTAGGTCTCTAGCATATCCGATCCACACCTTAGGTCTCAACTCCTAAACCTTTTAGATCATAAGACTATCTACCCTCTAGGTCTATAACCTTAGATCTCAGCCCTTAAAACGCTTTAGTTCCCAAGCCTGCCTGGTCCGACCAAAACGATGCCATCTACGCCTCCCGTCATATCCAAGCCATGGCCTTGTCACTCTTAAACCTACCAAGTACCAACCTGGTGTCACCCATTAGCCTCGAAAGACTTCATAGTATGACCTTTAACCCTTAGGTATCCAACCTACCCTAAGCCGAGTCCGAACCTCGCCCACCTACACGATCCTCTTCTTAAACGCCTTGGATATTAAGATTGGCCTCCCCATGAGTACAAACCTCGAACTTGTAGGATCTCCCGCATAACGTGCCATGCCATAAGGATTTCAAAACCCATCCGGTCAAGACCCGTGTCCTTAACACCTTTGGTCCCATCCCTAACCTACATTTACAATTGCCAAACGAGCTTGGTCACGCGCATGACCTCTAAGACAAGCTTAGGTCCTAAACATACCCAATCCTATTAGGTACCTATTTTACTCAAGCAAAGTCTTTGAGACTTAATTCCTCACCTAAACCGCCAACAGGGTCACACATCCAGACCCATTTCCCGTACCTATGGCTTGCACCTAGCTTAAACTCTCAACATCTTAGGATCCAAACCCGCCATGACCATTCTAAACCCTTAACTCGTTAGGTACTAGGATCATCTAATACCAGTCCATTTCTCTTTGTCCTGACCTCAAACCTGCCTGGTCTTAACCCATAACGCGACCCTTTAGGGCAAAAGACTTACGCGCTTCTAAATTTTACGACTCAAGGCTACCCTGCCTAGCCTTCGAAAGCTTCTGAATCTCACACCTACCATTCCATTAGGCCCCGATATCCTTAGCACCTATCTGAGTCTTACCCTAGCTAAGCCCTAGCATTCTAATATGGTTTACTTAATCCTAGGTCTAACCTATTGAGCCTTCCCATCCTTGAGATATCAAGCTCACTTGCCCCAAACCATAACACTCTTAGACCTCAAACTTGCTTAGTCTAAACCAAGACCAACCTTCAAACACTTCCGGTCTCCAAACCTTAGTCTCAAGCCTAGGAAGTCTCATTCACTCCGAACCCTGGCCTCAAGCCTAGGTAGTCGCTTTCTCTCCAAACCCTAGCCTCAAGCCTAGGTAGTCGCATTCTCTCCAAACCCTAGCCTTAAGCCTAGGAAGTCACACTCGCTCCAAACCCTAGCCTCAAGCTAGGTAGTCACATTCCCTCCAAACCCTAGCCTCAAGCCTAGGTAGCCGTATTCGCTCCAAACCCTAGCCTCAAGCCTAGATAGTCACATTCCCTCCAAACCCTAGCCTCAAGCCTAGGTAGTCGCATTGTCTCCAAACCCTATCCTTAAGCCTAGGAAGTCACACTCGCTCCAAACCCTAGCCTCAAGCCTAGGTAGTCACATTCCCTCCAAACCCTAGCCTCAAGCCTAGGTAGCCGTATTCGCTCCAAACCCTAGCCTCAAGCCTAGGTAGTCACATTCCCTCCAAACCCTAGCCTCAAGCCTAGGTAGTCGACATTCTATCCCAAGCCCTAGCCTAGAGCCTAGGTATTTACATCCCTCTAAGCCCTAGCTTAGAGCCTAGGTATTTACATCCTTCCTAAACCCTAGCCTCAATCCTAGGTAGTCTTCATTCTCTCCAAACCCTAGCCTCGAGCCTAGTTAGCCGCATTCTCTCTAAACCCTAGCCTCAAGCCTAGGTAGTCACATTCTCTCTAAACCCTAGCCTTAAGCCTAGGAAACCACAACATCCTCTTTAATACTAGCCCCAAGTTCTAGGGAATTTCCAAAGCCTCGTATGCAACGTCCTCTTGTTAGTACCCGATCTGAAAATGAGTTTATTAGGGCTTTCCCAAATATACAAGGACTTTATAGGAATTAGAAACCTTGCAAAGACTTGTCCCGGATTCCCAAAATATGTCTCATTATTCTAGAACACCCTAAATATGGTCAAAATATGGTTTCCTTAAACCATGCAGAAACCCTAGCTTAGGAATCACGTCAGCCCGCAACCTTGGCCACGCGGCCAACCTTGCCGCGCCCCAACCTTGGCCACGCAGCCACTCTTATCGCCGTCTTCAATCATGGCCAGGCGGACAACCTTGTCCTGGATGATCTCAGCCGTCAGATCTTCCCATTAGTTTACTATATAAACTCATTCCATTCCATTGGTTTGGGGGATCCCGAGTTTGAGAGTCTTAAATCCGATTTTGAGAGTTCTTAAACATTATTTTGCTCCCTAATTAAGCATTCAAATGCTCAAGGAGATCAAGGTTTATTTCCTGCCAACATAGGTAAGTTTTCTAACTTTTTCTTCATGTTCTTGCATCATTTTTAATGAAGATCTCTTATATTCATGTTCTTACATGTTTATTCATAGTTTCTTCATATGCTTTGTATGTTCATTCATATGTTCATAATATGTTCTTCGCATGTTCTTCGTGTTCATAGATTAAAACCTTATTAATGCTATATTTAGGGTTGCGATCTTCATGTTTGCATGTTATTTCATAGCCGATGATGATTTAGGGTTCATCAACCCAAGGATGATCTAGGAACTATTTCTAAACCCTAAACTTTAGGTAATTACTCCCATGTTCAATAATCCTCCCATGATGAATGTGATGAATGTTCATTAAGATCTCATTGATGGCATAGTCACTATTCTAGGATGTGCTCATCCTGTATGTTTCTTTCTCCTCCCTCTTCATTATGCATGATCCCTATTCTCTTTCCACATTCTAATTATGTGAGAACTACGCTGACCTGAGCTTCTCACATTGAGAGGAACGTAGGCAATCTTCGGATCCGGTCTAAATTACTAACACACTACATACACCGCATCATGATAGAAAGACCGATCAATTCGGGCAATAGGAGTGATAACGTTCAATATTCTTCTCTTGTTGTAATTTGACCCCCGAACCCACTAAAAATGCCTTTTTCAATGTTTTGGCTTTAATTAAAATGGCGTGGCGACTCTCATAATTTTAATGTCGTTATGAATATTCCCTTTTGTAAATAAAAATAATCACAAGATACTTCCCATGCGTCGCTTCATCGGAAAGGGGTATTTACAGTGGCGACTCTGCTGGGAACTGCTTTGAAACTTTTTCAAGCTTAGTGGGTCTAACTTTCGTTCACATCATGATGTTTGCCATGTTTCCACATGCACCTTACACTTTGCCATGTTCTCACGTGCACCCTACACTTATGCCATGTTTCCACTTGCACCACACACTTTGCCATGTCGTCACATGCACCCTACACTTTTCCATGTTTACACATGCACCGCGCACCCCGCCATGTTAATACTTGTACCTTGTATTTCTGTACCCTTGTTATTTTCATCTTAGTATTAGGGTCAAACAAAACCTTGCTATGTTCCCTTGTACATTCTTCTTCCCTCTCTCTTGCATTGCATTGCATCATTCAAACATTCAAAGCTTCCCTCTTTTCTCCCTAAAAAGAATTAGTTTCTTGCCACACACTACCACTAGTCCGTGTCTGCACTGCACAGGTCCCCATTACCCGGAGTATTCGATATGCAGGAATTTGTGCGCTACTGCCGCCCTCTTTTCGAGTCACTCGTCTACTCCACTCACCGTGTACGTTCCGCCGAGCAGTGGGAACCTTTTACCTTACCCGTGTCAACACACACATAGAGATTAGGACACTCCTTAGACCAACCATTTAGGATGTAAATAAATACAAAACTTTTCGCAAAATAAAATGTGCATTGCATCTAGACGACCTCTAAGGTCCATCGCTCACCCCTTGGGCCATCTATCAAAATTCCTCATCTTGGCCTATCTAGGTTACCTACCCATCATTGCGATCCATTTGGGTCTACCCTTCATCTCGACCCGCTTTGGTCAAAATCCCACCATCCTTTGGCCTCTTAGGACAATCTTATCTACCTTTGACCTCCTAGGTCAACCTTTGACCCCCTGGGTCAACCTTATCTACCTTTGACCTCCTAGGTCAGCCTTTGACCGCCTAGGTCAACCTTACCACCCTTTGACCTCTTAGGCCAACCTTTGACCCCCTAGGTGAATCTTATCCGTTTAAGTCAACCTTTGACCCCCTAGGTCAATCTTATCCATTTAAGTCAACCTTTGACCTCTTATGTCAACCTTACCAACCTTTGACCTCTTAGGTCTACCCTTGACCCCCTAGGTCAACTTTATCAACCTCCGACCTCTTAGGTCAACCCTTGACCTCCTAGGTCAACCTTATCACCTTCGACCTCTTTGGTCACCCCTCGACCTCTTAGGTCAACCTTTGACCCCTTAGGTCAACCTCATCCGCCTTTGACCTCGTAGGTCAACCTTTGACCCCATAGGTCATTCTCATCTACCTTTGACCCCATAGGTCAAACCTTGGACCCCTTAGGTCAACTTTATCACCCCTCGATCTCTTAGGTCAACCTTTGACAACTTAGGTCAACCTTATCTGCCTTTGACCTTTGAGGTCAACCTTTGACTCCCTAAGTCAACCCAATCACCTTTTGACTTCTTAAGTCAACCTTTGACCCCTAGGTCAACCTTATCCGCTATTGACCTCTTAGGTCAATCTTTGGTCCCATAGGTGAACCCAATTACCTTTGACCTTAACCCGCTTAGGTCAAACCGTCGTCCTGACCCACCTAGGTCATTATTTGACCCACCGTTGTCCATACCAACCTAGGTCAACCCGTATCGACCCTTTTAGGTCCACACACCATCCTCGACCCATCTAGGTCAACTCGTCCGTCTTAGGTTAAAACTACCCCTTTACCTTTGACCCATCTAGGTCAATCCTTGGCCCGCTTAAGTCGACTTGCCCGTCTGGAATCTATCTACCGACCTCCCTAGGTCAACCAACCCGAATAGGTCACCCTACCCATGTCTAACCCGTATAGGTCAACCATTTAGGTCAACCAACTCACATTCGACCCGCTTAGGTCAAACCATGTCTATCCCGCTTAGATCATCCCATAGGCAACCCGCTACAACCCGCTATCTTGATTCATGCACCATATAGGTCAATCCAACCCTTCTCATTTAGGTTGACCTATCCTTTACCCATCTAGGTCAACCCACCATTATCGTCGCATCCTAGCTTGGACCACTTCTTGTCTCAAACCTTAGGTCAAATTTAGGACAAACCTTAGGTCAAACCATACCCGACGCAATCAAAACCAACTCCTATAGGTCTTCCTCACCCATGCTTGACCAAGGACCGAGTCATCTCCCTCTTTTTTGACTCCTATGGTCATGTCTCACCTCTTTTTAAAAGTCTAAATTGATTCGAACTACGGCGACCTGAGCCTCTTATTGTGTGGGACCTCTCCCTCATGATAAGGGGAACGTAGGCAACTTCGGCCCGGTCAAACTTTCAATTTTTTACCAAAATGCATTTCAAAAATGTGGAGACCGACTCTTTTCCAAAAAATGATTTTATAACGATGCCTTATCATTAAATACGAATCTAAGTTAATTCAACTAAGAGGCTTAATTCTTTCATGACTAGAGTTCTGCATCCTGTCGGCTGCAAGGAACAGCGAAGTTGCAACTGAAGCTGCTACCCAAGATCCTGAGACAATCCTCTACACCGGTACTGCTCTCAGTAAGCAAGCATCCCACTTCGAAGCCATCCTCGATGAACAAGCAATCCACTTTAAGGCCATTCTCAACGAGCAAGCAACACACTTTCAGAAGGAGATGCATGAGACCCTAAGAAATATCGAGAGGCGCCATTTGTCTGACATTCGTGGCGTTTATGATTACCTCAGCCGAGTTCTCCCTCTTGCTCAATGTCGACACCCGTACGCTCCTCAAATGTACGGGCCGCCACAGACTTTCCCCGTCGGGATGCCTCCTATGACTACTCATCAACAAGGGGTACCGGTACGTAAATCACCCTCAAAGACAGTTCGTGAAAGGAAGGACGAGCGCGAATTCGACGACTTAGGTATGCCGTTAGCCAAATTCTTCAAAGGTTTGGTTCGAGCCGGCAAGTTGGCTCCTCTACTCAACTATGAACCAAACAGGGTAAGACCAGACTTGGATCCCTCCAAATACTGCAAATACCACCAGTACATTGGGCATGACACTGAAGGTTGCCTCCAATTGAAAAAGAAGATCCAAAGCCTCATTGATAGCGGAGCCATCACCCGCGATAGGAATGCATGGGCGTGAGCAAAGTCCAAACAAGAAAGAGCAAACTGGGGCTACCTCTTTTAAATAATAAATAAAAAGGGTCATTCAGTCTTCGTAGGTTCTAGAGTGTCTTTAGTCAAAAGTCCACCTTGGACTATTTTTGTTTCTTTAAGTCCACCCCGGATTAGTCGTTTTTCTTTCAAATAATAAAAGAGTCTCTATTTCTTTTCTCTCTAGACTTGAGACATAATCTTTCATAAATCAATTCCATGAAAATTGTCTTATTCACCATCTTCACTTGATTGCTATATCTTTATATGATGAATTAATCTTAATCTTACTCATTAATGACGACTCATTAAAAGGTAAATGGAACCATAAACCATTCACATAACTAAATACACAATTAGCCTCAAGATAACAAATGCTTTGACCAATTGGGATGAACGAATCACTTTCTCTTCTCTCTACATTCTACCCCCATACACTCTCTCTATACACTCACCCCTTGTACACACTTCATGTACACTCTCTATATACACCTTCTCCCATACACTATCCTCATACGCCTCTCATCCCACCATTAGACCCCTTTTCCATACGGTCATGACAAAGAAATGGACTGCGGTTGCTCATCATCAAATAGACATCCATGCTGCCACAATTTAAGGGATTGTTTGTTCCCTTCATAAGTACTACATGCCGATACACTGGGGCTGTCCGTATTCCATCGCAAATATAAAAGAAATGCACGAAGTTGTTCATGCCATTAATAGGTGCCACGTGATAACCCGATGGAGCTCTACTGGTATAAATCAAGGGGCTAGGATGCCCGCCGCCAGCAAAAGGCCGCTTGAACTATAAAGAGGCTACCTCGCAATCGAGAGAGGCGAAAGCAAACTAGGGGCTCGTCTTGCCCAATGTTTCATGTACAAATATATAAAAAAGGCTCGCTAGGTTGAAACCCAAAAGGGCAACCTAGGCAAAAGTTAGAGCATTGCACCAAAAAGAAGCCCGCTAGGTTGAAAACCCGAAAGGGCGGCCTAGGCAAAAAAAGGGTGTGCACAAAGAGATAAAATAAAAAAATAAAGAAAAATAGAAGGGGCTATCACCATAGAAAAGTAAAAGTCCCATTTTATTTTCACTTCAAATGTTCTATTTTTCTTTCTTTCCCTACAAAGAAGATTAACGCGGTAGCAGCAGCCATGACAACTACAATGGAGCAATCCACCGCAATGAGCTGCAATGAAGCAATCCAAAGCAACAAGCTACAACGGAGCAACCTATCGCGACAAATGAACCTCATACTCAAACCCAACTCCATCATCATCCAGGATATCCCCGAACTACGCGGACCTGAGCTTCTCACCTTGAGGAGAACGTAGGCAACCTTAGGGTCCGGTCCAAAATATACACAACCCACCTCATAGCCAATTTTCCTTCTCTTCTCTCTTGCCCCATATTTCTACTCCTGACTTCTTCACTCACAATTGATCAAAACATTTATTATTTCGAGACTACTAGTCTAAAACATAATCATAAGATGCATAACTAATCAACGAGGTCCATTCTCGAGCAATCAAATGAGAATCTTGAATAAAACAATTTTCAAATGTCTCGACAAGTTTTCCGTTCTACAATCTAGGAAAGAGCTAAACACTTACTTTCTGTCAAGCAGGGGCTTCCTCCCTTTTGTACATATATCTCTCAAAAGTTTTCCAAAGAGTCGATATACGAGAACTCTCTCTCTCTCACTATCCCTAAAATGCCCCTGCGTGTTTTCAAACAATTCTTTTTCCTTTTTTGACTCGACTGAATGATTTCAAAAAAAAAAAAAAAGACGCAAAAGAGATGCCCGCTAGATTGAAAACCCGCAAGGGCGGTCTAGGCAGAAAAAATGGTGCGTCTTAAAGGAGGTAGGATACCCCGCTCTACGCCTTCATCAAACTAGAGCATCCCCAACGGAATGGGTCGACTATATGGTTTCTCAGAGGATACCGGGGCTTCAACAAGGATATGCTTAGCAGAAAGACATCCCTCGTCATCAAACTCAGCACGTGACAGACTCTTTGAATTTGTTAGAATCGTAATTAATTATAAGGCATCTTTATAAAATCATAACACTTTCAAAAGTTTTCTCTTCCCCGACACTTTGTTTACAAACCCGCACGCTCGGTCTCCACAAAATTGTAAAAACATCTTCGGTCCGTCTGGGACCCATCTACATGATTCCCAGAGTTGACTCGGTCCTTTACCCTATCTCCTAAACTTTAGGGCACCTTTAGGACTAAACCCTCAACTCTCTAGGCCCCAAGCCTACCCGGTCAGTCTTGCCTAAGTTACACCATAAACTCCTTAGGTCCCGAACCAACCCGATGAGTCTTACCTAGGTTACATCATAACCCCTTAGCTCGACCTTCCGCAAGTACGAAGCATGACCCCTTAGGCCCCAAACCGGTTCTACCCAAAACGCCAGACCTTAAACCGGTTAACCAAAGCCAAATCCTTAGAGTGACCCATTAGGTCCCGAACCTACCGGTCCCGAGCCTACCCGATCTCTTAGATCTCAAACCTACCAACACATACTCGTTCTTACCCTGTCTAAGCCATAGCTCTCTTATCCTCCTCCTTCCAACCTCTTAGGTCTACTCAGTCTAACCTGTTGAGCGATCCCTTAGATCCCAAGACCATTCGAGTCTACCAAACTTATCCTTGAAGTCCATAATATGTCTGATCCATACCTTAGGCCTCAACCCCTAAACCTTTAGGTCATAAGACTTTCTACCCTCTAGGTCTCTCACCTTACATCTCCACCCTTGGAACTCTTTAATTCCCAAGCCTACTTGGTCCGATTAAAAGCGACGCATCTACGTCTCCCGACTCCCGTCATATCCAAGCCATGGCCCTACCACTCTTAAACCTACCAAGTACCAACCTAGTGTCACTCATTAGCCGCAAGAAACTACCTAGTCTGACCTTTAACTCCTTACGACTCTAACCTACTTAATCCAAGCCGAGTCCAAACCTCGCCACCTGCACGATCCTCTCCTCAAACTCTTTAGATCTCAAACCTTTCTTCCCCATGAGTCCGAACCTCAAACATGCTCGAACGCATAGGATCTCCCGCGTACCGTGACATGCCATAAATATATCAAAACCCGTCCAGTCAAAACTCGTGCGCTTAACACCTTTGGGTCCCATCCCTAGCCTACCTTCACAATCGCCGAACGAGTTTGGTCACGCGCAATGACCTCTAAGACAAACTTCGGTCCTAAGCATACCCAATCCAACTTAGGCACCTATTGTACTCGAGAAAAGTCTTGGACACTCAATCCCTTTACCTAAAGCGCCAACGTGGTCACATATCCAGACCATCTCCCGCACATGGTTCGCACCTAGCACACCTTAGGACCCAAACCCGCCATGTCCGCCTTACACCCTTAACTGGTTAGGCATTAGGATCATCCAATCCTAATCCGTTGCTCTTTAGCTCCATTCAAACCTGTTTGGTCTTAACCCATAACGCGGCCTTTTAGGACAAAAGACTTATCCGCTTCAAAACCTCATGTCCCAACGCTACCCTGCCTAGCCTTCGATCTCCTAGATCTCGCACCTACCAGTCCATTAGGTCCCGGTCTCCTTGGAACTTGTCTAAATCTTACCCTAGATAAACCCTTATACTTTGGTATAGTTTACTTAAGCCTAGGTCTAACCTATCAAGCCTACCCATCCTTGAGGTATCACGCTCACCTGCCCGAAACTATAACACTCATAGACCTCAGACTTGCTTATTCTAAACCAAGACCAACCTTCAAACTTCCGGTCTCCAAACCCTAGCCTCAAGCCTAGGTAGTCATCATTCTCTCCAAACCCTGGCCTCAAGCCTAGGTAGCCGCACCATCTTTCCTAAACCCTAGCCTTGATCCTAGGTAGTCGCATTCCTTCCAAACCCTAGCCTCAAGCCTAGGTAGTCACATTCCTTCCAAACCCTAGCCTCAAGCTTAGGTAGTTACATTCTTTCCAAACCCTAGCCTCGAGCCTAGGTAGTTACATTCCTTCCAAACCGTAGCCTCAAGCCTAGGTAGTTACATTCACTCCAAACCCTAGCCTCAAACCTAGGTAGTTACATTCGCTCTAAACCCTAGCCTTAAGCCTAGGAAACCACAGCATCCTCTTTAACCCTAGCCCCAAGTTCTAGGGAATTTCCAAAGCCCCGTATGCAACATCCTTTCCAAAACTCCTGAACCCTAGTCTCGAAACCTAGGAAATTTACAATCTTAATCCCCCGTCTTATTGAAACCTAGTCTTACGCCTAGGATACGATTCCCTAGCGTCGAGCTTAGGATTCAGCAATCTCTCCAAACCCTATCCTCGAGCCTAGGTAGTCGCATTCTCTCCAAACCCTAGCCTCAAGTCTAAGAAGCCGTATTCGCTCTAAACCCTAGCCTCGAGCCAAGGTAGTCCCATTCTCTCCAAACCTTAGCCTCAAGCCTAGGTAGTCGCATTCGCTCTAAACCCTAGCCTCGAGCCTAGGTAGTCGCACTCTTTCTAAACCCTAGCCGCGGGCCTAGGAGACCATATCCTCACTCAACCCTAGCGACGAGCTTAGGATCCAGCATTCCCTTCAAACCCTAGTCCTAGACCTAGGAAATTCCTTCACCTTAGTCTCAAAGTATAGGGAGCTTACAATCCTTAACCTTAAAACCTAGCCTAAAGCCTAGGTTAACATGAACATTTCCAAGCCATAGTCACCAATCCCGGAAAATGGTGAACCCTAACATCAAGCTTAGTAAACCCTCCACAAAATCAATCCCTTTTTCCAGCGGTCCCTAGTCTCAAGCCTAGGAAGTCACAACCTTTTTAACTCCCAGCCTTATGTCTAAAAGCCAACGCCTTTGCAACCTTTGAGCCTACCACAACTCTAAGCCCTAGCCTCGAATCCTAGGATATTTCTAAAACCCTAGTCCCGAATCTGCGGTCCTTAACGCCAGTTTCCCTGAACACTTCTAAACCCTAATCTTTAGGTCCTCATTCCTCAAAAGCCTTAGGTCCTACCCTAAGCAACCAACCAAAAGGTTCCTTACCTAATGCCTTGGCTTATAGCCTCGTCTTATGCATTCCCTCCTAATTTAAGACAAGTGGAGCCCAAACACTATGCTCTCCATGATTATCCTTGATCACAAGATATTAGAGACTCCCCGAGAGTCCCTCACCTTTGTGACTCCCCAAGAGTCTATCACCTTTGTGACTCCATGAGAGTTCATCCCTTTTGCAACTTCATAACAATCCGTCATCTTCGCGACTCATGATAAGTTCGCCAGCTTTATGACTCTGCAAGGGTCTATTGTCCTTTAGAACATCATTTGGTTTTAAAAAGCCTCAAAAAATTTCTAAATTATCCTTTGTTTAAAAACTATCGTGGTGACCGGGAGTTATCCTTACTGCACGAATGTTTCATCTCTTTAAAAACTATCATGGTGACCGGGAGTTATCCCTACTGCACGAATGTTTCACCCCTTTAAAAACTATCGTGGTGACCGGGAGTTATCCCTACTGCATGAATGTTTCATCTCTTTAAAAACTATCGTGGTAACCGGGAGTTATCCCTACTGCACGAATGTTTCACCCCTTTAAAAACTATCGTGGTGACCGGGAGTTATCCCTACTGCACGAATGTTTCATCTCTTTAAAAACTATTGTGGTGACCGGGAGTTATCCCTACTGCATGAATGTTTCATCTCTTTAAAAACTATCGCGGTGACCGGGAGTTATCCCTACTGCACGAATGTTTCATCTCTTTAAAAACTATCGTGGTGACCGGGAGTTATCCCTACTGCACGAATGTTTCATCTCTTTAAAAACTATCGTGGTGACCGGGAGTTATCCATACTGCACGAATGTTTCACCCCTTTAAAAACTATCGTGGTGACCGGGAGTTATCCCTACTGCACGAATGTTTCATCTCTTTAAAAACTATCGTGGTGACTGGGAGTTATCCCTACTGCACGAATGTTTCATCTCTATAAAAACTATCGTGGTGACTGGGAGTTATCCCTACTGCACGTACGTTTGTTATTGCTTTGTTATATTATCGCGATGACCGAGAGTTGTCTCTACTTCGCGTACGTTCTGTTGCAATTTGCAGAGGCCCGTCTACCTCTATATTGCGTAATATCCAGTACTTGTTATTTTATAAATTGCGATTAACAGAGGCCCGTCTATCTTTATATCGCGTAAGCTCCGGCTATTACCATTTTACCATCTTGGGATTATTTAGACCCCGCCGTCTATATGTCTCGCACCATTGTCACCCTTACCTTCTTTCCCCAATATTTGTTAGTTCGATCGTGATTGGCAGAGACCCGTCCATCTCTAATTGCAAGAGTTCCAGCATTTATTATTTTAGCCCATCTTGAGATTATTTAGACGCCGTAGTCTTTATGTCTTGCACCATTATCACCCTTACCTTCTTTCCCCCAATATTTGCTTAGGATTCACATGATTGCAGAGACTCGTTCGCCTCTATGCCATGCGCATCCTAGATCGATCATGATTGGCAGAGACCCGTTCGTCTCTAATTGCGAGAGATCCAGCATCTATTATTTTAGCGCGATCGACAGGAACCCGTCCGTTTCTGATTGCGTTTACCCCGGCAGTTACTACTTCCACCTTGAGGCCATTTAGAATCCGTAGTCTTTATTGTCTCATTATCCCCCAATATTTGCTTAGGGTTCATATGATTGTAGAAACCCGTCAGCCTCTACGTCATGTGCATCCTAGAACGATCGCGGCCGTTGCGAAAGTTCCAGCATTTATTATTTCCATCTTGGGATTATTTAGACGCCGTAGTCTTTATTGTCCCATTATCCCTCTTACCTCATTTTCCCAAATGACTTCATTGCTTACGAATGTTCGTTCTTCATACAAGATAGTATCCGTAGGATTGTTATCCCCAGCAGGAGTCTGATGTCTCGTTTCCCTAACGAATGTTCAGTCTTCATACAGGATAGGGTCCGTAGGTTTGTTATCCGCAGCAGAAGTTCGATGTCTCGTTTTATCCCCAAAACTCCGAACTACGAACGGCTTGATTCCTCCAAGGATACGTAGGAAACCTGAAAAGGTTCAGCCACCCGACCGACATGGTCATCTCTCATCCCCTGCAGTTGCATTTTCCCCGGCAGATGCATTTTCCTACAGATCAGACTTCTCCCCAGCAGAAGATGTTGCTCCCCACCAGTGGACAATCATTCCCAATTTCCCATCAGATCTGAACTACGTTTGGCTTGATTCCCCTGTGGATACGTAGGTCGCCTCCAAGGTTCAGCCGTTCCATCGATCCTTTCATCTGTTTTGAAACTCATGTTCCAGAACGGATCCTTTTTTTATCGTCGACCCTCCATTGCCTTGCAAGAAGCGTCGCCGAGGGGCTACTGTTAGTACCCGATCTGAAAATGAGTTTATTAGGGCTTTCCCAAATATACAAGGACTTTATAGGAATTAGAAACCTTGCAAAGACTTGTCCCGGATTCCCAAAATATGTCTCATTATTCTAGAACACCCTAAATATGGTCAAAATATGGTTTCCTTAAACCATGCAGAAACCCTAGCTTAGGAATCACGTCAGCCCGCAACCTTGGCCACGCGGCCAACCTTGCCGCGCCCCAACCTTGGCCACGCGACCACTCTTGTCGCCGTCTTCAATCATGGCCAGGCGGCCAACCTTGTCCCGGATGATCTCAGCCGTCAGATCTTCCCATCAGTTTACTATATAAACTCATTCCATTCCATTGGTTTGGGGGATCCCGAGTTTGAGAGTCTTAAATCCGATTTTGAGAGTTCTTAAACATTATTTTGCTCCCTAATTAAGCATTAAACGCTCAAGGAGATCAAGGTTTATTTCTTGCCAACATAGGTAAGTTTTCTAACTTTTTCTTCATGTTCTTGCATCATTTTTAATGAAGATCTCTTATATTCATGTTCTTACATGTTTATTCATAGTTTCTTCATATGCTTTGTATGTTCATTCATATGTTCATAATATGTTCTTCGCATGTTCTTCGTGTTCATAGATTAAAACCTTATTTATGCTATATTTAGGGTTGCGATCTTCATGTTTGCATGTTATTTCATAGCCGATGATGATTTAGGGTTCATCAACCCAAGGATGATCTAGGAACTATTTCTAAACCCTAAACTTTAGGTAATTACTCCCATGATGAATGTGATGAATGTTCATTGAGATCTCATTGATGGCATAGTCATTATTCTAGGATGTGCTCATCCTGTATGTTTCTTTCTCCTCCCTCTTCATTATACATGATCCCTATTCTCTCTCCACATTCTAATTATGTGCGAACTACGCTGACCTGAGCTTCTCACATTGAGAGGAACGTAGGCAATCTTCGGATCCGGTCTAAATCACTAACACACTACATACACCGCATCATGATAGAAAGACCGATCAATTCGGGCAATAGGAGTGATAACGTTCAATATTCTTCTCTTGTTGTAATTTGACCCTCGAACCCACTAAAAATGCCTTTTTCAATGTTTTGGCTTTAATTAAAACGGCGTGGCGACTCTCATAATTTTAATGTCGTTATGAATATTCCCTTTTGTAAATAAAAATAATCACAAGATACTTCCCATGCGTCACTTCATCGGAAAGGGGTATTCACACCTCTCCAAATTCCCAAAACCCTAGTCTTGAAACCTAGGAAAGTTACAATCTCAATCCCCCATCTTATCAAGTCCTAGCCTTATGCCTAGGATACAATTCCCTTTCCAAAACTTAATCAACCCTAACCTAGGAAGCCGCATTCTCTCCAAACCCTAGCCTCAAGCCTAGGAAGTCACATTCTCTCCAAACCCTAGCCTCAAGCCTAGGAAGTCACATTCTCTCCAAACCCTAGCCGTGAGTCTAGGTAGTCGCATTAGCTCCAAACCCTAGACTCAAGCCTAAGTAGTCGCACTCTCTCTAAAACTCTAGCCTCAAGCCTAGAAAGTCATATTATTTCTAATCCCTAGCCGCGGACCTAGGAGACCATATCCTCACTAAACTCTAGCGTCGAGCTTAGGATTCAACATTCCCTTCAAACCCTAGTCCTAGACCTAGGAAATTCCTTCACCTTAGTCTCAAAATCTAGAAAATTTCCAATCCCAGTCCCCCATCTTATTAAACCCTAGTCTTATGCCTAGGATACGATGCCCCTTCCAAAACTTAATCAACCCTAGCGTCGAGCCTAGGATTCAACATTCCCTTCAAACCCTAGTCCTATACCTAGGAAATTCCTAAACCCTAGTCCCAAACCTAGGAAAGTCTTGGTCCTTCGCGCCAGTTTCTCTAAACTATGGCCTCATGCTTAGAATACAATATTCTTTCCAAACCCTTATTCGAAACCCTAGCATCTAGGAAATTTCCAAGCCTCGACCTCTCCAAGCCCTAGCACTAAGCCTAGGATACAATACTCCCCTCATATTTAAACAAAATCCAATCCCTAGCCCGTAAGCCTAGGAAACCCACGTTATCTCCAAGACATAATCTCAAGCCTAAACAACCATAACATCTTTTGCATCCTTATCTCAAGACTAAGAGGTTACCATATTTCTTATCCCCTTTCCTTAAAAGCCTTAGGTCCTACCCTAAGCAACCAAGCAAAGTCTTCCTTACCTAACGCCTTGGTTTCAATGGCTCGTAGCCTCATTCCCTCCTAAATTAGGATAAGTGGAACCAAGACACTATGCTTCCCATATTAGCGACTCCCCGAGAGTCCATCTCCTTTGCGACTCCCTGAAAGTCCTTTACCCTTGTGACTCCCTGAGAGTCCATCCCTTTACGACTCCCTGAAAGTCCTTTACCCTTGGGACTCCCTAAAAGTCCATCCCTTTGCGACTCCCCGAGAGTCCATCGCCTTTGTAAATCCCCGAGAGCCTGTCACCTTTGCGACTCCCCAAGAGTTCTTTACCTTTATAACTCCCCGAGAGTTCATCACCTTTGTGACTCCCCGAGAGTATGTCACTTTTGTGACTCCCCGAGAGTCCATCATCCTTGTGATTCCCTGAGAGTATATTGCCCTTGAAATGAAAATTGATCATCTTTGGGTCCAGAAAGCCCCTTAAAATTTCTATCTCTTTCAAATTGTCGCCGCAATTCACAGAAACCCGTCTATTTCTATGTTGCGTGCGCCCCGAACACTTGCTTAGGACCAACATGATATACAGAGGCCCGTTTACCTCTATATCATGTGCGTTCTAGATCTATCGCGATTGACATAGGTCCGTCTACCTCTATACTGCGTAAGATCCAGCACTTGTTATTGCGATTAACAGAGGCCCGTCTATCTCTATATCGCGTGAGCTACGGCTCTAATCATTTCTATCTTGGGATTATTTAGACCCCGTCATCTTTATATCTCACACCATTATTGTTTACAAATTTCCCAGCAAAACCCGAACTACGACCAGCTTGATTCCTACGAGGATACGTAGGAAGCCTGAAAAGGTTCAGCCGTACGACCGACTTGGTCATTTCTCATCCCCAGCAGATGTTTCTCTCGCAAATCGAAGTTATCCCCAACGGAAGGTGTTGCTCCTCATTAGAGGACAATAATTTACAATTTCCCCAATAAATTTGAACTACGTTTTTGATTCCCCCGTGGATACGTAGGTCGCCTCCCAGGTTCAGCCGTCACATCACCCTTCATCTGTTTTGAAACTCATGTTCCAGAACGGATACTTCTTTTTATCGTCGACCCTCCGTTGCCTTGCAAGAAGCGTCGCCGAGGGGCTACTGTTAGTACCCGATCCGAAAATGAGTTTATTATGGCTTTCCCAAATATACAAGGACTTTATAGGAATTAGAAACCTTGCAAAGACTTATCCCGGATTCCCAAAATATATCTCATGATTCTAGAACATCTTAAATTTGGCCAAACTAAGGTTTCCATAAACCTTATAAAACCCTAGCTTAGGAATCACGTCAGCCCGGGATGATGGCCACGCGGCCACATCTGCCCAAGGTCCAACCTTGGCCACGCGGCCAACATCGCCGCCACCTTCCATCTTGGCCACGCGGCCAACATCTCCCTTTTCAATCTTAGTCGTCTGATCCCTCCATCAGATGGCTATATAAACTCATCCCATTCCATTGGTTTGAAGTCCGAATTTTGATCACTTTAATCTCTCTAAGTGACGAATTTGCTCTCTAATTAAGCATTCAAGCATCCAAGAATACTCCCAAGAATCCCAAGAAGATCCAAGGTTTATTTCTTGCCAACATAGGTAAGTTTTCTAACTTTTTCTTCATGTTCTTGCTATATTCTTAGTTTAGATCCACAATATGCATATTCTTAATGTGTTTATTCATGTGTTCTTCATATTATTCATATGTTCATAATATGTTCTCCATGACATTCATATGTTCATAGTATGTTCTTCATGTTCTTAGATTAAAACCTTATTTATGCCATATTTAGGGTTGCGATCTTCATGTTTACATGTTATTTTATAGCCGATGATGATCTAGGGTTCATCAACCCGAACATGATCTAGGAACTACTTCTAAACCCTAATCTTTAGGTAATTCCCCCATCATTATGCATGATCCTGATTCTTCTGCCTATTCTAAATTCTTCTCGAACTACGCTGACTTGAGCTTCTCACATTGAGAGGAACGTAGGCAATCTTCGGATCCGGTCTCTAAACACCGCACACTACATACACCACATCATGATAGAAAGACCGATCATTCGGGCAATAGGAGTGATAACGTAAATATTCTTCTCTTGTTGTAATTTGACCCCCGAACCCATTAACATGTTTTTTTCAATGTTTTGGCTATAATTAAAACGGCGTGGCGACTCTCATATTTAAATGTTGCTATGAATATCCCAATTTCAAACACACGTATTCACAACAATTTGTTTTTTAACTTCCTCCAAAACACCTTAATAAATACAATAAATTCAGCAGTATGAAACAATCTTCTAATTTATTTTGAAATTATATTTTCTGAAGCAAGTGTAGGACTAATCATCTAACACATGAAGGTAAAATATGAAATCATGGTGTGACTTTTCTTTCAACATTTATTCTGAGACAGAAATAGTACTAAAAAGTTGTTTTGTCATAGTAATATTTTGATAGTCTTTTTTTCATGCTATTTGATAAGTTGAGCCTAATTAGCTATATAAATATTACCTGAACACACGTCCACAAGTCATCCTTTTTTTCTTTCTCAACTTTCCTCCAATCATCAGTAGTAACCGGTACAATTTCTCGTGCCAAAGTACGCAAGTATGACGATAACCAATTAGAGCGCAAACCGATAGGTTGTCCTCTTTCATTAAACTCCACCACTACTCGATCCGTAGAACTTAAGCTCAGTGTTTGACTATAAAAAATCGGTGAACAAGATATAGAAATCACCACGTTCAGTAGCCGCTATCGAATAGAGAGAGAGAGAGCCATGGTGAGGGAATTAAAAGCCCTAATATTTAAAATTTGTCTATAAAAAATTGGTAAACAAGATAGACAAAATTACCTTAGGAGGAAGAGATTCTTGGGGAGCTGGCGTCCAAGAAGACCTAGCTTCAGTCGCCGCCCAAGAAGAACTACTGCAGTCGCCGCTGTCGAAGGGAGTCGCCGCTGTCAAAGAGAGAGAGAGAGAGAGCCATGGTTTGTATTGTGAACGTGAGAGGCTCTGGAAGGGGTTTATTAGAATAGGGATTCCTTTTATTTAATTCTTTTTTCTTTTCTTTTAATTGTTATTAAAATCTCCCTTTTAGTGAATTTGTTAGGCGCGTAAAATAATTGGGTTCCCGCGAGATAATCTATTTTTTTGGTACTTTTCCGGTACTTTTCCACAACATTAAGTAAACGTTGTTATAAAAAAGTCAATGCAAAGTTTAAAGCAAACGTTCTACCACAGAAAATTAGACATCGTTTAACAAAAAAACGTTGTTACAATCTACAACGTTTTTGAAGTAAATGTTGTTAAATATTATTACCACAACATTTATATATTCAAACGTTGTAATATGGCAGAATCCACAACGTTTACACTAAAAACGTTGTACTAGAACAGAATCCACAACGTTTCTCGTTAAATGTTGTTAAAAAAAAATTGTAAATACCCATTTTTTTTGTAGTGGAACTTGGCGTATGTGCGTTGATAGCCGAGCAGTGAACAAAATCACAATCAAGTATCGCTTTCCCATCCCTCGACTTGATGATTTACTTGATCAGCTTCACGGTGCTTCAATATTTTCAAAGATAGACCTTCGGAGTGGCTCCCCATCAAATTAGAATGAAGCCTGGCGATGAATGGAAGACGGAGTTTAAAACAAGAGATGGACTTTATGAGTGGATGGTGATGTCGTTTGGCCTTTCAAATGCTCCAAGCACATTTATGAGGTTGATGAACCAAGTATTCAAGCCGTTTATTGGTAAGTTCGTTGTGGTTTACTTTGATGATATTTAGATTTTTAGCAAAAATAAAAATCAACACTTGGAGCATCTTTATCAAGTTTTTAATACTTTGAGAAAGGAGAAGTTGTATGCTAATTTGAAGAAATGTGAGTTTTTCTCCGAAAGCCTTGTTTTTCTAGGTTTTGTTATATCCAGCGAAGGAATTAAACAGATACTAACAAGGTGGAATCTATTGTAAGTTGGCCAACACCGACCACCATTCGCGATGTTCGAAGTTTCCATGGACTTGCTTCTTTCTATCGGCGGTTCATCAAGGGTTTTAGCACTTTCATTGCTCCAATTACCGAATGCTTAAAAGGTGGAAAATTTCAGTGGTCGAACGAAGCACAAAAGAGTTTTGAGATTATCTTGAAAAAGTTGACAGAAGCTCCCATTCTTGCTCATCCGGATTTTGAAAAGGTATTTAAAGTGGACTGTGATGCTTCAAATGTTGGCATCGGTGCGGTTCTTAGCCAAAAAGGTAAGCCCCTTGCTTTTTATAGTGAAAAGTTAAATGGAAGTCGAAAAAATTGTTCCACATACGACAAGGGTGAAATTTCTCCAGTCATTTACATTTCATATAAAGCATAAATCGGGCAAGCAAAATCAAGTGGCGGATGCTTTAAGTCGGAGACATTCTCTGCTTTCCACATTACAAGTTGAAGTCTTGGGCTTTAATGTTTTAAAGGAGAAGTACAAGAATGATTCACAGTTTGAAAAAATTTGGGAAGAATGTTCAAGTGGTCCGTCCAACTACTTATTACTACAAGATGGATATCTCTTTAAGGGTAACTAGTTATGTATTCCCGGAGGCTCTCTTAGGGAATTTATCATCAAAAAAACTAATGGAGGAGGACTTTCTGGACACTTTGAAAGAGATAAAACTTTGTCTCTTGTTCGAGAAATTTTTTATTGGCCAAGAATGGACAGAGATGTTGCAAGATATTTGGAACTATATCAGGTTTGTCATTTGGCGACGACACAAGATCAAAATACAAGTTTATACACACCTTTACCCATCCCAACATCCCCGTGGGAAGATGTAAGCTTAGATTTTGTAGTTGGGTTGCCAAGGACTCAACGAAATAAAGATTCAGTTATGGTGGTTGTAGACAGCTTTTCAAAGATGACTCATTTTGTGCCATGTAACAAGACCATGGATGCTTCAAACGTTTTAGACCTCTATTTTCGTGAGATTGTCAGGCTGCATGGTATCCCCAAGACTATAACTTCAGATCAAGATCCTAAGTTCATAAGTCATTTTTGGCGAACACTATGGCGAAAGCTGGGAACTACTCTCCAGTTTAGTACTTCACACCATCCTCAAACCGATGGCCAGACGGAAGTTGTCAATCGAAGTTTGGGAAACCTTATGAGGAGTTTGGTGCGTAATAATATTCGTCAATGGGATCTTACTCTTGCTCAAGCTGAGTTTGCCTATAATCGGTCCAAAAGTTAAACATTTGGAAGTAGTCCATTCGAGGTTGTTTATGGATGCAATCCAAATAGACCTTAAGATTTCGCTCCCATTCCAACTACAAATTCTTATAGTGGAGATACTGAAGATAGATCAAATCGAATTAAAAAGATGCATATGGAAATACATGATCGTATTGTGAAGCAAAACGCAAGGTACAAGAAGAATGCTGATAAGCACCGCAAGTCAGCCACTTTTAACGAGGGAGATCTGGTTTGGATACATCTCCGTAAGGAACATTTCCCAATAGGCCGTCATGGTAAGATTAAACCAAGAGCTGATGGTCCTTTTAAAGTACTTCAGCGTATTGGAGAGAATGTATACAAGATAGAGCTTCCCGGAGACTATGGTGTTTCTGCAACTTTCAATGTGGCTGATTTATCTCCTTATCATGGTGATGAGATAGACGATGATGACACGAACTCAGAGACGAGTATACTCGCAGCGGAAGTGAATGATCCAAGCAATAAAATGGCCCAAATAAGTAAAGATGAGAAGGCCCAAGAAGTTCAGAGAACGATGTCCATTTTCAGACAGAATGTTCCAGCAGATTGGTCATCTTTGAGTTTTGGGGCAACTACCATTTAGTCCCTTATCCTAATGAAAATTACCACCTATGACAAGGAATTTGCAATATTACCACCTAGTCCAAGGGTTATTAAAAGGACACTCATGCCCTTAATAAATAATGAAAAATTACATTAATGCCACTCACTCCATCATTTCACTTTCTCTCTTCAACCACCATGACCATCTTTGACCACCCATCCCAACCACCTCCGGCGACCACCTCTGACAACCATTTTCCAGCAACCACATCCGGCAACCATTTTCCGGCGACCACCTCTAACGACCTTTTTCGGTTTCCATTTTATTTATTTTTGAAAAAAATAATCATTCTTTATATAAAAAAATCAACTTCACATTTTCTTCAAGAACAAATTAACAGCTCTTAACAACAAATTAACATTTTTCAAAAAACAATTACAGTTTTTTTTCAAGAAAAAGTTCACAGTTGTTCCCAGAACAAGTTCACAGTTGTTACAAGAATAAATTCAATGTTGTTCCCAAAACAAGTTCCAAGAACAAGTTCACTATTTTTTCCAAGAATAAGTTCACATTTATTCCAAGAACAAGTTCACAATTGTTTCAAGAACAAGTTCACAATTGTTCCAAAAAAACAAGTTTACATTTGTTCCAAAAACAAAGTTCACTGTTGTTCAAAGAACAAGTTCTAAGAACAATACAAGAACAAAGTTTCAAGAACAAAGTTCACAGTTGTTTCAAGAAACAACTTCACATTTTCTTCAAGTACAAATTAACAGCTCTTAACAACAAATTCACATTTTTCAAAAAAACAATTACAGTTTTTTTACAAGAATAAGTTCACAGTTTTTTCAAGAACAAGTTCACTATTTTTTCCAAGAACAAGTTCATAATTGTTTCAAGAACAAGTTCACAATTGTTCCAAAAAATTATGAACTTGGCTAAAACAACTGTGAACTAATCAGTAAGTTCATAGTTGTTCCAAGAACACGAACAAGTTCAACATTATTCGAAGAACAAATTCACTTTTAAAAAAAATCAAATTTTTTAAAAGAAGCAACAATTATTTTAACAACAAATTCACAGCTGTTGTTACAAAAGCAAAAACATAATTGTTTCAAATAACAAGTTCACAGTTATTGTAATAACTAAGTCATTAAACCATCATACTTAAAGTACAAAAGCAACTCTCAATTTGTCCTATAATATTCAATACCATTAAGTAGTCAGCCACAACATAAACTCGATAAGCAAAGAACAACAATACAAAACTAGCATACAAAACTACAGCTTGTAACCAACTGATAATTCAATAAATTTCCATAAAAAGAGCTTGAAAAAACCCTAGAGCCAATACAATCTTCCAATACGTGAAAAGTCACAAGCCCTCATTTATGCAGCATCTAAATCAAAACCAGATTTCAGAAGTAATTTACAAACGAAAAAAAATGCCTAACTACGAATATATGAATCAGAACTAAATCAAAACCAGATTCTCCCTCCTTTCAGAGATATCAAATCGGTCAGATCTGGGCATGAGAGTAGAAGACGCCAGAAGTCACCGATCAAAACTCGTCGTCAGTCAAATCAGATCTGAGCGTTGGCCTCGATCGGAGTACAAGATGGAGTTGATTAGGTCGGCTGGAGGCGAGGGGTGGTCGGAGGGGAAGGGGTTGATCGACTATTGGAGGGGGAGGGGAAGGGAGGCCGGTGGAAGGGAGGTTGCGGAGGATGGGGATCGGAGGGGTCACCGGAGGATGGGGATCGGAGGGTCGCCGGAGGGTATTAGGGTAGAGAGAGGAAGTAGTGAGAGAAAGCAGTGAGAGGAAATAGAGAGAGTATCTGTGAACTTTGAGAGATAGAGAGAAAGAGATCTGTTAAAATCGACTCGCCGGAATATCTTTTCCGTTAGCTTTGAAAACCCACCGGTGACAGAGAAGAAAGGGTGCGCTGGTGACGGGAGAAAGGTCTTTGGGGCTAGGGGAGGTGTGGGTCGCCGTGGTTAGGGGAGGGGTGGGGTCGCCGGGGTTAGAGAGAGAGTGGGGGGGTGCATGTGTGACTGCGTGAAAGGGAAGACGAGGGTAGGGTTTTATTTATAGTAGGGTAGTTTTGGGATTTAATAATTTTAATGGACTAGGTGGTAAATATAAATATTAGCTTGGACTAGATGGTAAATGAAAATATGGCATTGTATTAGGTGGTAATTTCAGTTAGGATGAGGGATTAGGTGGTAATTTTAAACTATATTGATTAGAAGTGACCCAGCCCATGATTCAACTATGGTTAAAAGGCCTTATGTGTCTAGTTTCGTATGCTTCAATCAGATCATCATTTGGGGTCTTCTAGAAGGAGTTGTGCCTCTTTTAGTGGAAGGTAGAGGTGTAAACGAGTCGAATTCGAGTCGAGTATCATCGAGCACGAGTCGAGCATGTTGATTTAATTTTTGAGTCGAGTCGGCCTCTTCAAATGGTTGCCGAACTCAGCCCGGCTATTGCTCGGCGAGTCCCTTGCACTACTCGAGTTTGGCGCCTTTCAGAAGCAAAGTTGGAAATTGACCCACTAAACAAATGCATTTATTGCTTTCCTTAATTAATGTTTGCCTTACGAGTACTGCCTAAAATAAACCCTTTTCTATGTAGAAGAATTGAGAATGGTTCACTTTACACAGCCTTTTTAAAAGATTAATTCATTAAGCCCTCAATTAATGCAATAAATGCTCACCATACCATATGTTCGTTCCTCTTCATCTATTTTCTAAGAACAACGGAAAAGACGAATCAATTTATATTTTCGATCTTTTATCCAGTGAACCAACTAAACCCTCAAAACGACCCACAATTTTGAGTTTTTGAGTTGCAGATCACGCCTTTTATGCAAAATTTAGAACGGTACATGAGAATCCCTACCTTTCTTTGGTCGGCGCTCCGACGAATGCTGATAAAGGCGATAAAAACAAGAGAAACGCATCGGATGTGTCGATCTCTCACCTCATTTAAGCGGGTTGATGCCTGGCGGGTCGAACACGAATCGAATTTGAGCAACCCGCAAACACACCACACGAGTACCCGAACACGACCGACCCGAATCGTTTAATCAAACGAGCTCCATTCCTTTGACGAGTTCGACCCGTTTTCCACATATGTTACGAGCCGAGTATGTTTATCTTGGGTCGAACCCGAGTCGGGTCACGGGTAGCCCGACCGAAATGACAGCCCTAGTGGAAGGTGTCAAAAAGTTCTGAAAAATCTGTTAAGTGAATGTCTTTTGGTATTTTTGAGTCTGCTCAACTTTCAGATAAGTCTTAGTTCTTGATACATTAGTACTTTAAGATGTTTGTGTTGGTGTTGGTGCCCTAGGCACGTTTATTAAACGTTGTAATCGTTATCATTTATTCCTATTAATAAAGAGATGTTTTAATTATTATTGTTGTTCATGTTTACTTATAATAATCTCTGTCCCTAGTACTTGTTAAGCACTAGTATAAAGGCTAAATGATCATGTTAGATTTATAGGTACTTGTTTGGAACAAGGTACTGGACATGACCCGCTTTATGAGATTTACATCGTGGTCAATGTCATATGTATATCTCATATTAGTTATGTCATTTGAATCCTTAGACATGAAGTTATTATGGTCTTCCACTTGATGAACATTATGTTTGACATATTCAAACGCTACCTTTAACCAGGTAGTTATAAAGGGTATGATTGGCATAATCGGAATCATGTATGGAATAATAATAAGCTAAAATGGATTTGTCCCTCTTCGGATAGATGTCAAGCTTGGGCCCCTCGTATGGATGATGTTGATGAAATGTTCGGCCAGACTCAAATGAATTGATTGGATCAATGGCATTTGGATTATCAACATATTCGGAATCGAGAAAGTATTGAACAAAGACAAGTTGACTTGTTGACCATGACTTGTGTTCAATGACATCGTGGACAAAATGATTATGACATGTTCTAAAAGGAATGTGAACTTGTATCTAGTTACACTATTTGGGTAGGTATGACGGTTTGCTAGAACCTAATCATATCTTATGGGTTCATGTTTAGACTCATTGCCAACTTAGTGTAATCCTAGAGGGTCACACACGAATAGAACGAATCCTAAAGGACTGAATTGGAATTATGGTAAAAATGAGCTTTTCTGGTCTGGCACGACCGTGCCGATTATAAGGCACGACCGTGCCCATAATCGGCAAAAGGAAAGAAAAACTCGAACTCATTGGCACGACCGTGCTGGTTATAACACACGACCGTGCCGATTATAAAGCACGACCATGCCAATAATCAGCTGAAGGACGGCATGCTCGAACCAATTGGCATGACCGTGCCAATTAAAGAACATGACCGTGCCAGAGCTACTTGGACAGAAAGTTTGTTTCCTTAATTGGGTGACGGGATTTAGGAATCCTAGTCCTTAATGGTTAAGGACTAGGACCTATAAAAGGATCTTTTCACCAGCCATTAAGGATAATTAATCTAGTTCATTGAGAGAACAATATTCTTGATCAAAGGTTTGGAATCTAAGATCAAGAATTCATAATTCTATATAGTCAATATAATTGTGAAAGTGTATTTCATAATTTTGGTCTAGCAACCAAGATCAAGTGTTCTTGATATTCGTTCGTGGTGTGGATACCACTAGAGGGTTAAATTCATTATCTTCATAGTTCGTGATTCTTTCTTTGTTTGTGATCAAGATTTCAAGCCTCCACCGAATTCAAGGTTGCAAAATCAAAGTCATCAAGGGTTAGTATTCTAGTATTCATATTGCATGTGTTTGGTATAATCATATGGATGGATCTATGGCTTTGGGTTTCATGAAAAATTTAAATGCTTAATTCTGCTGCGCATGTTACTACGAAACCCAACAGTGGTATCAGAAGCCCATTCATGTTGATTATTTCAATACATAATCATGTTATGTGTATATAAATTGTTTATGTGCCTAGCATGATATGAATATTTAGATTATGATGTTTATGTGTTATATGCGTTTTTGTGGTTTATTGTTTCATAAACTTTAATCGCACTATTCAATCGCAATAAAAATTATTGTGGATTTAAAATTGTTTGAATTATCAATTTTGATTGGATCAAAGGTTTGATAATCGGGGAAAAACAATTTTGAGACAAAATTTGGAACTTTAAAATTTTTAAATTTTCAGAGGTGGGTCCGACCGGACCTAAGCCTTGACCCGGACGGACCTTGGGTTTGGCGCGGGGCGGGGATTAGGGTTTGGGTGTGGATCTCGGGGTTTAATTTTCCTATTTGTTTTAGTCTTATGATTTTGAGATTGGATCAAGGTTTGGATAGCTAATCTACGTTCATAGAGATTGTGTTTCCCAAACTTGATCGCAATCAAAGTTTCAAAGATAAAACGATGTTAGAATTATGAAGAGTTCATAATTGCTAAAATTGAGAAATAAAATTCTTGATTCAAAGATTGGAGATCTATGTGGAATTGTGGATGCAATTGGGCTACGCTTATCGAGATCATCTATTGCTTAGTTTCGGCCACATGGACTACTTTCTTGGTTTCTTGAATTAGTGCGGAATTGTGGATGCCTATGGCTTAGTTTCGGCCGCACTTCTTGTTGACTTGATTTGGAGATGATTACCAAAGTTCAAATAATCTCGTCCTCATAATTATAGAGAAACTAATGACACATAAATATTTTGCTTAAATTAATGGTGATTAATTTAGTGGCTAAACTTGATGCTCAACATGTTTGTATTATGTGCTCATAAATGTGTTGTATGCTATATGTGTTGAACCTTCATAAAAGTTTTAAGTCCTTTTGCCATGCCATGATTAAAACACTTGTTAGTACATGGGTAATTTTAATGTAGATTCGCCCTAGCGAGGTGCACTGACTTTATTTATCTATGAGCAAGATGGGTAATGTGGGCTCGCTCTAGCGAGGTACATTAACTTTATTCATGATTGAATAAGAGTTTCCTATACGTTTAAAATGGTTGGACTTAATTAGGCATCAAAACAGTTTTGGGCCTAGGCAAAGATGAGATTGAACATGCTTTTTGAAATTGGATTTCTTAAAGAATCTCAGAAAATGATCTAAGAGTCATATGGGATATGATTGACATGATTATCTACCTAATTAATTTGATTTTGTGTAATCCGCCTTAGCGGACTTGAAATTAAATTAAATTTGGATCTTAGCCCATTTAAATTATATTATACATTGGATGTATAAGAAGCTTATATAATTTAGTGGGAGTATTTTTTGAAAAAAAATACATTGTTAATTTCTTTAATGAAATTGGTACTTATTAAATTTTGAAAAATTTGCATAATTGTAGATAATGACAAACAACACTCAACCAATTTCGTTGCGATCGATCCTTGAGAAGGATAAGCTTCAAGAGAATGGTACAAACTTTATGGATTGGATCCGTAGCCTAAGAATTGTTCTAAGTCAAGAAGATAAGTTGTACATTCTCGATGGGCCTCTTCCTGTTGAACCCGAAGCCACTGCCCCTAGGGCAGAAAGAGACAATTACAAGAAGCATCGTAATGATTCTAGAGATGTAAGTTGTCTCATGCTTGCTACTATGTGCTCAAAACTCCAATAAAGTTTGGAACATTTGGAAGCCTATGAGATAGACGTGGAGTTGAGAGACATATTTCAAGAGCAAGCTAGGCAAGAGAGGTACAAGACTATTGTTGCATTCACTTCTTGCAAAATAAGTGAAGGCGACAAGTGAGTCCTCACATCCTTAAAATGAAAGGCTACGTGGAGCATCTTGAGAAACTTGGCTATCCAATCCCATTAGAGCTAGCCATGGATCTCATTCTTAATTCATTACTAAAGAGTTATAATCAGTTTGTGATGCATTATAACATGCATGGAATGGATAAGAATCTCTCCGAGTTGCATAATATGCTTAAAAATGCGGAGATGAAGATTGTGAAAAAGGTTCTCCTGTGCTCATTGTTCATGATGGGAAGAAGGCTAGTGCCAAAGGAAAGGGTAAGAAAGTTGTCAAACCCAAGATTAGCAAGGCAACTATTGCCAAGGCTACAGAGGTGTAAGTACCCCGATCCAGATTACTATCCTTAAATAATTGAATTATAGAGCTTAGGGGTAATTTGGGAAATGTTTGGGTCACCCTAGAAGTTTAGGGACCTTCTTGTCATTAACAGAATTATTCTGGAAAGGGGAGTGGCCTTTTGGTAATAAAGGCGAACCTGAGACCTTGGTTTTATTCCCACAAAGCCCAAAAGGACTTTGTGGAAATTTCTAGAAAATCACCCAAGAAGGAACGGTCGCGCATACATTGTTCGTTTTCTCAAAAAACGCTTGCATCATCCGAAGGCGTACATGGAAGGCGCATTTTCGTCCATCCGCATGAAGCCGCCAGCTGCCACGCGCCTTGTCCCCCGGTGTGCCTCACTCGCCCGACAGCCCTCCCCACGCGGTGCCCTGTGATTGGTCCGTACTCCCTTGTTGTTCCCTCACCCTCACAGCCCCCACATGGCCTTTTCTGATTGGTTTGTCACCCCCATTTGTGTCACCACTCCCCCATTCTAGAAGACTCATTGGTAACCATTGGATCTTCCCAAAGATCTGATCTGGACCGTTGAAATCCCTCTCAGCCTATTCACATCCGAAAATGCCCATTTTGTGCACAAAAATGATCAAATTTCAATCCATTTTGTGCACCAAAAATTATCCAAAGAATATTCTATTTGGGAATCAAAAATTATCCAAAGAATATCCTATTTGGGCATAAAAAATTATCCAAAGAATATCCTATTCTTGCTTAGCCCCTAAGAAAGTAACAAGCCAATAGTTAAAGGGCTAAAATGTAACTTTAATTTGCAAACAAGCCCCTCATCCATGCTATAAATAGAGAGGTCATCCTCTCTCATTAAAGAAGAACTCCCTAGCAAAGTTAATCCCTAAAATTATTCTCTCTATAAAATTGAGTGATTGTCTTTGTGAAAGATGGTGAGCAAACCATGTTAAGTGAAATCTTAGAGTCCTAGATCTCTAAGTAAAGAGGAAAAGAAGAAAACTTGGGTCAATCAATTAATGATTTACCCCAATCTTGCTTAAAGGTTGAATCTTTACTTTGTTGTCATCTTTAATTTCAAGCATTTACTTTTATTGTCATCTTTATATTGTTCTAGTTGGGATATTGGCTTTGTTTATTTTCTTGCTCATAAAAATGTAGTCTTTATACATATGATTGGATCCAAATACTCTTATGATCCCAATGGTTTCATCTTACACTTTTATGGTGTATTAAAATGATGAACTAAGTGGAGAGGAGTATTTGTTACATTTATGTCCTTACATTTATGCAATTTAATTTCAAATCATTTACAAGTCTTTATTTTACAAGTCTTTATGTATTCATGTAATCTTTATATAACTTGGATCCAAGTACCCACATGATCCTAAAAGCTTCATCTTGCACTTCAATAGTGCATTAAAATGATGAACTAAATGGAGATATGATTTGTTACATTTAAAGTCTTAATCTTTAATGTTTGCTTCCATTTAAAAGTCTTTATTTCAAATCTTTTCTTGTTTATCTTACTTGGATGATAAAGCCACAATCTTTATTCATCCAAGTAATGATTTGTCCAAGAAAAGCTTTTATTTATTTTAATCTTGTAATGATTACCTTACTTGGATGATAAAGTTGACCATCTTTATTCATTCAAGTTATGGTCTCATCCAAGAAAAGGTATTAGTTGTCCCTCTTGATTTTATTAATCATTTCCATGATTAATTAAAGTCCGTCCCCAAGAATACCTTATTTTACTTGAATGAACATTATATTTTGTCTCTTTAAAGTATCAAAAAACAAAGGGGCATTAACATGCCTACATCTTATTTCCAAAATCATCTTTTAAAACAAGTCGGTTTCTCCCCTTTTTTAAAATACACACACACACACTTGCACGTTTTCGTCAACAAACTAGGGAGACTCGGTTTTTCGAGGCACCTTGGGTGAACCTCGATTAAGTTATTCCCAAGGTGTAACGTGACCTCCGAAGTCACAATCTCAAACCGTTTTCGTTAAATTTGGGTTTTAAAATTAAATTAATGTGGCGACTCCGTTTTGTTTGAAAAGCGAAAGTTTCGTGTTTGATTCTCGAGGGAACTTTCCGTTTTTCCTACGGGTATCTTACAAGAGGCAAAACCCGATTCACAAAAGGATGCAATTTGTTTTCATTGTCAAGAAATTGGTCATTGGAAACGTAATTGCAAGGCTTTTAAGGAAAAGCAAAAGAAGAAGAAGAGCAGTGGGACTGCGTCGACTTCAGGTATCTATATGATAGATATTCTCCTTTCTACCACTAGTTCCTGGTATTGGATACCGGATGTGGTTCTCACATTTGTTTAAATGCGCAGGGGTTAAAGAATAGGAGACTACTTAAAGAAGGTGAAGTAGACATGCGTGTGGGGAATGGAGCAAGAATTGATGCATTAGCCGTAGGGACTTATGAAGTCACTTTACCTTCCGGTTTAATACTTATTTTGAACAATTGCTATTATGTACCGGATTTAAGTAGAAATATTATTTCAAATTCTTGTTTGGATAATGAAGGTTTTAAATTTCTTATTGAGAATAAAAGATTTTCTCTTTATTTAAATGATGTGCTTTATGGTATTGCAAATTCATTTAATGGCCTTTATGTCTTGGATGTCAATAATGAAAATAATGACAATGTCTATTATGTAAACAAGAAATCTAAACATAATGATTTAAATCATACTTATTTGTGGCATTGCCGTCTTGGTCATATATATGAGAAGCGTATCTCAAAGCTCCATGGGGACGGTCTTTTGGGTTCATGTGACCTTGAGTCATATGATACTTGAGAGTCGTGTCTTCATGGAAAAATGACTAAGACACCTTTTATCAAGTTAGGTGAAAGGGCAAGCGACTTATTGGGGTTGAAATATTCCGATGTATGCGGACCATTAAGTAGCAATACTAGGGGAGGATTTCAATACTTCATAACCTTCACCGATGATTATAGTAGATTTGGGTATGTTTACCTAATGAAACATAAAAGTGAAGCATTTGAGATATTTATAATATTTCAAAATGAAGTAGAAAAACAACTTGGCAAAAGTATTAAGGCACTTCGATCGGATCGAGGTGGAGAATACTTGAGTCAAGAATTTGATGATCATCTAAAGAATTGTGGAATAGTTTCACAATTGACTCCACCCGGAACACCACAATGGAATGGTGTGTCCGAGAGGAGGAATCAGACTTTGTTGGACATGGTTCGATCAATGATGAGTCAAGTTGATCTTCTGATATCCTTTTGGGGTTATGCACTAGAAACCACTGCTTTCACCATTAATCAAGTTCCAACTAAATCGGTTCCAAAGACTCCATATAAAAATGTGGAGCGGAAAGAAACTTAGTTTGTCTTTCATGAGGATTTGGGGTTGCGAAGTTTTTGTCAAAAGACTTGTCTCAGACAAAATTGCACACAAATCTGATAAATGTATTTTCATGGGATATCCTAAGGAAACTAGGGGATATTACTTTTACAACCAAGAGGACAACAAGGTGTTTGTTGCCCGAACTGGTGTCTTTCTAGAGAAAGAGTTTCTCTCAAAAGAAATCAATGGGAGTAAAATAAATATTGAAGAAATCCGAGACCCAGAAAATGACATTGAACCGATAGTGGAACAAGAACAAGTCCCACAGGGAGTTATGGAACCTGTTCGAGATACACAAGTAACTCGCAGATCTGGTAGGTTACGATCCGAGCCCGAGAGATATGGGCTTCTCGTAACGGATAGTAATGAGGTGGAAATCATTGAAGAAGATGAACCGACCACCTACTAAGAGGCGATGTCTTCTCCTGATGCAGACAAGTGGCTTGCCATGGAATCCGAATTGCAATCCATGCAAGATAATCAAGTTTGGAACTTGATTGATGTGCCCGAAGGTGTAAAACTATAGGATGCAAGTGGGTCTTCAAGAAGAAGACTGACATGGATGGGAAGGTGCATACTTACAAAGCTAGGCTTGTAGCGAAAGGTTATAGGCAGATTCATGGTATTGACTATGATGAAACCTTTTCACCCGTAGCAATGATCAAGTCTATAAGAATTTTGCTTGCCATTGCTGCATATCATGACTATGAAATATGGCAAATGGATGTCTAAATCGCTTTCCTGAATGGAAATTTGCAAGAGGATGTCTATATGACACAACCTGAGGGTTTTGAATAAAATTCTAAAGTATGTAAATTGCAAAGATCCATCTATGGATTGAAGCAAGCTTCTAGGAGTTGGAATCTCCGTTTTAATGAATCGGTCAAAGAGTTTGGCTTCATCAAGAACGACGATGAACCTTGTGTATACAAGAAGATTAGTGGGAGCATATTACTATTCCTTATATTATATGTGGATGGCATATTGCTCATTGGAAATGACATTCCTACACTTCAGTCTGTAAAGACTTGGTTAGGAAAGTGCTTCGCAATGAAAGATATGGGTGAAGCCGCATATGTTCTTGGCATTAAGATCTACAGAGATAGATCAAGGAAGCTAATTGGTTTAAGCCAAAGTACATACATTGACAAGGTCATTAGAAGATTCCGCATGGAAAATTCTAAGAGAGGAACCTTGCCAGTGTTACATGGAGTTTCTCTAAGCAAGACTCAATGTCATAAGACAAAAGATGAGCGTGAGAAAATGAATGAGATTCCATATGCTTCGTCAATTAGATCCATCATGTATGCCATGATATGTACTAGGCCGGATGTATCTTATTCTTTGAGCATGACGAGTAGATACCAATCCGACCACGGTGAGAATCACTGGATGCCTGTTAAAGCGATTCTTAAGTACTTGAGAAGGACTAAAGATTTGTTTTTGGTCTATGGAGGAATGGAAGATGATCTAGTTGTAAATGCTTACACAGATGCAAGCTTCTAATATGACAAAGATGATAGTCGATCGCAATAGGGTTTTGTGTTTATGTTAAATGGTGGAGCTGTAAGCTGGAAGAGTTCCAAGCAGAGTACATTCACTGATACTACAACGGAAGCTGAGTATATTGCTGCATCGGATGCTGCAAAGGAAGTTGTTTAGATTAAGAAGTTCATCACTGAACTTGAAGTGGTTCCTAGCATTGCTAATCCAATAGACCTTTATTGTGATAATAATGGTGCTATTGCTCAATCAAAGGAACCAAGGGCACATTAGAAATCCAAACACATACTTAGGCGTTACCATGTCATTCGAGAAATCATTGATAGAGGTGACCTGAATATATGCAGAGTACCTACTAATGATAATGTTGCGGACCCGCTAACAAAGGGACTTCCACAAGCTAAACATGATGGTCATGTTAAGTCCATGGATATTAGATACATGGGAGATTGGGCCTAGGACAAGTGGGAGATTGTTGTTGTTGGTGCCCTAGGCACGTTTATTAAACGTTGTAATCGTTATCATTTATTCATATTAATAAAGATATGTTTTGATTATTATTGTTGTTCATGTTTACTTATAATAATCTCCGTCCCTAGTACTTGTTAAGCACTGGTATAAAGGCTAAATGATCATGTTAGATTTATAGGTACTTGTTTGGAACAAGGTACTGGACATGACCCGCTTTATGAGATTTACATCGTGGTCAATGTCAATGTATATCTCATATTAGTTATGTCATTTGAATCCTTAGACATGAAGTTATTATGGTCTTCCACTTGATGAACATTATGTTTGAAATATTCAAACGCTACCTTTAACCAGGTAGTTATAAAGGGTATGATTGGCATAATCGGAATCATGTAGGGAAGAATAATAAGCTAAGTTGGATTTGTCCCTCTTCGGAGAGATGTCAAGCTTGGGCCCCTCGTAGGGATGATGTTGATGAAATGTTCGGCCGGACTCAAATGAATTGATTGGATCAATGGCATTTGGATTATTAACATATTCAGAATCGAGAAAGTATTGAACAAAGACAAGTTGACTTGTTGACCATGACTTGTGTTCAATGACATCGTGGACAAAAGGATTGCGACATGTTCTAAAAGGAATGCGAACTTGTATCTAGTTACACTGTTTGGGTAGGTATGACGGTTTGCTAGAACCTAATCATATCTTATGGGTTCATGTTTGGACTCATTGCCAACTTAATGTAATCCTAGAGGGTCTGGTAGGCTTAGTCGCACACCTACTAAATTAGACCTAAACTCGGCCACTAATAATGTAATTAGGGAAAGTCAGGGTCGATCCACGAAGAACAATGATAATTTGCGAACAGTCACTTGACCAGATTGGGGGTTTAATTGAGATTTTAATTAATTCCTAAGACGGGAAAATAAACTAAGATAATAAAAACAATGATTTAAAGAAACTTCAGACTTGATACTGTCACCGGATTTTAATTCTAATATCACTGATAATTCTAATCTCCGTTAATCTTATTCACTTGATTACGAGATGTATTTCAATCTCTGTCTCTTCTTTCAGAATAGTTTATAGCAGTGGCACACTCACTATAAACCCTAATTAAAATTAAACCTAAACTGGCACAGAAAAGGTCTAAAGATTAATTGATGAAGTTTTAAGAGACTAAAATCAAGAACGCTTTCTAAGGTTAATTAGATAATCGTCTAATCTTGCCTACTTCCCGAATTGCTATGGCACATACACAATTCGTGAAGATGCTACAATGAAAACCCTAATTCTGGCACAGAACGAGTAATCTAGCAAAGATCAATAAAGAGGACAAGTAAATTGGCCAGATTTACAAACCCTAGAAATCAATCTAAATCGATACAAGCAAGATTATGAACAAGAATTAAAGAAAAAAGAAATACCTCAATAAAAATAAAAACCCGGATCAAGGTCTCAAATCCAAAGTAATGGAGTTTTAGTTCTCCATGAAAAAGCTCAAAACCCAAGATGAAAAGAAAAAACGTACGTTCAAAAAATGAAGAGAGATCCCTAATCTAATTCTCTCCTTAATTAAAAATAACTGTTCCAAAAATCCCATCCAAAAATAACAACTAAAATTAAAAATAAAATCAAATACTAAAATAAAAAGGAAAAAGATTAAAAATCCCTTCTGCCAGATCGCCGGAATGGATGTACGGATCCAAAAGGCTGACTTTTAAATATTTGCAATTCTGTCCCTGGAGTTTCAGTAGTTGCAGTTTGGTCCCTGCAGTCTTTTAATTCTTCACAACAAACCCTGGACTTTTCAACAATGCAAAACAGTACTTCAACTTCAAGAAATTGCAGCTTCATCCTATACTCCTCTGCTTCGGTTGACTTCGACTTTGCCTTGACTTTGACTACTCTTGACTTTTTTTGGAATATGACTTTGAAGCTTGTGAAATAATACATCCGGATAACCAATAAACAGATTAAAACCCCCAGATTACAATAAAGCCCAACCATTACATAAATATCCCAAGTTACATCAAAACTAGTCTAAAGTACATGAAAATGAACCAAAATACGTAGGAAAATAAGGGAATTAACATATACAAAATCCGCCACATCAAATTCCCCCACACTTAGACGGTTACTCGTCCCTGAGTAACATCCTAACCCCACTCTAAACTCCGGTCTAATCAGCGTAGCATGGGAGAAAATGACCCCTAATCTCCTCTAAGCCTCCTCAGTCAAAAGTCAACAAACACAACCAACTCTCGGAGTATAAGAAACTCCGTCCCCATATAACTCCAGAAAATCAAAAAAAGATCAATGGCCTTAGCCCGATACAAACTCCAAAATAGTGAAAAACCGTATCCGTACTAAGGCCCACTCATAAAATCCACGGGGAACTAAAATATCCTATGTTTCCCCCACGCTAGTCTCACACTACAAGTCTCCCTCATAAAAAAAAATAAGAAGTTGATGTCTAGAAAGTGTTTCCGGACATAACTTACCTCGTGAAATCACCAACGCCCCCTTATTACTCCAAGAAAGAACGAGGGTTTCTATCCTAATCACCTCTAACCGAGCCTCCTACTCCAAGTATGAAAATCCTAACCCGAGACTCCTTACCCCCCTTATGACTTCTCTCAGGTGAATAAATGATAAAATCACTCAAAATCTCACCTTTTGCCTAAGCGCCCTTTCGGGTTTTCACTTAGCCTCTCTATTTTTTTTTTATTTTTTTTATTTTTTTTTTATTATTATTATTATTATTAAAGAAAATGAAATAATATGCATACTCTACATCATACAAACCCTCCCCCACGCTTAAACTACACAGTGTCCTCAGTGTGTGTGAAACAGTAAAAATAAAGGACAGTAAAAGCGTAAGGAAAAGGTGTACCCTCACTATGGCCACTGCCACTGCCAGTGGGCCTGGGAGTAATACTAAGGCTGCTGTGGATACTGAGGCTGCAGCGGCTCCTGAGACTGTGAACTGGAGCCCTCTCCCTGATGTCGGGGACGTTTGGATGCACGCCGCTGTTCCCGAGCCTCTGACCGGGATGCCATCATGGCGTAGTACTCATCCTCCACCGGTACATACTGTGGGGGGCCCTGCTGCTGCATCATCCAGGACTCCATCTGCTGATGTCTCCTAGATATAATAGCCTGCTGGTCCTCGAGCCCCTCTAATCTATCTGAAAAATCCTCCCAACGCCTATCCTCAAAGGCATATCTGTTCTGATGCATCTGATCCTCAAATGTGTGCCGGGACTGTACAATGGATATCATCTCCTGCTGTTGGCCCTCTAAGAAGGACCGCATCTATGACCAGTCCCCAAAAGCATCAGAACCGCCCTGCTGCTGTGGCATCTCCTGCATCTCCTCATCATCTGGTGCATTCTCCTCATCATCACCATCATCCTGCTCATCATCATCATCATCATTATTACTACCTCTCTTAACCCACAGTTTACTCCCGACATCAAGTACACTGGGCATTCTCCACTCCCTAGCCGTCGATCCCGACGGGAAAACAGCCCCACTCTCACACAACACAGAAAGATCGTCCCCATAATGGAACTTCAGCACATGGCCCACACGTGTGAAGTCATCATACCGGCTCAAATAGTCCTGGACATAAAAGTTGGGACCCCCAACATACACAGCCGCATCGGGATGATCTTGAACAAAATATTCCACCAATAGAGTGATCATGCCCCCCATCGAGATGTTACCACACCCCCTACTCACACAAAGTGCACACCTAACCAAAAAAATATCTACCCAATCCGGGAATGTTCTCGAGGCCTTGGGCAGTGCCGCCCTCAATAACGCAACATCCATGGTGTTCAGTTGCGCCGGCTCCCCCTTTGCCAGAAAAGTCATTGATAAGCCTCTATAGAGAAGCCTCCAAGCCGGGTGGGTTAGACTGGTGGCTACATTGTCGGGCTTGGAAAAAGTGACCCCTGTCAACTCCACAAAGAAATGGTGCGCTAGTTGATCATTCTCCTCGAACTTCCCTCTCGGCTCCGACACCCCAAATATATTCCTAATTTCAGAGTAGGTCAAGGTTTTCACCTGATCATTAAGGTGAAACTTCACACTCGGCACCCCCTTACTTGCACCCTCTCAAAAGTGGAAAGAAATTCAAGTGTGTAGCGCTTGTAGACTGCCGCCTTCTTCCCCAAGAATAGCTCAAGTCCAGTCTCCATCAACAATCTTCGGACTTGGATTTCCAACCCAATTAAATCAAGCACACCCGCATCCAAAAATTTTGTGCCTTGAAGTCTACGGTTGTACTTATCTAGGCTTCTCCATTTATTCTTTTGTGTTTCATTCAATTTTTTCAGTCCTAAGAAGATATCTCCCTCGGGAGGAGGTGGTATAAGAACGCTCTTTTTAGGCTTCTTCACGGCGTTACTACTCTCACCACTACTTCTTGCTCCGACCTTATTCCTTCCCATATTTCCCAACCAGAATTTATCACCACACAATACACAAGTACACCCACACTATCAACGCTCACAATCACTCACCAATCAACAATTCAACAAAATTATAAACACCACAATAACACCACACAAATGATAATAACACCCCCGATAAAATCCAACTGAACCACCACAACGACAATATCTCTTCAACGATTCCAAAATAACCACCACATACAATCCACATATTAAAATTCAACGGAGAATGAGAATTATTACCTCCAATGCTCTATTTGTGCCCAAAAACTATCCTTGTCCCTCCAGAATTGCTCCAAGAGAGAGAGTGAAAAAGCCCCAAAAACTGAAAATTTAGGGTTCTTGAATTTTGGTTGAAACTCGGAATTGATGATCAACGGTGGTGGGTGGGGTCATATTTAGGTTAGAGATGGTGGTTTAAGGTGGAGGAATTTGATGAAAATTGTTGAATTTGGGATTTAGGGTTTAGAGAGAGAAATTGGGTGAAAATGGTGTTTGGGGATGAATTTGGGGGTGGGGATGGTGTTAGGGAGGAAGGAGATAAGGAGGTGGTATGATTTAAGGTGTGTGGGTGGCGGTTTAATGGTGGGGAGGTGGTAGAAGAGGGTGCGGCGGCGGCTATGGTGAGGGGGAAAGAGAGAGAGGCCGACGGGTTTAGAGAGCTCTGGCTTTTTTTTTTTTCAGAACAGCATGGTAGTCGACAATTTTTCCCCTTCACGAGTCGTGACGGGGGGCACGAGTCATGCCAAAATAAGGCACACGTGAGCACGTATGGAGCACACGGGCGGATAGGAAATTTGGTCAGCCCTTCACGAGTCGTGACGTGGGGCACGAGTCGTGCCGTGCTGAGGCACTCGTGAGAACGTATGGAGCACACGGGCAGATAAGAAGGGTCTTCATCCGTCACAAGTCGTGCCACTGGGCACGAGTCGTGACAAGGCCTGTTCAAATTTTTTTTTTAATTTTTTTTTTCAGGCCTGCTCCGCTTTGACCAAGTGTACCCCCATGCCATGATTTCCTGCACCAACAAAAACAAAAAGATACCCTTCAGTAGCACCAATTCGATATAAAAATTAAAAATCAAAAGCATAATGTACACAATAACCAATAAAATAAGCAATTAAATCCCGGGTTGCCTCCCGGTTAGCCGCCCTTCTTTAACGTCTTTAGCTAGACCAAATGCCGGGAAAGCACTCGGCATGCATTAATAGTTTAAAGTCTTTGACAAGACTCGGACCCAAAGCTATCAAACATATACCGGGTCTTGGAGATCAATCACCTCCAAATCCGCGGTATTCACGACTTCGTTCTCAAAATACGGTTTTAACCGTTGACCATTGACTTTGAATCCTTAGTCCTCATTAGGACTAGAGATTACCACCGTCCCAAGCGGGGACACCTCCCTCACCACATAAGGGCCGGTCCACCGAGACCTTAACTTGCCCGGAAACAAACGAAGACGGGAATTGAAAAGAATGACCTTTTGACCTACCTTAAAGTCATTTCTAATGATCATTTTATCATGCCAAATCTTCGCTCGCTCCTTGTAAACAAGGTTATTCTCATAGGCATCTCTCCTAATCTCATCCAACTCACTCAAATGCAATTTTTGCTCCTCACCGGAACCCTCTAAGTTTAAATTGAACTTTTTGACCGCCCAATAGGCTTTGTGTTCAAGCTCCACCGGTAAATGGCAAGGTTTACCAAACACCAATCGATATGGTGACATACTAATCGGTGTCTTATATGCCGTCCGGTAAGCCCACAACACATCATCAAGCCTTTGACTCCAATCCTTCCTATTCGGGTTCACAGTTTTTTCAAGGATGGATTTTATCTCTCTATTGGATACCTCGGCTTGGCCATTTGTTTGGGGATGATAAGCAGTCGACACCTTATGGGTGATATGATATCTCTTGACTAGAGCTTCGACTGTCTTATTGCAAAAATGAGTCCCCCTGTCACTAATAATGGCCCTTGGCATTCCAAACCGATACAAAATGTTGCCCCTAAGGAAATTGACCACTACTTTTGAATCATCGGTGCGGGTAGGGATGGCTTCCACCCATTTGGACACATAGTCCACCGCAAGTAAAATATACATAAACCCACAAGAATTAGGGAACGGACCCATAAAGTCTATCCCCCACACATCAAAGATTTCACAATTCACAATGAGGGTTTGTGGCATTTCATCACGGCGCCCAATATTACCAACCCTTTGGCACCTATCACACGACTGAAAAAAAGTGACTGCATCCCGGAACAAAGTTGGCCAAAAGAAGCCACAATCCAAGACTTTTCTAGTGGTCTTTTTCGCACCAAAATGACCACCACACGCATACTCATGACAGAATTTGAGAATAGAGGACACTTCAATGTCGGGAATACACCTCCGAATGACTTGGTCGGCACAATGCCTCCACAAGTTGGGCTCATCCCAAACATAATATTTGGCATCACTACGGACTTTGTCTCTTTTCGATTTTGACATCCCCGGAGGGAATTTATTCGAGACAAGAAAATTGACCAAGTCCGCATACCAAGGGGCCACTGAATTAACTGCCCAAAGAACCTCATCAGGAAACTCACCCCGGATTGGGACTTGTTTATAAGGCTTGTCCTCCTCCATTACAAGGCGACTCAAATGGTCGGCAACTAGATTTTCAGCCCCCTTTTATCCTTAACCTCTATGTCAAACTCACTCAACAAGAGAATCCACCGAATGAGTCTCGGTTTAGCCTCTTTCTTAGACATTAAGTATTTAAGAGCAGCGTGGTCGGTGTAAACAATAATCTTAGTACCCAACAAGTAGGACCTAAATTTTTCTAGTGCAAAGACCACCGCCAACATCTCTTTTTCAGTAGTGGAGTAATTTCTTTATGCCCCATTCAAGGTCATAGACGCATAATAAATCACATGCGAGGCACACTCCACTTTTTGACCCAAAACCGCCCCCACGGCATAATCACTAGCATCACACATGATCTCAAAGGGACGAGACCAATCGGGTGCTTGAATAATGGGGGTGGTTGTCAACCTAGACTTCAACTCATTAAAAGATTGCTTGCAATTATCATCAAAATTAAAATCAACCTCTTTTTGCAACAGGGTGCATATAGGTGAAGCAATCTTTGAGAAGTCCTTAATGAACCTCCGGTAAAACCCGGCATGACCAAGGAAAGACCGGACTTCACGCACATAGGTGGGGTAAGGAAGTGAAGAAATGACATCAATCTTAGGTTTGTCAACTTCGATACCCTTTTTCGACACAACCTGACCCAAAACAATGCCTTGCTCGACCATAAAGTGACATTTTTCAAAATTTAAGACCAAATTGGTTTTAATGCACCTATCCAACACTAGTCCTAAATGAGCAAGGCATTCATCAAACGAGTCTCCATGGACAGTGAAGTCATCCATGAAAACTTCCATAAACTTTTTTACAAACTCGGAGAAAATACTCATCATGCACCTTTGAAAAGTCCCAGGTGCATTACACAATCCAAACGGCATTCTCCGATAGGCAAAGGTGCCGAAGGGGCAAGTAAATGTAGTTTTCTCTTGGTCTTCCGGGGCAATAGGTATTTGAAAATACCCGGAAAAACCGTCGAGAAAACAGAAGTACGCCCTTCCGGCTAACCTTTCCAACATCTGATCAATAAAGGGGAGGGGAAAGTGGTCTTTACGAGTTACCTTATTTAGTCTCCGGAGATCAATGCACACACGAATCCCCGTTTGCTCCCGGGTTGGAACCATCTCTCCCTTTTGATTACGGGAGACCGTGATCCCGCCCCTCTTGGGCACACACTGTGTGGGGCTCACCCACTCGCTGTCGGAGATGGGATAGATGATCCCCATCTGTAGTAGCTTCAGGACCTCCTTCTTCACCGCCTCCATCATTGGCGGGTTAAGCCTCCTCTGTAGTTGCCTCACTGGCTTCGCACCCTCCTCTAGGTTGATCCGGTGCATACACAAAGATGGACTAATGTCCTTGAGATCGGCAATAGTCCAACCAATCGCAGATTTTTGCTCTCGAATCACCTCAATCAACCTCTTCTCTTGATCCTCAGTCAACTTGCTAGAAATCACTACCGGAAGCGTCTCTCCCTCACCTAAATAAACATACTTAAGGTGCTCAGGGAGGACCTTCAACTCAAGCTCTGGTGCCTTCTCTATAGATGGAACAAGCTTTTCCACCGGAACCTCTAACTTTATGTGACCATGACCCGGCGCGGTAGCAAACATGGCACTCTCTCTAAGACCCATAACCGCTTCCTTCATCGAATCCGAGATGTCAAACTCCAAATTAGCATACCCCAAAGCGTTCTCTAACACGGTCTTGAGATCATCATCTCCACTAGACACCTCAAATACCTCCTTTACCAATGGCTCGATCACATCGATGAAACATAATGACTCCGTATCCTTAGGGTATTTCATAGAGTCAAAGATGTTAAACTCCATTACTTGCCCATCAAATTCCATTGTCAAAGAACCATTAGTCACATCAAGCTTGGTCCTAGCAGTCGACATAAAAGGCCTCCCCAACAGTATGGGAGCCTTTGGATCCGTCTCCATCTCAAGAACATAGAAATCCGTGGGAAATATCATCTTCCCCACTCTAACAAGAACATCCTCTACCAATCCCTTCGGGTAGGCATTCGACCTATCCGCCAACTGTATCACGACTCTGGTGTCCTGCAGTGGTCCCAACTTAAGAGTTTTGAACAACGCATAGGGCATGACGTTGATTGAAGCCCCCAAGTCTAACATCGCCTTATGCTCAGAAGCATCCCCCAAAGTAACTGGAATCACGAACATCCCTGGGTCACTGCATTTCTTAGGCATTTTCCTCTGATACACTGCAGACACATGCTCACTAACCTTAACCTTCTTTTTACTCCTTTCCTTCTGATTCCTCTTCAGAGTACACAACTCCTTCAAAAACTTCGCATACCTCGGGACAGTCTGAAGAAGGTCCAAGAAGGGAATATTAACCTCTAAGCTCTTAAAAGTATCATAAATAGCCTTGTCAGGCTCTGGCTTCCGATGTTCCTTCAAGGCCTCCGGGAATGGAACCTCAGGCTCATATACAGGAGCCTTAACCTTTGGTTTAGTCTCTGTCTGCTTTGGTACCTTCTGTACTGGCTTGGAAATCTTAACCTCAACCTCCGCTTCCTCAGCTACAACCTTATCCTGCAACTCCTTACCATTTCAAAGAGTGATCGCACATGCACTCTGCTTAGGATTCGGTTCAGTCTGTAATGGAAACTTCCTCGAATCCCTATCTTCTATCCGTCCCACTGCATTAGCTACCTGACCCATCTGTTTCTCCAAGTTACCTATGCTCGCATCTGTGCGCTGCTGATACTGCTGAAAGTTCTGGTTCATGGTGCTAACACTCTGAGCCAAGGAATTCAGCAGTGACTCTGTAGACTGTCCCGGAGCATTCTACTGCTGTTGCTGTGGCGGCTGCTGCTGCTGCTGATATGGCGGTCTATAAGAGTTGAACTGATTACCCTGGTACTGCTGCTGCTGATAACCCTGCTGATTACCGAACTGCTGTCCCTGACCACCCGGCTGATTCTGCTGCTGACCTGTACCCCATCTGAAATTAGGATGATTTCTCCAGTTGGGGTTATAGGTGTTACCCATCGGTCTCTGTCCTTGCTGCGCAAACCCAACTGCATTAACATCCTCCATCTCGCCTGACTGCAGAGAAGGGCACGAATCTGTAAGATGCGTGATGTCATAACAAATCCCACAAGGCTTCGGTGTCTGACCCAGAACCAACTGTTTAACCATACCCTTAAGATCCTCCATATCTGTCTCGAACTTATTGGACAACCCACTGCTAAAACCCGTTGCGCTAACCTGTCTCACATTAGACCTCTTGCCATGGGTCCTTGTACTCTTAGCTAGATCTTCGATCAACCTCTTGGCTTCCTCAGTGGTCTTATTCAAGATACTTCCCCCACAACATGAATCCACTAGCTTCTTATCCTGAATGGTCAACCCTCCATGAAAATAGACGATCAGCTGGTCCTCAGTAAACCCGTGATACGGACAACTCTTACACAGATGCAAGCTTCCAAAATGACAAAGATGATAGTCGATCGCAATAGGGTTTTGTGTTTATGTTAAATGGTGGAGCTGTAAGCTGGAAGAGTTCCAAGCAGAGTACATTCGCTGATTCTACAACGGAAGCTGAGTATATTACTGCATCAGATGCTGCAAAGGAAGCTGTTTAGATTAAGAAGTTCATCACTGAACTTGAAGTGGTTCCTAGCATTGCTAATCCAATAGACCTTTATTGTGATAATAATGGTGCTATTGCTCAATCAAAGGAACCAAGGGCACATTAGAAATACAAACACATACTTAGGCGTTACCATGTCATTCGAGAAATCATTGATAGAGGTGACTTGAATATATGCAGAGTACCTACTAATGATAATGTTGTGGACCCGCTAACAAAGGGACTTCCACAAGCTAAACATGATGGTCATGTTAAGTCCATGGGTATTAGATACATGGGAGATTGGGCCTAGGACAAGTGGGAGATTGTTGCTGTTGGTGCCCTAGGCACGTTTATTAAACGTTGTAATCGTTATCATTTATTCATATTAATAAAGAGATGTGTTGATTATTATTGTTGTTCATGTTTACTTATAATAATCTCCGTACCTAGTACTTGTTAAGCACTGGTATAAAGGCTAAATGATCATGTTAGATTTATAGGTACTTGTTTGGAACAAGGTACTGGACATGACCCGCTTTATGAGATTTACATCGTGGTCAATGTCAATGTATATCTCATATTAGTTATGTCATTTGAATCCTTAGACATGAAGTTATTATGGTCTTCCACTTGATGAACATTATGTTTGACATATTCAAACGCTACCTTTAACCAGGTAGTTATAAAGGGTATGATTGGCATAATCGGAATCATGTAGGGAAGAATAATAAGCTAAGTTGGATTTGTCCCTCTTCGGAGAGATGTCAAGCTTGGGCCCCTCGTAGGGATGATGTTGATGAAATGTTCGGCCGGACTCAAATGAATTGATTGGATCAATGGCATTTGGATTATTAACATATTCAGAATCGAGAAAGTATTGAACAAAGACAAGTTGACTTGTTGACCATGACTTGTGTTCAATGACATCGTGGACAAAAGGATTGCGACATGTTCTAAAAGGAATGCGAACTTGTATCTAGTTACACTGTTTGGGTAGGTATGACGGTTTGCTAGAACCTAATCATATCTTATGGGTTCATGTTTGGACTCATTGCCAACTTAATGTAATCCTAGAGGGTCTGGTAGGCTTAGTCGCACACCTACTAAATTATACCTAAACTCGGCCACTAATAATGTAATTAGGGTAAGTCAGGGTCGATCCACGAAGAACAATGATAATTTGCGAACAGTCACTTGACCAGATTGGGGGTTTAATTGAGATTTTAATTAATTCCTAAGACGGGAAAATAAACTAAGATAATAAAAACAATGATTTAAAGAAACTTCAGACTTGATACTGTCACCGGATTTTAATTCTAATATCACTGATAATCTAATCTCCGTTAATCTTATTCACTTGATTACGAGATGTATTTCAATCTCTGACTCTTCTTTCAGAATAGTTTATAGCAGTGGCACACTCACTATAAACCCTAATTAAAATTAAACCTAAACTGGCACAGAAAAGGTCTAAAGATTAATTGATGAAGTTTTAAGAGACTAAAATCAAGAACGCTTTCTAAGGTTAATTAGATAATCGTCTAATCTTGCCTACTTCCCGAATTTCTATGGCACATACACAATTATTGAAGATGCTACAATGAAAACCCTAATTCTGGCACAGAACGAGTAATCTAGCAAAGATCAATAAAGAGGACAAGTAAATTGGCCAGATTTACAAACCCTAGAAATCAATCTAAATCGATACAAGCAAGATTATGAACAAGAATTAAAGAAAAAAGAAATACCTCAATAAAAATAAAAACTCGGATCAAGGTCTCAAATCCAAAGTAATGGAGTTTTAGTTCTCCATGAAAAAGCTCAAAACCCAAGATGAAAAGAAAGAACGTACGTTCAAAAAATGAAGAGAGATCCCTAATCTAATTCTCTCCTTAATTAAAAATAACTGTTCCAAAAATCCCATCCAAAAATAACAACTAAAATTAAAAATAAAATCAAATACTAAAATAAAAAGGAAAAAGATTAAAAATCCCTTCTGCCAGATCGCCGGAATGGATGTACGGATCCAAAAGGCTGACTTCTAAATATTTGCAATTCAGTCCCTGGAGTTTCAGTAGTTGCAGTTTGGTCCCTGCAGTCTTTTAATTCTTCACAACAAACCCTGGACTTTTCAACAATGCAAAACAGTACTTCAACTTCAAGAAATTGCAGCTTCATCCTATACTCCTCCGCTTCGGTTGACTTCGACTTTGCCTTGACTTTGACTACTCTTGACTTTTTTTGGAATATGACTTTGAAGCTTGTGAAATAATACATCCGGATAACCAATAAACAGATTAAACCCCCCAGATTACATTAAAGCCCAACCATTACATAAATATCCCAAGTTACATCAAAACTAGTCTAAAGTACATGAAAATGAACCAAACTACGTAGGAAAATAAGGGAATTAACATATACAAAATCCGCCACATCAGGGTCACACACGAATAGAACGAATCCTAAAGGACTGAATTGGAATTATAGGAAAAATGAGCTTTTCTGGTCTGGCACGACCGTGCCGATTATAAGGCACGACCGTGCCCATAATCGGCAAAAGGAAAGAAAAACTCGAACCCATTGGCATGACCGTGCTGGTTATAACGCACGACCGTGCCGATTATAAAGCACGACCGTGCCAATAATCGGCTGAATGACGGCATGCTCGAACCAATTGGCACGACGGTGCCAATTAAAGAGCACAACCGTGCCAAAGCTGCTTGGACAGAAAATTTGTTTCCTTAATTGGGTAACGGGATTTAGGAATCCTAGTCCTTAATGGTTAAAGACTAGGACCTATAAAAGGATCTTTTCACCAGCCATTAAGGACAATTAATCTAGTTCATTGAGAGAACAATATTCTTAATCAAAGGTTTGGAATCTAAGATCAAGAATTCATAATTCCATATAGTCGATATATTTTGTGAAAGTGTGTTTCATAATTTTGGTCTAGCAACCAAGATCAAGTGTTCTTGATATTCGTTCGTAGTGTGGATACCGCTAGAGGGTGAAATTCATCATCTTCATAGTTCGTGATTCTTGCTTTGTTCGTGATCAAGATTTCAAGCCTCCACCGAATTCAAGGTTACAAAATCAAAGTCATCAAGGGTTAGTATTCTAGTATTCATATTACATGTGTTTGGTATAATCATATGGATTGATCTATGGCTTTGGGTTTCATTAAAATTTTAAATGCTTAATTCTGCTACGCATGTTACTATGAAACCCAACAGTTTGGGTATCGTTCATGTATTTTAGATAGATCAAGTGTCAATGTTCATGAGTCTTTGGAGTTTAGAAGGTTGTATGAGTCAAATGGAAAGGGTGTAATGGCTCCTATAAATAGAGTCTCCTTGTGTGTACTTGGGCAAGGAATTTTGAGGAATAAAGAAACATATTTGACTCTTTTTATAAGTCTCTACTTAAGAAGGATTTCTTCTTCCCCACTCTTAGCCTTTTGGTGGATTCCTTAAGGTGACGAGTTTGTCCCAAACTTGTGGTGGATTCCATTAAGTGAGGGATTTCAATTGAGTATTCCTTGTGTTAACTCCTAGTTCTCCACTTTACTGGCATCAAACATATTTTTAAAATTTCAGTTTGTACATTTTAGAAAAAAAAAATCTCTTATATAAAAACGGGTGTGAATTAGATTAATGCCAAAATACATCTTTTTTTTAAAAAAAAAAATAAAAATAAAAAATCCATTTGTACATTTTTTATACATGATATTTTAAATTTCCATTTGTACATTTTCTTTTAGATTTTAATTTTAGGATTTATTTTGCAAACTTAAAATATTATTATTTTAATTGAAACTAGTGTGTATTAGATTAATGCCAAATTATGTTAGTATTTTAACATTCGTTAAGAGCTAGAGGGCGTACTGAGATAATTTAAATTGCAGAGGTGATCTTTGCAATTATGAAAGAAGTTTGTTACGTTTTTCATCCATTTTCGTTACTTTTTTAACGGCCAGTCCAAAATTACACCTGATTGCAACAAAAAGACATTCTCCCTCCGTCCCACCTCACTTGAGACTTATTTCCATTTTGGTCCGTCCCACTTCACTTGAGACTTATTTCTATTTTGGTCCGTCTCACTTTGCTTGAGACTGTCCAAAATGGTAATCTTTTTATAATTTTATATTCATTCTACCACACCCACTCAATCTCTTTCTTCATTTTCCACCACACAATTCATTCAACCAACCTACTATTAACCCCACTCATTCTTTCTTTATTTTCTACCACACATTTTTCTTATTTTATTATTTTTTCTTAATTGTTGTGCCCACATCTAAGGTCTTAAGTGAGGTGGGACGGAGGGAGTATTCAGTAACCGAATTGTAACAAAAATAAATTGGATAACTAAATGAAACATGATGACAAACTCAGATAATTAAATTGCAAGTTGCCCGTTTCTAATAGGATACCCAAAATGATAAAGTGAGAAGTTTGTTACGGATCGGGAAAGTATTGGATTTGTGATTGTTGCATCCAAGCCCAATCCAGCTTGAGCTTGTTGCGAAACCAATTAGGCATGGACTTCCACGTGCTTCATCAGATCAACTTTGAAAATTACCGCCAAAGACCAAATTTCAAAACCTTACGCAAACAAAAATTCATCAGCCAAGACACACCCTCTCACCGGATCTAGACCGTACGTTATCAAATCCATTAAATCAACGTCCATAATAAAAAATCCGCGTCTTCAAAATCAAACCAATCATATCGTTTCTTCAAACCCTATAAAATAAAATTCCACCCCCTCTTCTCAAAATCATCACATTCTATATTCAAATCTCTCCCTCTAAACCTCCCAAATTCAAACCCTTCTCATCCCAAATGGCACCAAAGGCAGCAGAGAAGAAACCAGCGGAGAAGAAGCCGGCGGCGGAGAAAGCTCCGGCAGAGAAGAAACCAAGAGCCGAGAAGAAGCTCCCGAAGGACGCTTCCTCCACCGACAAGAAGAAGAAGAGGACGAAGAAATCGGTTGAAACCTACAAGATCTACATCTTCAAGGTTCTCAAGCAAGTTCACCCCGACATCGGAATCTCCAGCAAGGCGATGGGAATCATGAACAGCTTCATCAATGACATCTTCGAGAAGCTCGCTCAGGAATCATCCAAGCTTGCTAGGTACAATAAGAAGCCTACTATTACCTCTCGGGAAATCCAAACTGCTGTTAGGCTTGTGCTTCCCGGTGAATTGGCTAAGCATGCTGTTTCTGAAGGTACTAAGGCTGTTACCAAGTTTACAAGTTCTTAGAGATAGGGATCTAGGGTTATTAGAAAGAATTTGTTTTGCTGGGGATGTAAAGAATCTATAGTTTTCTAATCAGCTGTTTTGTAATCCTTTTGAATTTAGAAATCTGGAGTTTGTGTTTTATGTTATGTTTGGAATGGGCTATGTTTCATGTTTGAATTTAGATATTTATTCTACTTTTGGTTCTTGTTCAATGTGAATTTTGATGGTTTGGATCTCAATGTCTCTTGAGAAATTAAGATCAGTAGAGTCGATTTCTTATTTGAATTTTATTTTAGAGCCTTCGCTCCATTTATTTGTTTGTTGCCCGTTTAATTCTGTCTCTTTGAGTTTAAAGTAAGGTGCAAAGCGGATTTGTGTGTAAGTGATGGTGTGATATCTTGTTAAATGGAGATGTTCTTGGTGTGGTTACTATCTGGATTGGTTCATCAAACCTTGAATGATGAATCAAAATTGAAAATATATACTGTATTCAATTCATGTCAATACCGTCCTAGAAATCAAATACTGTATACTGGTTTCAATGGGAATTCATTCTTTAATGTTCTTGTTTAGTGATAAATGGAATTTAAGATCCGATAGTTCAAATTTTATCATTGTTTTTCAGCTCTTTAGAATGTGTTGGCTGCAATGTGGAATATAAAGTGAGAAGTTCTTTTGTTTTATACTCTGTATACATAATAACATACCACACAAAGACCTGCATCAGATTTCTGGTGGGAAGAAGTTTTCTTTGGGTTTTAACACTCGCCAAAGACTTTTGTGCAGGCTCTTTGGAGGGCTTTGAGTTTTTTTTATTTGGTTAGGCGATATAGATAGTGGCTTGGTAAACTTCCTTGGATGGATTTATAAACTCCAAAATCTTCTGTATCCACAATAGTTCAACGGAGAGTAAATCTCTATTCTGACAGTCCACACTCTGGAGTATGTATGGATCCTTCATTTTGCAGGTGATTATTTCTTTTATACTCACACCATATCTTGCATTCATAAGCGGGAATCTAACTGGTTCTCTATTTCCTGTTGGTGTAGGTTATGCTCCTTCTTGCTCAGAGATTGGTCTTTCTAGTCAGGATCCTTGAGTCGCCTTTTTCTTGACTACCATGCTTCTAAAGGTCTGTTAGTGTTTTTTTGTTGCTATCATAAGGTGCAGAGTGTGTGGTAAATACTTTCATGATGTATCTAGTGACAATTTTTGGGACAACTTGAAGTAATCTGCGCACATTGTTGGTAGGAGACTCGGAGAGCATATAGGAAAGCAAAGCTAGGTAGACTCTGCCCACAAGATGAGCCTACAGAGTGCCAATCAACCGAGCCTAGGGAGATTTTAAACTCTAAATCAAGTGGATGCTTATCTATGGTTGAACCAATAATGCTGCTGTCTGCCTGTCCAGCACTAGTCCCAAAATATGTGTCCAAATTTACTCTTGATCAAGAACAAATTTGGACATTCATTTTGGGACGGAGGAAGAACAACGAGGACATTATATAAAGCAATGGAGATTATGATGACGGTTCTTTCCGTTGAAACAAAGTTGTCAAACTACTCTTTAAATTGCTTAGTCCGTCATCTATCTCCAACGGTGAAATTGTGAATTAAAGAGATATTTTTTCTACTTTTGACTTATGATGTTCATGATTCTAAAAAGGATTTATCTTAGTTTATTTGATATTTGAAGCCTGAGGCTCGTTTCATGTTCTAATGCATTATGGGGTGTAATGGATGCCTTCTTGTTTTCTGGTTCTCATTCGAGTATTTTATGGTGGAAGAAGGGTCAGTGGACTCACGAGATAAGTTCTTCTTTTGGAGAAAGTTCTGTTTTGGAGTGTTTATTTATTCGTTGGTTGTCGGTTGATCTAACAGTTGTTTTTAAACATTGACTGCATTTAGATACAAATGCTTCTTGATTTATGTTCAATTGTCCATAAATACACAATAATTTCCATCAGTGATGTTGCGTTCTTGTTTGGGCTTGTTAAATTAAGGTCTGAATCGGTTCACGTGATCATAATGTCAGGAACTTACTGACATTCATCTATATCCTGACTGAGCGACAGTCCATGTTTCTCTGTTTTCATTTTTAGGCTCAAGGAAAAACAAATGAGTAAATGAGCCATCTCAGTTCGATTTTGAATAATTAGAGCAACATCTACCAGAATGCTGCACTAATTCTTACTCCCTCTGACTTGCCTTTTGCTGTATCAATACTTCCAGATGATACTGAACCTGATCTGTGTGTTATTACTCATCCGTCCCGGAAAGTCAGCCCCCCCTTTTTTTATTTGTTAGTTTGGAAGAAGATCTCTGTTTATTGAAGCTGCTATTCAAACTCACTGCTCAGGTTTCCAGAATTACTAATTAAAATTCCATCTCTACTATATAACTAAGTGTAACAAGTGTTGAAGTTGACTCGTCAACTTTTTCAAAATTGTGTTTACTTAATTGTACTGCGGTTGTACCATGAGAAAATCGCATCAAAACTATTTTCTTATTTAGGAACGTGACAGTTATTACAACTGGCCATAATGAGCGCGGTACCTATTGTGAGATTATGAGATGACAAATTAGTACGTATTTTCAGTGTATTTAATTTTATTTTTTTTTTGCTGATTTTTCGAAAACTAATGTTTGCTGTCATTTTATGCAGTGCATTGCTGGAGTGGAGCGATTCTTTCGGAACATGGAAAATCCACGAACCCTATACCCATTAGAGATGCGACCTGCTGGATTTTTCTTTGCTGTAAGCATGAACATGATTTGCACGTTCCTAATCGCTCAATCTTTTCTTACCATGCTATATGTCATATGTGATCATGTATCTTTCTATTCATTTACTTGCATTGAGCCGGATTGAGGGCCGCTATATAGTGTGAAGTTACTGTAGTTACGTTGGATTAGTTCATTAAAGATAAGATCGTCTTTTTGACTCCACTCTCACCAACAGGAGACACCCATTTATAAAAGATTAAATCTGAACCACCGATAAAGCTGACTGTTGTATAGTATAGCCCGAGTGGAACCCACCCAAACTCTCATTTTGGCTATTGCAAATTTGCCCCATTGGGGCACTTCACCTAGTCCGTATAGTTGACAATTTGTAAGCTAGTTGCAACGTGGTTGCGTGTGATGTTATTTTATTATTCTTTTGGCCTTACATGTATTAAAGTTAATTTTTTTTTTTTTTTTTTTTTTTTTTTTTTTTAAAAGAGGATCGAGAGTGGTTCCCCACTTACCCCCTTATAATAATGATGTCCTAGGAGGCATGGGAAGAGATCGAACCCGAGACCTCACACATTGTGAAGTTTGGCTCTATTTAGGGTTCATCCCCACCAAAAATGAATTTCATTTTTTAATAAATTAAATGAAGACTTTAATTAATAATAATAACAGTTCTTTTGTACCAATGTGAGGATTTCTTTAATACACTGTTGTTCCATAATGTCACAATTATTATTTATATATTTGTTTCTACTCCCTCCGGTCCAATATAACTGTCGCTTTTTGAACAAAATGTTGGTCCAAAATAATTGTCACTTTTGAGCTAAATGTCCTTCTTACCCTTGCATTGAAACTTGTTATGGTTTATTAATTGTCAGTGAGACATTAATGTAAGAAAAATGCTTACTTAATAAGGGTATATTTGGCACTTTTGTCACTAAATCATGATAATCAATGCATTTCTTAAGAATTGTGCAAATGTAAAAAAAAGACAGTTATTTTGGACCGGAGGGAGTATAAAACAATAGGGAGGGGCTATTACCACTACATATTATACTAATCCACTACCTATGCTAAATTTTAGGTTAATTAATAAATATATTGACATTTGCCCTTTAAAATACTTACCTTTTTGATATATATTGAATGGGATTGCTAAGCCACAACACTTCCTCAACTCAACTCTATCTCTAACATAATTTAGTTTAATTTGAGATTTTAATGATATATCGGGTCATAGCAATTTATGACTCATGCACCTGCCTCTTTATCATTTTTATTTTATTTTTTTATTTACTATTATTTTGACAAATAAAAATATAGTCTCTCATAATATATTTTTAACATGGGTAGATAAAAAAATATTATCCAAATAATACAAACTTTCTGAGATAGAAATAATACTATATATATATATTAAAGTTGGTGAAGAGAGTTGTGGGTTTGACATGTGTACATGTTTTAGTAAAGGCTGGAATTTGGAGAAGCCACATCAACATCATCCTAAAATGTAATGACTTTTGATATTCTCATTCTTAGCTAATACTATTAGTTAATCATATTACTCATATGAGTTAAAAAATACTATTAATAGTATAAGTTAACTATTACTATTAATAGTATAAGTTAACAATATTAGTTACAATACAAGTTAAATATTACAATTAATAGTATTAGTTAAGTATAATAGTTACTATATTAGTTAACTACTACTATTAATAGTATTAGTTAACTATAATAGTTACTATATACTCCCCCCGTCCCACCTCACTTGAGACCTAAGAGGTGGGCACAATAACTAAGGAAAAAAAAATATAATAAGAAAAATGTGTGGTAGAAAATGAAGAGAGAGAATGTGTGAGGTTAATAGTAGGTTGATTGAATGAATTGTGTGGTAGAAAATGAAGAGAGGGAATAAGTGGGAAGGGTAGATTGAGTATAAAATTATAAAAAGATTACCATTTTGGGGAGTCTCAAGTGAAGTAGGACGGATCAAAATGGAAATAAGCCTCAAGTGAGGTGGGACGGAGGGAGTATAAGTTAATTATTACTATTAATAATATTAGTTAACCATTATAGTTACTTTATAAGTTATTTTTTACTATTAATAGTATTGGTTAACTATAATAGGCTACATACATTAACTCTACGTCCTAAAATATTTGAAGTTCTAGGATTTTCACACAAATTAAGAAAAGCAATCAATGCATGTCTAATGTAGTAAATTACCCTTAAAATATTTCAAGTACCAAGACAATTAAATGCTTTTACAATGACAGCTGCCATCATAAATAAGGGTATATTTGACAAACAATGTCAAAGATGTCTAGATAAAAGCAAAACTACAAATATTTTTGGGACAAATATCAATCCCTTAAACTACATATATTTTGGGAAGGAGGGAATACTATTATTAGTATTAGTTAATTACAGTATATAAGTTATTATAAAAGTTAGATTATTAATTTTTAATATTAATCATAATAGTTACTATATCAATTAACTATTACTATTAATAATATTATTTCATTATAATAATAATTATTATATCGATTAATCATTGCTATTAATATATACTCCCTCCGTCTTAGGTTAGTGTGAACTTCTTTCCTTTTTCGTCCGTCTCAGGTTAATTTCCTTTTTCGTCTGTCTCAGGTTAATGTGGACTACCCTAAAATAGCAAATAATCTTTACTATTCCTCCCACTCATTCTCTCTCCTACTTTACTTTTACACTCACAAACACCAATCAACTTATTATTCCTCTCACTCATTCTCTCTCCTATTTAATTTTTCATACTCACAAACACCTCCTTCCATTATTATCTCTCTTACTTTTTCTTAATCTGTGTGCCCAAAATTTTGGTCCATACTAACTAGAGACGGAGTGAGTATTATTAACTATTACTATCAATAGTATTAATTAATTATAATCGTTATTATAATAATAGTAATCATATAGATTAATTTTTATTATTAATAGTACTCCGTATTAGTTAAAATGATGATTACTATATTAGTTAACTATAGTTAAAATATTTTTTAAGACATAGTATTGGTTTCCCGTGCAGAGCACGGGTTACCAGCTAGTAATTCTATATTGTTAAAGTTAACTAGCTGTACTCCCCGTGCGTTGCACGGCGGTAATTGTATTATTTTACCGTAATTTACATTGTTAGTATAAATAATGTTATAAAGTTGGGAAAAAAATATAACTCCCTCCATCTTTAAACGAGTGTTAATTTTAATGGGAAGACCATCTGTTTACTGGTAATTGTACTTGCACGGTGGTCATTGCACTTGCACGAGTCAGAGGGAAGATGATACTTTTAATTATCATTTTCCCAAAGCGAAAACAATATTGTCTGTATATGGTTCACATATACTGATATATGTTTATTTCAAGAGACTTGTTAGTTGTTCTATTCCATACATTTGGACCAGGTTTAAAGATATAATAGTGCTCATCCGATTGGTAAAGAAAATGGTGGGGTAAAGATGACTCCTATTAATACATTGTCTCAACTCTCAACTTACCAACTTCCAAAACCACCATTCTCTGAATACTCCATTCGTACATGAACTTACCTATAGTCAATACTCCTCTACCAAAAGATTGCGAAAAGGAGTAAGACCAGAAAATTACTCCTTACATTATAAGGAGTTATGGAGTCCTTAGTGCATACATATTAGTCAACGCTTAAACCCACTACTAACTTAAAGACATGACTTCAACCACTCTACCTACGTACATAGACAGAAAACATGGAGACATTTCGAAATTAGAAACACTAAGCTAGAACATTAAAAAAATATGTTAGAAAACAAAAAAAATATAATGACAAAGGATATAAATATAATTTTAAAAAACTCATGGCTAAAATATGAAAAAAATGTAAAACATTAAAACTGAGTATTTGTGGTAACGATACCATGTATCCCAATTAACCATTTTTTACTTCTTTGTTCTTGCTAGTTTTCGAGCCACTCAACTGAGCAACACCTTTGGAACATCGTTCATCGGTAACAAAGTTCCCAATATTCATGGGACGAAATTTGATTTTAATAACAATATAAGGTTCAACTTTTACCCCACTTAATAGTTTCACTTTCAAGAAAGCCTCAAGTCCAACTATTTTAATAATTTCAGCAGGTGGTATCTACAAAGAAAGAAGTAAATTAATTCATTAAGTTATAGACAAAATAAGGAACGAAATTTTGAGAAACAAAAAAATTGGTCACTTCATTTTCTATGACTTCATGTGCTGACTTTCCAATTAGTTGGGTGCATTCCTTATCCTATAACACAAAAGAAGCACATCCAGTAGCATCATAGACACTGACAATAAGTGTACTTATTTTACAAAAATCATACAAATAATAAAAACTAAACAAAATAAAGAAAGTACGTCTTAAAAAAATGACAGTTATCAGTACATACACTAAATACGCCAATCTTATCACCGTTACAGACTATTGGGACTTTTGCCTCCAGACAAAGCAACAAAATCCTTTAAAAACGGATTACATGAATATTAATAACAAATAAAATGAGATCAAAATTAACTCAATCCAATCAACATTTTCATTCATAGACAATAAGTTAAAAAAATCATATTCTCGTAGTAATATTATCTTAAATAACATGTTCCTATTTTCTATTTAAATTTTGGCAATAATTTAATTATACACCTAAAATTTTGTTTGAATAGAAACATTGAATATTCACAAAATTGATAATAAATTTTATTTTTATTATAAGTTTTTTTTTTTTTTTTTTTTAAATTTAGTTTACTCTTTTCAAGCCTTCAAATCCGTGATCCATCCCAAAACAATATGCTCTTCTCTCTCTCTCTCTCTCCCTCTCTCCCTATGTCTATAAATTATTGTTAGTTTGATTTTTTATTTCTGAAGGTTGAAACTATTGCATTTGAATATCAAAATAATAATTTATTATTGGTGGGATAGATTGAATATAAAATTATAAAAAATTACCATTTTGGTAAGTCTTAAGTGAAGTGGGACGGACCAAAATGAAAATAAGTCTCAAGTGAGATGGGACAGATGGAGTATATATTTAAATATCAAAATAATAATTTATTTTTTTATTATAATATTTATATTTAATAATTTTTACAAATAACTAAACATAAAGATAGATGGTCTCTAACCCTAAAGAATTAGATAAAAAGTATACACCATATGTAAAAACCTTAAGATTTAATTTTTCATAAAATTCATGTAGTTAATTTTCGAACTATTCATATATTATATTAATTTGTAGAAAATAAGTTCTATATATTAAAGCTACCCTCAACAATTTTTACTACAAATTTAAAATAAAACCCCAACGCAATTAACCTTCCTTTCTTTTTTCTTTTTCGAAATAATTAACCTTCTTAATCTCTATTATACATTTTGGAAAAATAAAAGCATCCGTAAGGACTGCCCATATACATCAACTCAACCCACTACATATCTACTAACCCAACCCTCTACATGAAGCCTTTATCTCTCCTCTCAATTTTTTTTTCTTTTTTCAAAGATAAATCCACTCTCTCTTGTTGATTTCTCTCATTCAACTTCTATTTACTATGTTTTTGGATCAACATTTTTATTTATGTTAATTAGAAATTATCTTTTAGTATGTATACTTATATCAATTTATTTTTTTCTTAATGTTTGACAAACTAATAACTACTTATAATACCTATTTTTTAAAAATAAATTCCTAAATAAAACCATTTTCTCTAAGTTGGAAAATAAAAGTTTTTTTTTTCATCTCTAAAACGGGCAAAAACTATTCAAACAGACTTAATTTATTTACTTGATTTCTACTTGCTATAGAGGATTCGTCAATTTTAAAATATCATTGCCAATAGAAAAAATATTTTTATTTTATCATTTGTAAAATACTGCGTGTTTAAGCATAAAAATTAAATAAATTATATTACAAATGTATGAAAATACCCCTAACCAAACGCTCAATCTGAAAACTGCATGCTCCTCTACATAGACGAATATGTCATATCTATATAAAACATACCCAAATTAATATTTGCACACATACTCAACAACACTCGGCACACAAACGATTCACACACACACAGATGTGGGGCCAAATGTGGAGGATGGAATATGTACCATGCATCGTTAATATTTTTTCTATAAACTCACATTTGAGGAGGATGGTTTTATAACAATGGGAAAAAATTGATTGATACCCCATAGTTATGTCTGGGATTGAAAGGTCGTTCCATAAAACACTTGGCGATGTAATTGTTTTATTCAAATTCAACGAACATTTCTCTCTCTCTTGAAAGTTGAAACCAAGCAAACAGTCTCTCAAAAAGCATCTCTTCATGTTTTTTTTTTGTTTTTTTTTTTTTTTTTAATCTTTCATTGTCTTAAATTTATTTACTCTTTTATTCCTAAAATTTATTTTCACAACTTTTCAAGTACCAGACAGCTAAAATACTTAATTATTCTGGAAATCACTTTACTTAGGGTGAGTTTGGGACAAATATCAATCCCTTAAACTACATATATTTTGGGACGGAGGGAGTACTATTATTAGTATTAGTTAATTACAGTATATAAGTTATTATAAAAGTTAGATTATTAATTTTTAATATTAATCATAATAGTTACTATATCAATTAACTATTACTATTAATAATATTATTTCATTATAATAATAATTATTATATAGATTAATCATTCTATTAATATATACTCACTCCGTCTCAGGTTAGTGTGAACTTCTTTCCTTTTTCGTCCGTCTCAGGTTAGTGTGGACTACCCTAAAATAACAAAGAATCTTTACTATTATTTCCACTAATTCTCTCTCATACTTTACTTTTACACTCACAAACACCAATCATCTTATTATTCCTCTCACTCATTCTCTCTCCTATTTAATTTTACATACTCACTAACACATCCTTCCATTATTTATCTCTCTTACTTTTTCTTAATTTGTGTGCTCAAAATTTTGGTCCACACTAACTAAAGACGGAGGGAGTATTATTAACTATTACTATTAATAGTATTAATTAATTATAATAGTTATTATAATAATAGTAATCATATAGATTAATTTTCATTATTAATAGTATTAGTTAAAATGATGATTACTATATTAGTTAACTATAGTTAAAATATTTTTTAAGACATATTATTGGTTTCCCGTGCAGAGCACGGGTTACCAACTAGTAAATCTATATTGTTAAAGTTAATTTTGATAATAAATCTAAAGTGAGTGTAATGAAGATTGCGTCAAATTTTGCTTGACCATCTACAATGGTTTCAACACCAATTTTCATTCAACACCCACTTTATCACTTCAAATCATCTTCTCTCTCTTCCACCTAATAATTCAACACTCATTCAACTTTTACACCCTAAAATAGTTTGTTTAATCCTCCATTCAACACCCTTCAAACTCATTATCCTATACCCCACCACTTAAAATTTATTTTATATTCTTTATTTTTATGATTAGTATAATAATAATAATAATTAAAAAATACTTCACACTTAATTAATTTTGTAATTGCAATTAAATAAATATGATAAATGACGATAATTAATTTGTTGAAATGGTTATTATTGAGATCCATTTTACTAAAAAGAGGGTTTTTTTTTTTGGTGTCCAAATCAAATGAAACATGCATCTATTTATAGAGAATTTTTTTTTAATGAATTTTAGTGTAAAAAAAATAAAAAAATAAAATCATTTACTGTAAAATAATTGAGCTCAAATAATTGGGATGAGAAATAAAATCAGAAATCCCAAGAACCAATGGGTGATTGCCAAGTGTCCCAATTTTTTTGCTTTCAACTATGTTGAATGGTATTATTTTCATAATTTTGCTCTCGAATTGTAAATACTAGTACTATACCCGTGCCGGATGGCACGGTGCCGGTATGAAGTGGTTGACAGTATGAAACGGTGTCAGTATGAATGGTGAAAGTATGGAATAGTAGTGACAACTACTACTTTCTCCGTCCCAAAATAACAGCTACTACATTCCCCGTCCGAAAATAAGTATTGAATTTTGTTTTTGCTCAAGAGGAATATGGAATTCAACCTTCTAGTACTGAGCAAGTCTTCACAAAGAAGACAATGAGGACATATAAGGCGGAATTACAAAGACCCATCTCTAAAATAGTTAACCTCACATACACAAATTAAAAAACACAAACGGACATGTAGTTGGAGTCGCATAGTCTATACTATACTACTCTGTCCGTCCCAACAAAAAAATGCAGGCAACATCCCCAACAAAAAAAAAAAAAAAAAATCTATGCTCTCTTGGTGATCTTCATATATAAACTATGAGCTCTGTCAATATGAGTATGAATCCAGTTAACAGAAGAAACTAACACATTATTTAACCCAATGTTGTTTACACTTAATAAGTCAGATAACAGAGAATCATGAAATATTAAAATCCCACCCTCAAAACAGCAAACACGATAATAACAACAAAAAATTTGGGGTTGGGACGGATGGGATACATGAATGGATGAGATGCAAGAAAAATCTCACCCTCAAGACCAATTATTGCAGACATGAGATATGTGTTCATGGACTTTCAACATAGGTGAGCAACCTGCTTTTATAATTCGCAGCCATAATCATATGCTGCATAAAGGAAGTCTAAGCCATACATGTGTCGTATAATTTGACATCATACCTAGCGATATGTTTCTCTTCACATTCACAATCTACTGCTTCCATGACTGTTTCATAGAATAATTCCTATACAGAAGTCTTGAACCAAAGAAAGAAAATTCAGATTCTTTGTACAGAACAATATCGTAATCCTTGTTCTAGCTTGTCAAACAAAACAGTCAAATGGGAGTACTTTATAAGCTTTTAGTATGGCAAGTATACATTGAACTGCAAATTTTAAAGGTGAGAATTCACATAGAAACGTTTTTTTATGGATAAAGGGAGTACTTATAATGACAATTTTCAAATTTTCAGTAGTTATTAAATGAAATACTATTAATATAAAAAACTAAATACTCTACTCAAATATGAAAGTTAAGGAGAAGCACACATAAATTAAAGAAGGGTCCTTCCATACCTACAGTTGATCTATGACCAAGCATAGAACAGTAACCTTAACCCCAAGTAAGAATGAGGGAACAATATCAAAAACTCTTCAAGCAAGTTCAATTTTTTAGCAACTGGAAAACCATAAGCAAGGAATACCACAAATTTTTATGCAACTGGAAAAGGAAGAATCAATATTTTTTCCTACAAATTAACTTTTCTAGGACGGAGGAGCCAAGACTTTAATCAAGTCACACCCAACACCCTTGGAGTATTTCATTCTTTTCCATTCTATTTTGCAGCAATGCAAGCAAAAGTATCGCAGATTGACACCCAACACCCTTGGAGCATTTCCTTCTTTTCCATTCTATTTTCCAGCAATGCAAGCAAATTTGTTGAAAAGCAATTAAAGGTCGTATGAATCAGAAAGGTAACAGAAACACCAAAAAAAAAAAAAATCCAACAACCAATTAAACAAAACACAACATTAAAATATGCTGCTCAAAATTAGAAAACGCAGAATGAGGGTGAAGGAGATGGCAGGCGTTCATGTAAAGCAGCAGCAGCAGCAAGGATCAAACAAACACTTAGCAGGCGTTCATGTAGGATGGAAATATATTTAAAGATGACATTCATTGCGTGAATGTTTTGTTCAAAACATTCCTGGAAAGAAAAATCACTGCACTAAGAACTCCAACAAACTGTCCCTTGCAGGACTTAGAAGAACCCATCTCTGGCATTAGTTCTTGCAGCACGCGGATTAATTGACTCATAATGTTGCATCTGAAGGATTCACGTTGTTGACTAAACGCACCTTTAGTTTCATCATCATTAAAGGATTCCGAGATACATAAACGTTTGAAAAAACCCGGAGACTCTTATCTCATTCTCTCAGTCTCCGTTCTCTTTCAAGAGCGTGTTTTTCCAATTTTTCAATGGTTTGCTCTCACGTCAAACGAACTGATCTGCAACTGCTATGGGGGTGGGAAGGGAATTGGGATAGGCAGACCTCTTATACCCAAATACCATCAACTGTACTGCTGCTTTCAACCCTGCAAGTCCAGCCCCAATCACAATTACATTCCACCTTGGTATCTAATATCCAAGCAAAACTACTTCTAACCTCTATTGAAATATTTTCGAGAGCGTGAGGAGAGAGACGGCCGAAGGTCCGGGGGAAAACAGAGGTGGAGTGAAGAGAGACGGGGAATTGAGCGGAAATTAGAGAAAGAAATACTCCATATATGAACAGCAGTTACAAAACCAGTTGTTCAATGCAGCAAAGAAGACCGTGCCCCCAGCGTGTATATCGGAAGAGGGTTGAGAGAAATTGGGGAAAACCTGTTAGTTTTGTTTCCAGTAAATTGGGATAAACAAAGTCTATACGGCTAAAGTAAAAGAGCAATAGACCAGTTAAAAAAAAAAAAAAAAATCACTTTATGATTACAATAGCAAAATTGGGTCCAAGAAAGAGTTTAATCTTCTTAGTTCAGAACAAAATAAAAATGACAATAAGCATACACATATCAAAAGGTAGACTGATATTTGAGTCTGTAGCATTGCAGTCATAGAAGAATTACGAAAAATTGATTTCAAAGGCCTTATGAACTTGGAATTAGGGACTGAAATTTGAAAAAAAAAAAAAAAAAAGAAAGGAACACATAAAAGAATCACAGACAACATGAAAGAAAAGAATGTGAAAGATTATCGTACTACCAGTAGTACCGCTGCTGGAATGGAATCCAACGGGGAGTCGGCAGAAGGCATAGCTGAGATATAGAGGAACGGTTGGATGAGAAATTGGAGCAAAAAGCAAAATGCTGAAATTCGATAATGTTCATGAAGACAATATCTTTTGAACTTTTGAAGAACTTGTTCAGCGGCCAAGTACCGGTCGACGGCCAATCAACAACGTTTGTCAAAATAAGGAATGTCAAAACAGCAGTAAAAAACTAAAAACCTAATTTTGCCTTGGAGAGGAGGAGCTTCAGTTCCGATTTCGGAAACTGCCACCAAAATTTTTAAGCGATTTGCCCATGCCACTGGTTTTGTCGACTGGAATAACTCCCGTTCTTCAAAAGCTTCAACGCGGTGTGGGGGTTGGCTATTGCTGAAACCGCCGTGAACTGCCGTGGGTGAGATGAGTGAATCCCAGCCACCCTTTATGGTGGTTGAGAAAAGATCCTTGCCATGCTTCCTATTGTAATATAGATGGTAAGTATATTTAACGTAAATAGTATTATTTTCATAATCAATCAAAAACAGTTTTTTTTTTTTTTTTTTTTTTTTTTTTTTAAGAAATCAATCAAAAACAGTTAATAATATATAGTGGATAAGATTACTTGTGGCACATAGAGTGACACACAAAATGGTACAGAGGATTTGGACTCCTAGTATAACCCTAAAATACTTCATTATCTCCTTAAATTATGGAAGAATATTTATGTCTATTAACGAAAAATGTAGTGGATAAGAAACTATTGTAGTGGTATTAGCCCCTCCCAAAGCGATATTATAAACAAAATTGTTGGCAATAGTAATTAAGTTCAGTAACATTAAAAGAATGTATACAGTTGCATAAAATAGTTTTTTTCTTTTTTTTTTCTGGAAACCTAAATATAGTTTTCTTAAAAAATTACATCTATGTTAAATATTAGAGCAGTGTAGGGTTACAGAAAAAATGTTACTACCTCTGTCCCTAAATGAGTGTCCAAATTTCATTTTAAGGGACACTGAAAATCTCAACTTTTTTGTACAATTTGGTAGCAAAGATTCATATACAATCTTGTAATCTCCTTTCCAAACATTTAGTTTTGCACGTATAAAGAAACCGGTGAAAAAAATTCGAAAAAAAACTTTTAGGGACAAAGTTATGTTAAAAAAAACACTCATTTTGGGACAAAGATTTCTTGAAAATGGACACTCATTTTGGGACAGAGGGAGTACAAATTTTTGCTTACAAACACAATTGTAAAAGAAGAGTTGGTTTTGGGGGAAACTAGTTTCCCCCTAATGTTAAAAAAAGACCGGGTTTTGACAAGCAATAATGAACCAAACTTCAACTTTTTTTAAACCGGTTCGGTCCAACATCTCGCTCATTAACAAAATTAGGGCATAAAACGTGGAAAACACTAGTAGCCGCCGACTGTTCCCTTCTTCCGGAATCTCTCTCTCTTTTTCTCTCTCTCCATCTCTCTACCGCCATTGCAGACGAGATGAGCTTCAAAAAAACGATTGAAAAGGTATGAATCTTTACAAGTTTGTTCATCAATTATCACTTTTTTTTTTAATTTGAATTTGAAATTGAAATTGATATTCGAATTCTCTAACTGATCTAATTGAAATTGATTTTCTCCTTATAGAAGATGGATATGGAGATGGAGATAGTAGATCACAATGTCCTTGAACCAGACGAGAGTGAGATTGAAAAAGACAATGAAAATCAATTTGAAGAGATGGATATCTTCATTTGGCTCAAAAACACAAAATCTACACTTAATTTGAATCCTGTAGTCGTTTGCTGCTCAAATTGAAATGGAGATGTTCAAGCTGCTCAAATTGAAATAGAATTGATTTGGTGTAACTTGTTGTTTAGTATAGTAACTTGGAGTTTTAGTATTGTAACTGATATTTTATTACAATAACTTGATTTTTTATTAGTGCAGCCTGGTGGTTAATCAAGCTATGTTGTATCAGATCTATACTTAGTATTTTAGTAGCGTAACTTGGTGTTTAAGCAGACAAACTTGATATTATAATAACATTGAAATAAAGCATTTTGAATATCGAGATATATATAAATTGGTGTTGTTTTAGTTTAGTAACTTGGTGTTTTAGTATTGTAACTTTATGTTTTAATACAATAACTTGGTGATTTGTTAGTGCAAGTTGCTGGTTAAAGATGTTATGCTATATCAGATATATACTTGGTATTTTAGTAGTGTAACTTGGTCTTTGGAACAGACAAACTTGTTATTATAATAACCATGCAATTTCTATTGAAATAAGCATTTTGAACATCAACTATAATATAACTTAGTGTTGTTAGTATAGTAACTTGGTGTTTTACTATTTTAACTTTATGTTTTAGTACAGTGACTTTGTGTTTAATTAGTGAAGCCTGGTGGTTAATCAAGTTATGCAGTATCGGATCTACACTTGGTGTTTTATTAGTGTAACTTCGTAATTTAACAGACAAACTTGATATTATAATAACCGTACAATTTCTTTTGAAACAAGCAGTTTGAACATGAGCTTATAATACAACTTAATACACATGTTTAATCATAAAAAACAGCAAGTTAATAAGTTAAAATAATAAGTTTGGACTTAAAAACAATAAGTTACAATTTCACTGACTAACACCCTTTCTAGACCTAGTTTGATGACATATGCTGCAGTTGAACCATCAGCTTTCTTCCTCTTCTTCTCCTCGTTGTCTTTGCTCCCAACAACTTTGTCAATGTGATCATGTTTGATTGCCGAAAAGTCTTCAACTTTATTCAACAAAGACTCATTTGCTTGTTTAAATCACTTAGTAACAAGTACCAAACTCAACATAACTAAACAAGCATCACAAAAACATAAAAAAAAAAAATGCTTGAAATCAACACAATAAGCGAACAAAATAGAGTGAGAATCAAGCGGAAAAAGCTTGAAATCAACACATACCTCCATCATGCCCGTCCTCTTCTTCATTACATATTTCTTTGCGTTTGGATTTGAAATCAACCTCATTCTGCTTGAAATTGAGTGCAATCGAGTGAAATAGAGTGAGTATGACCGTCGTTAGGTCTGAGAGAGAGTGAGATGGAGATAGCGACGGCGACGATTAGTCGGGGAGTGAGAGAGATGGAGATTTAGGTCGAAGAGTGAGAGAGATGGAGGCGGCTAGGTCTGAGAGAGATGGAGAGAGCACGGTTAGAGATGGGAGAGAGAAAGAGTCGTACATCCAAAGCCGCATAAAAGGCCGGTTTACAAAAATTTTGATCGAATTTTTTTAATGAGCGAGAACCGCTTTAGAAAAGGTAGGAGTTGGTTTGCTGGTTGTCCAAAACCGGTTTTTTTTTAACATTAGGGGGAAACTAGTTTCCCCCAAAATTTTGTGGTAAAAGAATACGTAATGCTGAATTACAGAATAGTGAGTTTTACGAACACAACATCCATTTTTTTTTATAACATCATTTATAAATAAAATTTATATATTTTTAATGACTTTGGAATTACTCAATTTTTGTAAGGCTTTGTGGTTTTGCACAACTCAAAATAGATTGGCCAAACTACATTTATCCCCCTGAAGTATACACCGAATCCCACTTTGCACCCCCGCGCGAAATTCGTCCCGATGTCATACATAATGTTTGAATAATCCCACTTTGCCCCCTGGATCCTAACGGGCGTTAAGAAACTAACGAAATCGTCCATGTGAGTGTCACGTGAGGAGTGTTTTCTTCATTTAATTCAAAATCAAGAGGGCATTAATGTCTTTTTGGCCATGGGAAAACTTTCAAGGTTTTCTTCAAACAGTCGTCGTGACCCCGCAACCTCAACAATTTCTGCCACCACCAACCACCACGCCACCACCACGCCACCACCGCCTCCATTCAAACAATTTCACCCATCATCTTCATCCCTCCATCATCTTCAGCCCAAGTATCGTCTGCACACCATATTGCCCCACAAATCGACCGAATCTCCATTGTTTTCTTATGCTCGCCATCCTCCTTTCTCTTCGTATTTTCCTTGGATATGGCTGTTGCACCATAAACCTTCTTCTAATTATAACTCCATCATCTTCATCGAACACGATTATACACGATTTCCTAAGCATCACTCTCAGATCTACCCCAAATCCTTCCGCCCAGAAATACCCAATTTATCTCCATGAACATAGACTTAGGTCTTGGATAGATTAAGAATCAAGTGACGTTGATTTTCTGGTAGAAGGTGAGTGGTGATGTGGATGCATACCTGAGTACAAGAATAATGGCGTTTTTGATTTGGGTGTAGTTGGGAAAGGGTGGTGATTGAGAAGGAGAAGAGGAATTGGAAAGGGTGGTGGTGGCCGGTGGGGTGAATTAGGTAAGGGGAAAGAATTTGGGTGGTTTTTTTTTTTTTTTTTTTTAAAAAAATTTCAGCACAACTTTCTTTTCTTTTCTTTATTTGGTGTCTTGTGATTTCAAAAAAATAAATAAAACCTACTTTGCCTTATAATTTTATTCTGCTTCTTTGTTTATATTTACTCCCTCCGTCTCAAAATAGATGTCGTTTTGGGTGTTAAATTTTGTCTCGAAATACTTGTCGTTTCACTATTTTCAAAGCTTTTTTATTGCCCTATACCAATTATACCCTTAATAATGATAGTGAACTATCTCTTACCTAACCATTTAATTACCTAGGTAGTTGAATTATTTTAGGGGTATTTGGGACTTTTTCACATGCATTAATGTCATTTCTTAATATGTGTGAAACACTCCAAAACGACATCTATTTTGAGACGGAGGGAGTATTTATCAATAAGATATTTTATTTAAAATATTTTATCATAAAAAAGAGATTTTAATATATAATGTACCTTTTTTGTACTATAAGAGATTTTAAGGAAATAGATTTATATTGATAAAAAGATATAGAAATTTAATAAAATTAGAAGGTAAAAGACATAATACCCGTCATGTGCCATGCACATGACCACTGTCGTTAAAATTTTAACGTCTGTTAGGATTCAGGGGGCAAAGTGGGATTATTTAAACATTAGGTATGACATCGGGACGAATTTCGCGCTGGGGTGCAAAGTGGGATTGAGTGTATACTTCGGGGGTAAATGTAGTTTGGCCAAATAGATTTCACCACTTAAAACAAATTAGCACAAAAAACTAAAAAGATAGCACGAAAAGTCAAGAAACAACATAAAAAAATGAGACCTTCTTTTATGCGTGTGCGCAAGGGAAAAAAAAACGGAGCAATACTAGGGCAGAAAATAAACTCATAGAATTTTGCTCGCAAAATAAAGTGATAATATTTAATTGGTTGCATCGAGCCACACTGTACTTAAAAACACAAATATCATCATTACATTTACTTACGATTTTGTGACTTTTTTGTGCACCTATTATTATTAGAAAAAAAAGAAAAGAAAATTAAATTAGGGAGAAAGAGGCGGTTCTCACGGATATAGTTATATACAGGGAACAAAAAAATACAGGGAAGAGATAAAATTACCAAAATACTCCTTATATACTCAAATTGATTTCGATCGTTTTTCAAATTCAATTTGGTCTCTCTCTAACAAACGGTTCCTCTACAGACGACACGAAACCGACGACGAAGAAGACGACCGCACCACCACCACACGACGATGGCGAGAGTGAAAATTCCCAAGGTCGCCGCCGGTGCTGCCGCCGCCTCTACCGCCACTTCCATCGCCGCCGCCGGAGCTTCATCTAGCACCGTTCCTGTAAAAAGGTAATGTAAATTAAAATGTTATTTTAACCTAATTTTACACTCACCAAATTCCCAATGTATAATTTTTGTTTGATTATATCAAATTGATTCAATCATTTTTGTATGAACTGAGGGTTTAATGGCAGTATTCATCTTCTGAACTCAATCGAGTATTTTATCGTGTTGTTCAACACGAGACACATCTCGTGTTGTTCAACACGAGACACATCTCGTGTGGGACAACACGAGATGTGTCTCGTGTTGGACAACACGAGATGTGTCTCAGTGTTGAACAACACGAGATGTGTCTCAGTGTAGTAAAAAGCTTATTTATTGTTTGTTATTTTTTTTTGTAGCCACGTGAACGTATGACCGCGTCTAATAGAAAGAGGAAGGCTGCAACGCATCTGCAGAGAAAAGAAATGCGGAGCAAGAGAAGGTAGGAGGAGGCGGTAGCATCTGATGATGTTGAGGAGGAGGAGGAGGAGGAGGAGGAGGGAGGGGATAGTGAGGAGGAGGACGAGGGGGATAGTGAGGATGGGGAGGAGGACGAGGGGGATAGTGATGATGGGGAGGAGGAGGGGGATAGTGAGGATGGGGAGGAGGAGGAGGGGGATAGTGAGGATGGCGAGCAGGAGGGGGAGGGGCAGGATGAGGATGAGGAGGAGGAGGAGGAGGAGGAGGAGGAGGAGGAGATAGATGTTAGACCTTTGAGGCATGGGAGGAGGCGGGGGGGGGGGGTCCGAATGTGGCTAGAGGGCAGGGACGGAGGAGGAGGCAGGATGCGGGTGAGGAGGAGCCACCATCATGGCAGATTCAGAGTGACCCAGGTGGCGGCCCAGAGGTTGTTACTCTTATATACGGGTTTGGTGATCACAGAGCCCGAGAGATCTGGAGGGACGCCACTAGTGAGTCAGTGGTGACTTTCCATACGAGACTGCAGCATCTGCACAAGTAAGATAATCATTAATGTGAAACTATTAAAATATTGAAGTTATTTTGCACACACTCTAAAAATTCCATTCATCCCATGCTTTTCTCGAACTCGAGTATTGATTATATTTTTTGTTTGTAATAAACAGGTTCAAGCGTGGTGATCTGGAGGATACTGATAGAGCCTGGCTGACCCACGTTGATGCATCGGGCCTCCAGCAGCTGCACGATGCCACCATTCAGAGACCTAACTTCGCGTTGATGACGGCATTTTTTGAACGGTGGTCTCCTGAGACTAACTCGTTCCACATGCCTTGGGGGGAGATGACCATTACGTTACATGACGTCTCTCATATCCTGGGTATGTTGTTATATATAGATTTCAAGACTATATGAACTATCTGCATTCATCTCATGTACTAAAATGCGTTATTTCATCTTCAATTTACAGGTATAAGCTGTGTAGGTGCATATGTTCGGTATCCGGACCCAGTGCCTGACGTATCCGGCATCAGTAGACACCTTCATTTGAGCGGCACTGGGTACTTATTAAAGGATGTCCGGCGTATCTTTTCTACCCGTATAGGTGGCATGACAGATTTGCAGCGTGCTTCTGCATATATCCTGCACCTCTTGGGTTCCACGATGTTCGTGGACAAGAGTCAGGATAAGGTGCCCGCAGCATACCTTCCCCTATGCATGGATCTTGCGAGACTCCCCACTCTCTCCTGGGGATCAGCTACGTTGGCATATTTATACCGAGAGTTGGAGAAGGCGTCCAGATCCGGATGCAAGCAGATGGGTGGTTGTGCGACATTGCTAGAGGTTCATCTTACTCTATTCACTTTCTGTTTACTTTGTCGACTCCCCCCCCCCCATGTAATTACATGTTGCATTTGATTAGTATTTAATACTTTTTTACATACATATCAGGGCTGGATATACGAGTACTTTCCAGATTTCCGGCGAGTTTCTGACCTTCACTGGCAGCAGGGGCAGCCGAGAGCCCGTAGATGGTCTCGTACTGATACAGCTGGGAGGGCATTAGACCATCTAGTGCAGTATCGCCGCACTCTTGACAGGATGCATGTTGAGAGGGTGAGTTATTCATATTAAAACTGTTTCAAATTGTTACACTCCCTCCGTTATTATGTACACTTTACCTAACAAAGTCTACTCACAGGTTCTTTGGACTCCTTATGGTACCGGAGCGGACGCGATTCTGCCGGTTTCATACTTCACAGGGGTTATACGATTTTGTGACATCACTGAGGCGTACATGCCTGAGCGTGTTAGTAGGCAGTTCGGGCACCAGCAGAGGATCCCTAGACAACCTCGCCTGGTTCCCACGATATGCATTTTGGCAAAGGGTCAGAAGGGGTACCAGGAGGACTATGGTGACCACGATTATGTTTGGGACGCGTGGGTGGAGCACGACATGGAGGAGTTCAGGCCCGTTCGCCGCTGGGGGCCACTAGTGACCACATCTTCTCTCGTGACTGATGATTATATGGAGTGGTTTCTGGCTAGGAGTCATGTTCGGATATCTAATCCGATACACGATCCCCCCGTTGACATTCCACCTCCCCCACCGCCCCCACTTGATGTTCCACCGCAGCCTGAGGTTCCAGAGGTACGAGCTATCACACTTCCATATTTGACGGATGCCAGGGTCCCCGAGGACGTCAGAGCTGGTCTTACACGGGCCCACGAGATTTTAGGAGGTTTTATTTAGGAGAGTTACTGATTATGGAGTTTTGTATTACTGATTATGGATTTTTGTATTACTTGGATTTATTTGGATTATGTATTACTGATTAGTTGGATTTATATTCCTTAAAACCCTAAAAAAATGTCACAACATCGGGTCATATTCTCTAAAACCCTAAAAAATTGCACAAATGGCACAAATTTCTAACTCAATTTCCATTTGGATTTTGAGGAAAGTCATACTAATGAACAACACTTTAAATGTCATTTAGGATGTAGAAAAAAATTAAAAAATAAATAAATAGGTATCCGTATACCATTTTCACAACATCGGGTCATATTCCCTAAAACCCTAAAAAATTGCACAAATGGCACAAATTTCTAACTCAATTTCCATTTGGATTTTGAGGAAAGTCATACTAATGAATAACACTTTAAATGTCATTTAGAATGTAGAAAAAAATTAAAAAAAAATAAACTAGGTAGCTGTATACCATTTTCACAACATCTGGTTTAGGGTTTAGGGTTTAGGGATTAGTGTTTAGGGTCTAGACATCTCGTGTATAAACACACGAGATGTCTCGTTACATCTCATGTAATCACACACGAGATGTAACGAGACATCTCGTGTTATATAGTACACGAGACGATTAAATTACATTTAAACCCTTCAAACGACGGCCTGCATTATATTTAACGTGAAAACCCTACTGAAACACACCCATTCTGAACAGAAACCCCCATTATTATTCAAGAAATCAATCTCTAAGTTCATAGCATGGATTCCTCACAAATATCTCCCCAACATTCTCCAAGTTCCAATGATCATAGCATGAATTCCTCACAAAATCCCTCAACAAGTTCTTATGAGCGTATTGACCTTGATATGATAGAATTTGTGCATGATGAAGAAGAAGGAATCTCACCAAATTCTCCTCCACATCAACATTCTCCAAGTTTCAATGATCCAAGCTTCTATGAAGTAAGTTCTTAATGTTTTGTTTTGTTTTGTTTTGTATTGTGATCAAAATCAAAATTAAAATCCCATCTTGAATTAATAATCCCATCTTGTTGGACATCACAGGCCCGGAAGATCAAAGAACATTAGGAAGAGTAGTAGCAAGAAGAAAGAGTGCAATTTTAAACTACATGCCAAAGAAAGGAGGGATGATGGGTTATGGGGATATGTTGTAAGGAACGGTGTACATAATCATTGCTTTCCTTTGTATCCAGAAGGTTTTCCTCTCGGGAAATTGACACGTGGAGAATATGACGTTGTGTGTAGCGCAAGTGAATGTTCATTACGTCCAAATGACATAGTAGCAATTTTAAAGATGTACGATGAGAAAAACGTGAGCACTCCGATGCACGTCCGCAATGCCATCACAAAATATAGAGAAGAAGAACGAAAAGGGAGGACCCGCTACAACAATTCTTAAGTTACTCGACGATCATGAATATATATACTACACGAGGGACGACGCTGAGAGTGGCATGATCAGCGACATATTCTTCTCTCACCCATTAGCAATGAAGATGCTAAACTGTTTTTCCATATGCTGTACAAGGTGACTGCACTTACAACACCAACTGCTATGGACTGTACTTCTTGCAGATTGTAGGATTTACTTCCACCGGGCGTAATTTCACAATAGCGTATGCGTTCCTCAAGTATCAGAGTGCGGATGATTACATATGGGCATTGGATAATTTGCACAGTCTGCTTACACCTCCCCGGTTGCCAACAGTTTTTGTCACTGATCGTGAATTGGGTTTCATCAGCGCTCTCCGTACAGTTTTTCCCGACACCGCACACTTCTTGTGTCGGAGGCACATCGAAGTCAATGTTAGAAAGCATGGGTTGAGTCATACAGGTAGCGAGGATTTGGCAGAATCATTCATGAGGAGTTTCAATTATGCAATCTCAGCCCCTACCTCCGGCGAATGGGACGAACGTTGGCAAGGGCTTTGTGACCGTTTCAGATCTTATCCTCTATTATTGGATTACCTCCGCGATACATGGATTACCCCATACTCTCAGAATATTCTGTCTATGCACACGGATGTGTTACCTCACTTCGGGACCCATACCACAAACAGGACTGAGGGTGAGCATAACAGGTTGAAGAAGGCATTGGGGAGCTTCTTCTACTTTTGACACGATCTTCAAAAAGGCTCATAAGATCTTGGATATCCAACTAAAAAATATCAAACAGAGTATGAATAGATCAAAAGACCAGAACTCCAATTGATTTGAGGACCGGAATCTGTATCGAAACATATTGACTAAAGTGTCAACGGTAGCCTTGCGCGCAATATCAGACAATAGCGGTCTCGTATTCAGAAAAATCATTAGAAACCAGCGGGGTCGTAATGGGGGTAATGTCATCACTGAGGCTGCCTGCGGGTGTTACTACAGGCGAACACATGAACTTCCATGTAGTCACGAGATTGCACGGATAGAGGACTGTGGGGGACGGATTGAGTTGTCCTCGATTCATGATTTTTGGAAGAAGTTGGACATTGAAGTAGACAACCCTCCATCTGAGCCTTCAATAAATAAAGACAATTTCCAAGCTGTTGGTCCCAGAGGGCAACAAGGGTATAGGACCGCTAGAGGGGGGGTGAATAGCGGTCCGAAACTTTTTCAAAATACCCTTAAAATCAACCGAGTACTTATCAGTTTGGCCAACTGCGGTTCAAGGCACAAGAACCGAACTGATAAAATGCACAGCGGAGTTTGCGGTTTGGCCAAATAGGTTAGTTAAAGAGTTTGGAAGTTTGACTCGGGTTGAGAAAACACTATGATGCAACAGAATAGTTAAACTTAAAGTTTAAAGGAAAACACAATTCATCTTTCAAGTCATTTCGTATATGGAAAACAAGTTCAAGACCACAAACAAGAAAGATAAATATCAAGACAGAAAATAAAGATCAAACACACAAATTGAAGAGGTTCGTTCTTAAATGAACTACGTCCTCTACCTAGATGGTTAGTCTAGGATTTTCTAATAGCTATAAGACTTGTATTAATTTAGAGGAGGTTTTACAAGATAAATCTAAACTCTAAACAATGAGTCTAACCTAAGCTATAATAACAACCGGTGTTTTCGAAGTATATAATCTATATGATCATATAAATCGGGTGTGTGTGTGAAAAGAAATCAAATGCTCTAAGTATCTAAATGATGGTGGAGCAAATAGAATTCTTTCTGTGTAAAGGCTAAGTATGAGTGGTTGTTAGGCTTGAAGCTTTGATGAAGAACTGGGTTTGCAATGGAGATGGTTGAAGATATGAATATCTGGGTTTAACTCTTCAAAGCAAACTTGAATACTTGGGAATGAATCTCTTGAAGCTCAGCAACCTTCATTGTTGAATAATGAAGGCTATTTATAGGCAGAGCACCCTTGTGACCGTTGGGTAAAGATTTGAATCAAATCTGAAGGGTACAGTGCTGTCGAAATCCCATTGGTTGAGCTGTCATTTTTGTCCTTGGTTTTGTCTTGTAGTCCTAGGTAGTTGTTGCACCACTACCTGACAATTGTCCTTTGTTGCAGAAAGGACTAACGGTAAACAATTTAAACTGATGGACAAACCGACATTCCTTGCAGAAACTCCAAGTTAACTTAGAGTTATTTTGACATGACATAACAACATCCTTATACTGTCAATAAGGGAATGTTTGTCTAAGGAATAAATGACATCTCTTTAATTCTTCAATAACTGCTCTGCGGTTTCACCAAGCATAGGGCGGTTTGAAGAATGGTCTTGATGTGCGGTTTCATCAAACATGCAAACTGCGGTTTGATGAGAATTGAAGAGCTCCATGCTGGCATTCTTAAAATGATGGCTTGAAGCACTAAACCGCTAATGATACAACCGAACAATACTCAGCCTTGAAAACAAAAAATCTAGAAATGGACTTATCTAAAAATTGAAGTAGAACTTCATTACATGCGGTCCTAAAGTCCATAAAAAGACACGTGGAATGGATCAATCAAATTAAGGTGGGTGCACTAACAATGAATCCTAACAATCTCCCCCTATTTGATTGATGCCATTACCACACTATGATAATAGCAAAACATTGTACTTGGTAAGAACATGTCAGAAATAAATTTCATGAAATTGCATGTCCCAAGTCAATGCACACACTATGCTAGATCATAGATTTCTAATCTATCAAAAATAAAGGAAATGAATAAGAGATAGAAAAGAAATACATTCAGATGCATAAAGAATGATATGATTTTGAGGATCAGAAATGCATGTTTAAACTGAATGTTTAAAACACAATGCACTTAAAGGTATTTTCATGATGAATGTAGTGCATGAGGTTTTAAGAAATACAAGCATTGTTTCACAAACAAGCAGTTTGAATAAACAAAGTTTTGGAAACAGAATGCTATGCAGTCATTCTCATTATAATTCAATCATAAAGGATAGTAACTTACAATGTATGAATTACAAGAGATACCAAAAAGAAAGACTAAGAAAAGAGGTCTAGTCTACTTCATCTGCAACAGAACCCCTTGCAGCAGCAGCATCATCTGCGGTTTGGTTCTGAACGGTTTGAGCATCTTGAGCAGCTTGTTCTTGTGCAATTTGAACATTAACAGCGGGAGCGGTTTGATCAACATTTCTAGAACCGGATCCACGGGTGGTTTCAAAAACAAAGTCAGCTGCACGAAGCCGAACTTCAGTCGGTTCATCAATCTTCAATTCAATTGCAGCGGTTTGTTTGACAAGTTTCCCGGTTCTATGAAGTATAAGCTCAGAAGAATCAAGCGCATGCTGGGCCAGAATATCCAGTTTCTCAACAACAGATTGAAGTGAAGCATCAACGGCTTGAAACTTTAAGTTGCAAAGATCATTGTTGGTTCTGACAAGATCTTGAAGGGCCAGTTGATTTTCCAAGATTAAGTTCAGTCTCTCATCTAGCTGTTGTTGGCTTGACCTATCTTCAAATCTCTCATTTACTCTCTCCCCCTTAATGGCATCAAGATCAGATTGAATGGTGAGGAGATGAGTGTCAAACCGAGAAGTGGCGGTTTGTTGATGAAATTGAATATTTCTAACCGCATCTATCAAATCGGCGGTTGAAGCATGAAGAGGTAGAATTGGATAGGAAGGAATTGAAGAGGGCGGTTCATCAGAAGGAGTATAGGGAGGGATGTGCTCATCACTGGAATTATCATCATCAGAAATTTGGATGGCATCATCAAATTGATGGGAGGAAGAAGGCATCTTGGCTTTACCTTTCAACAGAATGTGTGCCTCTTCTAAGGTTTCACCCATAGAGATCCTAAGGGCGGTTTCAAGCTCAATGGGATCAAAGAGGGGAAAAGAATGAATAGGGATAATTGCAGTTTGAGGAGGTGAAGAAGGAAGAAGAGGAAATCTCAAATAATCATCATTTAAAAGAATGGAAGGTGAAGGCACAAATCTCCAATTCAACATAGGAGGATAGGCTCTAGCAGTTAATTGTAGAAAGAATTGACTAGCAAGAGTGGGATCCATGAGTACCTGATCGGCAATCTCACCCATCACTTTGTCTGCAACTGAAAGAATTAAGTGTTCAACTGCGGCTTCCATCTCATCCTTGGGAAAGATAGCAAAAGGGTTAGGGCGGCCAGCCTTCAAGAATCTAGCTTCGGCTTTGGCGGCGGCACGAGCATGGGCTCCAGCCCTTCTTTCCCTAGAGGTTTCAGTTTTGAACCGCTTCAAATATTTTGCTAAGTCAGCAGCATTCTTTCGTTTCTTTGTCTTCGGTTTAATGAATGAAACCGATGTCTGTGGAGATAGCTGAACTGGCGGCTGAGAGAGAGGTTGAGCTTGAGTAATAGCCAGCGGTTGAACTGAAGGAAGAGGCAGTGGTTGAACCGACACAGAAGTAGATGGCAAAACCGGAGTTGGAGCATAAGGTAAATCAGGAGATGAAGAGGGAGTATGCTCAGGTGAATCAAAGTCCAACTTTCTTTTAAGTGAAGGAGGAGAGACCTCAACCATCATTGGGTCAATGCCTGCCTTCCTCATCTCAGCTCTTTCTCTTAGCTCTCTTGCAAAAGCTCCTTCAAGAGGTGAGTGATCTCTTTTGTAGTCAGCCTCACTGAAGTCAATAGCGCCTGGTGGCCTTGACTGCCAATGCTCTACATAATCACTTTTCTTCACCAACTTCCTCTTCTTCTTTGGCGGTTGAACCTCAAGAACTTCAACATCTTGCTCAGGTTCACCAAGTGCCTCAGACATATCAGTCTGCTCAGGCAATGCTGCAGCCTCAAACTCATTGGTTTGCTCAGGCTGAACCACAATGGTAGATACAGCGGTTTGTTCAAATAGAACCGCATCCTCAGACACTTCGGTCTGCTCAGGATCGGTTTGAGAGGAAGGTTTAAGGTTTGGGAAGGCTTTGAAAATTTCAGCCAACTGTTCTTCAGAGAATTGAACAGATGGCGGTTTAGAAGTGGAAGGTTTAGGAGGAGAAGGGATAGGAAGAAAAAGATGAGGTGAGGGGATAAGTTCTGGAATGGATTTTGCCTTGGCGGCTTTAAGAGAGGAGGCATCCTTAGCAAAATTTAAGGATTTCTCCACATTTTGATGTACTGGAGAGAGGGGTTTAACTTGAGGTTTGGGAATAGAGGGTTTAGAAGGCGGTTTGGATAGGTTTGCTTTTGTAATAACCGAAGGGATTTGAGCAGTTCCCTTTCTTTTCCTTGGAGCGGCGGTTTCCTTGGGACGAGCCGCAGGTATAGACCTTCCGAGCTGCAGGCTCCCCCTCAACCGCAGGCTCCCCCTCACCGCCTGTACCGCGGTTTGAGCTAAATGACTTAACCCCAGTCGGTTTAGAGTGGCAGTTTGACCTTCATTTCTTAGCAGCGTAGCATGGGCCTGATCAGCAATGGCACCAGCATACGGTTTCCCTGATTTGTTGAGCCGAGCTTCAGGAAATGGGCCACGTTCGGCTTCAGGAAGAGGGTCCTCATTCCAAACAGTTTGAGCAAACCGCCATCCAAAGGTTGTTCTGAAGGTATCAAGTCTTGACAGTCCAAAGATAGATTTTTCACTAGGATCCAACCAATAGTCCTTGTGTTCAGTAGAGAACTTGAAAATGGCAGTATCTTGATGCAAGAACTTTGTCAGCAACCTGCAATGAGTTCTGACCTTGGATTTTCCAGCGGCTTTAGCAGCATGGAGGCGGTTTAGAGCATTTATAATCTCCTTCATCACAACCTTGGGCCAGTGCAGTTTCTTCCCTTTAAGAATGGCCACACAGTAAGCATACTGTTCACTTGTAAAGTTGTTGTGGTTTCCATTCTTGCACATAACTCCAGAATCTACCAGTTCACAAAGATGAGCCATCACCTCTCCAAAGTCCTTTTTGGAGGAATTCTTGGTGGAGAAAGAGTTAACTCCAATCAGCTCCATTGTAGTATTGCTTAGAAGTTCCGGTTTTATCCCCATAACTCCAGAGTTCTCAAGACCAGCTAGAACTGCAATCTTGGAAGCGGTTAGGATCACTTCTTTGCCACAGACGGTGGACTTGATAGCATCTTCAAATTTAATTTCACCGGATTCCAGATCCCTTATCGGTTCTCCTCTTACATCTAGTAATTCAGCCTTCGTGGAGATCCCATTCTCAAAGAATTCGGCGCAGATAATAGTAACAAACTGCGGTTCATCCATAAGAAACAGAGGTAGCAGTTTAGCATCATTCAACAGTTTGAGGAGCTTCCTTCCAACTGCATCTTGTTTAAGTTCATTCTCAAGAATCCTAGAACCGGGAACAAAGTTTGAGGGATCCTGAAAGACATTCTTAGTTAGAAATAATTTAAAGAATGATAGTTTGAATCCTTAAGCAAACCGCGGTTTGATTAAGTACTACAAACTATAACAAGGAATCCTAACAATGAAAACAGGCGGTTCAAGGAGAGTAAGGGTAAAAATGTAAAAACAAAGAATGAAGGAATAGTGAAGGCAAAATGGATCAAAGAGGGAAAATTTTGAAAAGAGTTTGAATGCATGAAGAACACGAAGAACAGAGTATGAATATGCAAAACAAAATCTTAACCAAAATATGGAAAAATTATATCAAAATGATCACAGAGAGTAGATTCTAACAAAGTTCTAAATAAACTAAGACAAATAACAACACATGAACCCAGAATCTGCAAAATTTCGCAAGAACACCAAATAACCCCAAAATTGATTTTGCTCAAAATTGAACACAAATCTTAAAACAAAGTAATCAATCAGTGTATATAAGTAAATGCGAACACAAACCAACCAAGAAATTGAAGAAAAAGCATAAAATGATCAAAGGAAGATGAACAAGCTTTTAAGCTTCAACAATGGCGGATAAGTGAGATATACTGAGTTAGGGTTCAGAATTTCATACCATATCAGGCTTCGATGGTTTGGATGATGTAGAAGAAGAAGCAAGATCAATTGATTTCTTTGGTGCCATAGAAAATTTTGTTTAAGTAAGAAAATTTAGTGAGAACAGAGAGAGAGAAGGATGAATGCGTACAGAGGAGAGAGAGGGGTTTTTGCTAAAAAGAGTAAGAAGGTAAAAAGATAAATTGAAAAATGGTTTGTCTTTTATACTCAATTAACCACCTCGGGTAGTGGAGCGGGCATGACGGCTAAGGAAACTCAACCGTCAGTGTACCTGTCGATTCACATTTAATGCGGCAGAGATAATTGCAAAAAGGTCCTTAATGAATGAAGTGACATAAAGTAGGGACTAAAATGCAATTTCATACCTGAGCAGTTTTGCGTAAACCGACTTACCTTTTCCTTATTATCGGTTTTGGTGAAACCGATATCTTTCAGATCTATATTCGGTTTCAGTAGAGAAAACCGAAACCTTGCTTTGACAATTCGGTTTGGATAAAACTGAAATTGTTCTACTTGACTCTTCGGTTTGAGTGGAATCTTTAGCCGAACCATCTTGTTGCGGTTTTGTCTATTGAACCGCAAACTATTTGCATTTTCTTAATAGAGCCAAAATACTTGACAAATATTATTAGAACAAGAATAAATAGGCATGAATTATATTAAGTAAGTTCCAGCATACCCATTTCTCCTCGTAGATGAAAGAACCTAGAATTTTCGAGCGGTTTGGTGAGAATATCTGCAATTTGATCGTCGGTTCCCACCTTTGCTAGGAAAATGTTCTTCTTTTCAACATGATCTTTGAGGAAATGATATATTATGTCAATGTGCTTGGTTTTTGAGTGTTGTACTGGATTGTTGGAGATTGATATAGCTGCAGTACTATCACAGTAGATAGGGCAGTTTTTCTCAAATACTTCATAGTCTTCCAACTGCTGTTTCATCCAGAGAATTTGAGAGCAACAGCTTCCAGCCGCAATGTATTCAGCTTCAGCGGTTGAGACTGAAACCGATGCTTGTTTCTTGCTGGACCATGATACAAGCCGGGTTCCAAGGAACTGACAAGTACCACTTGTGCTCTTTCTACTTATCTTACATGCTGCAAAGTCAGCATCTGAATAACCTAATAGATCAAATGAAGATTCTTTGGAGTACCAAAGTCCAAGGTTAACAGATCCACATAAATATCTAATAATTCTTTTAACAGCAATAAGATGAGATTCTCTAGGGTCAGCTTGAAATCTAGCACAAACACAAACACTGAACATGATATCTGGCCTACTAGCAGTTAAGTAAAGTAAAGAACCAATCATACCTCGGTAGAGAGACTGATCAACTTTCTTACCTCGTTCATCTTGATCCAAACTGCAGGCCTTTTGCATTGGGGTATCAACTGGCTTAGCGGTTTCAAGCCCAAATTTCTTGATCAAATCTTTGGTATATTTGGCTTGGTTGATAAAAATTCCATCATGACATTGCTTGATTTGGAGTCCAAGAAAGAATGTCAACTCTCCCATCATACTCATCTCAAATTTACCTTTCATAAGCTTCTCAAACTTAACACACATAGTCTCATTAGTAGAACCGAAAATAATATCATCAACATATATTTGAACTAATAATGAATGACCTTTGTGTTTAGCAATAAATAGGGTTGTATCAATTTTACCTCTAGAGAAGCCTTGTTCAATAAGAAATTTAGATAGAGTGTCATACCATGCTCTTGGAGCTTGTTTGAGTCCATACAAGGCCTTCTTGAGCTTGAAGACATGATTGGGATATTTGTTGTCTTCAAATCCTGGCGGTTGAGCTACATAAACTTCTTCTTGTAGTTCACCATTCAGAAATGCACTCTTCACATCCATTTGATATAACTTGAATTTCTTGAAGGAGGCATAGGCCAGGAACAATCTAATGGCTTCAAGTTTGGCTACAGGTGCAAAGGTTTCATCATAATCAATCCCTTCTTCTTGCCTATAACCTTGAGCAACCAACCTTGCTTTGTTTCTTGTAATGGTACCATTTTCATCCATCTTATTTCTGTATACCCATTTTGTTCCAATTACAGTGTGATCTCTGGGCCTTGGAACTAGAGTCCAAACTCTGCATCTTTCAAACTGATTAAGCTCTTCTTGCATTGCAGCTACCCAACTTGGATCACTTAGAGCTTCATCTACCTTCTTCGGTTCCATCTGAGATATCAGTGCGGTTGAGAACAAACTGTGGTTATCTCTATGTGTTAAGCTTCCTCTTGTTTGAACACCAGAACTGATAGGACCTATAACATTAGTTGTTGGATGGTCTCTATGCTCATTGATTTCTGGAGGGAGGTCATCATGAACCACTATTTCTTGAAGATTTTCCAGAGGAGGCTCTTCTTGATATTCATTGAAATCTTCATTGAAGGTGATGTTGGGAACTGGATCAACGGTTTGAATGGGATCAGAAGAATGCGGTTCTACAGCAACACCTTCGGTTTGATTTGGAGCGGCTGGAGAACCTGATGGTGCGGTTTGAGTAGGTTGGTCATTTGCGGTTGCACGATTAAGGTAAGATGTACCTGTCTCAAAACCACTGAAATCATCAGCAACATTTGGAGCCATATGTGGCTCAAGAAGATTATGTTCATCAAATGTAACATGGACTGACTCTACAATTTTTAAAGATGTCTTATTGAAACAACGAAAAGCTTTGGAGTGTTTTGAATAACCAACAAAAATACCTTCATCGGCCTTAGCATCAAATTTACCTCGATACTCTTTGCCATTGTACAAGATGTAGCACTTGCATCCAAATATCTTGAAGAAGGCAATGTTGGGTGATCTGCCTCTCCACAATTCATAAGGAGTCTTATTGTGAACTTTGATGATTAGGGAGCGGTTCTGGGTGAAACATGCGGTATTGATGGCTTCGGCCCAGAAGTATTTGGGAAGCTTTGCTTCTGCAATCATTGTCTTCCCGGCTTCAATCAAAGTCCTGTTCTTTCTTTCTACAACTCCATTCTGTTGTGGAACCCCAGCGGCAGAGAAGTTATGATCAATTCCATGATCATCACAATATTGAGCAACACCATTGTTTGTAAATTCGGTTCCATTATCTGAACGCACGGCAACAATGTCATCCAATTTTTGAGTTTGGAGCTGTCTAAAGAGAGCGGTTACGATGCCATAAGTATCATCTTTAGAGGCCATCATTTCCACCCATGTATATCTTGAATAATCATCAACCACCACAAGTGTATAGCGGTTTCCTCCAATACTGGCGGTTGGGACAGGTCCAAATAAATCCATGTGCAGCAATTGCAAACAGCGGTTCGTTGAAGGTGCGGTTTTACTAGGAAATGACTGTTTGGGCTGCTTTCCAAGCTGGCATGCTTTGCACTTTTCATCATGATGGTCAGCCACTTTGGGTAGTCCTTTTACTAGACCATCCCTGTGCAGTTTTGCTAGATACTTGAAGTTCAAGTGGCTGAGCCGCTTATGCCATAACCAGCTGCTTTCACTTATGTTTTTGGCTACAAAACAGAGGTCAGCAATAGAAACAATATTACTCAAATCTATCATATAAACATCACCTGTTCTGTTGCCAGTCAGTAGAGTGACTTCAGAGGAAGCATCTTTGATATAACAGTTAGTTGATGTGAAGATGCAGTTCATTCCTTTGTCACAAAACTGAGATATGGAGAGAAGGTTGTGCTTGAGTCCTTCTACTAATGACACATTTTCAATAGTCACCTTTCCTCGTTTGATTGCTCCATATCCTACTGTTTCTCCTTTCTTGTTGTTACCAAACACTACTGGGGGACCTTTCATTTGGATGAAACTGCAGAGTAGTTCGGAATCTCCAGTCATGTGTCGTGAGCATCCACTATCCAAATACCAGAGATCCTTCTCTTCTTCGCGGTTCCAGCCATAAAACATGAAATCTGAAAAATAAACATGAAAGGTTTTGGTCCCCCTTATTCCTTGGGTCCTAGGGTTAGCAGCTTTTTGGGACCACACTTGTTTGACCTTAGGATTTTTACGTCCCTTGGCATTGGGTGTGAATCTTAAAAGACAATGACCAGCACTATGACCAAAATCAGCACAAATAGCACAATGAATAAATCCAGGTTTTGGTTGCGGTTTTACAAACCCTTTACTGACCTTCGGTTTCTCATGTTTTACTGGGTCAGCGGTTTTGGCTTTAACAAAGATTACCTTCTTGAGCTCAACCTTCCTCTTAGTGTGGGCTTTAGGGAAAATGATAGGAATTTCCTTAAACCGACTAGGAGCGGTTTCATCACTCAATACTTCCTTGGTTGCCTCAGCCGCTATGGATTTCTCTTTCCACTTTGAATCTCTCCCAGTCTGGTTTTTAGGGTACTCAAAGAAATAATTTTGCCTTTTAATTTCTTGTTTTGAGCCCTTTTTACCAGCATGATTAACCTTAGGAATTTCTTTGGTTTGTTCAGTAGGTTTCACACACCTTCGGCACAGAGACAAGGACACTTACACCCATCATCGGTTTTAAACCCCAATCCACTTTTATCCGAAGTAGGAATTTGTGAATTTAGGATTTGTTCCACAGTGACACCAGACTTGGTCCATACATCGGTCACTTTTTGGAGGTCATCCCTTTGTACGGTAAGATCATGGATTTGGGTGAGAAGTACCTCGGTTCTGTCCTTCAGATAGCGGTTTTCATCCACAATAGTAGATACCCCAGCAATTTGGAGCTTGAGATTTTCAATTTCCTCCTTGTGGGATTTACATACACGTTGGGATTCTTCAAGTTCCGCAGCCATTAGTTTATATGCCTTTTTAAGTACAGTGTGTTGTTGACATATAATGTTGCACGTTCTAGTACCTGATCATCATGACTTTGGTCTGCTTGAACCTCGGGAGTGTAGTTTGGTGTTGTAGGAGCTCTGCTTGATCTAGCCTCAGGAGTCTTAGGTGAAACTGACTTCATTTGTTGTTTTGGCAGTGGAAGGCTTTCGTCAATTTCAATTCTTTCTTCAAATCCCATGAGACAGAGATTAGCAGTTTCTTCATCATCACTTTCATCTGAGTCTGAACCCATCCATGTCAGCGGTTGATCTCCTTGGTCAGCTACCATTCCTCTTCTTTTCACGAACTTCTTGTTGAATGGTTTCTTTGCTGGCGCGGCTTCATAGCGCGGTTTAGGACAACTTGACGCAAAGTGACCTGGTTGTCTGCAGTTATAACAAACCAAGTCTTCCCTTGTCTTGGGATCTGCAGTTTTGTTGAATCTGGTTGGAGGGACAAACTTTGCTGGGCCTTTGGATGGAAATTGAGATCTATTATTTTTCCTGAACTTGGTGTATCTCTTCACATACAAAGCAAATTCTTCATCATCCATTTCATCAAAATCAACTTGAGTAGAACTTGAGGATTGTGATCCTACACTCTGAGCATAAGAACTTTGAGGAGGAGTGTAGGATTGATGAGACTGCTGATAAGATTGATAAGATTGAGGATATGGTTGATGTGATTGAGGATAGGATTGTTGAGACTGCTGGTAATATTCAGAAGGTGCGGTTTGAGGATTATATCTAGGAACATTTTGGTCAGGAGGAGCGGTTTGCAAGTGGAGGTGAGGAGCGGTTTGATGATGGTCTGGATTGTAGACAGGAGATGAGGTATTGTTGAATGCAGCTAGAGAGAGGGTCTTAAATCTGCTTTCGGTTTCATGGACCTCTTCAAGCTTAAATTCAAAAACCTTCAGCATGGCATACAAGTGTCGAAGATCAAGAGCTTCCAAGTCCTTGTTGTCTTCAATGTTAGTAGTTTTGATCAGCCATTTGCTACCAAGTGCTTGCATGAATCTCATGTTCAAATCTGTATTAGAATAGACATGTCCAAGAGAAAAACAAACGTTAACAATATCAATAAACCTCTCATAGCATTGTCTAAGAGATTCCTTAGGATCTTTAACAAAATAGTCAAAGAGTCTTCTCTGTTGATAGAGGCGGTTCTTCTTGTATCTGAATCTCCTTCCAGAAAATCAACTATAGCATCCCAGGTAGCCTTTGCGGTTTTGCAGTGAAGCACCTTAGAATGAGTCCTCAGGTCAATAGCTGACACTAGCATGGACATAGCTCTTCCATCAAAATCCACATGATGCGGTCTGCATCAGTCCATTCACTTTCTAATTTCTTAACTTCAGCTTCTTCTCCTGCGGTTCCTGCACGTGGATTAGCTTTCATAGGGACATATGGTCCATCAGTAACCGCGGTCCACAGTCTACGATCACATGAAATCATGTGTTTCATCATCCTATCTTTCCAAAAAATAAAACTATCTTCATCCAGAATCGGTAAGTGATTCGAATTGGATGTTTGCATCATATGGGTGTTTGGTGTTTGCCATTGGATCAGCACCCAAGCGGTTAAGCTTGTAAAAACAAGTTTGGTGGATACGCTCTGATACCACTTGTTGGTCCCAGAGGGCAACAAGGGTATAGAACCGCTAGAGGGGGGGGGGTGAATAGCGGTCCGAAACTTTTTCGAAATACCCTTAAAATCAACCGGAGTACTTATCAGTTTGGCCAACTGCGGTTCAAGGCACAAGAACCGAACTGATAAAAATGCACAGCGGAGTTTTGCGGTTTGGCCAAATAGGTTAGTTAAAGAGTTGGAAGTTTGACTCGGGTTGAGAAAACACTATGATGCAACAGAATAGTTAAACTTAAAGTTTAAAGGAAAACACAATTCATCTTTCAAGTCATTTCGTATATGGAAACAAGTTCAAGACCACAAACAAGAAAGATAAATATCAAGACAGAAAATAAAGATCAAACACACAATTGAAGAGGTTCGTTCTTAAATGAACTACGTCCTCTACCTAGATGGTTAGTCTAGGATTTTCTAATAGCTATAAGACTTGTATTAATTTAGAGGAGGTTTTACAAGATAAATCTAAACTCTAAACAATGAGTCTAACCTAAGCTATAATAACAACCGGTGTTTTCGAAGTATATAATCTATATGATCATATAAATCGGGTGTGTGTGTGAAAAGAAATCAAATGCTCTAAGTATCTAAATGATGGTGGAGCAAATAGAATTCTTTCTGTGTAAAGGCTAAGTATGAGTGGTTGTTAGGCTTGAAGCTTTGATGAAGAACTGGGTTTGCAATGGAGATGGTTGAAGATATGAATATCTGGGTTTAACTCTTCAAAGCAAACTTGAATACTTGGGAATGAATCTCTTGAAGCTCAGCAACCTTCATTGTTGAATAATGAAGGCTATTTATAGGCAGAGCACCCTTGTGACCGTTGGGTAAAGATTTGAATCAAATCTGAAGGGTACAGTGCTGTCGAAATCCCATTGGTTGAGCTGTCATTTTTGTCCTTGGTTTTGTCTTGTAGTCCTAGGTAGTTGTTGCACCACTACCTGACAATTGTCCTTTGTTGCAGAAAGGACTAACGGTAAACAATTTAAACTGATGGACAAACCGACATTCCTTGCAGAAACTCCAAGTTAACTTAGAGTTATTTTGACATGACATAACAACATCCTTATACTGTCAATAAGGGAATGTTTGTCTAAGGAATAAATGACATCTCTTTAATTCTTCAATAACTGCTCTGCGGTTTCACCAAGCATAGGGCGGTTTGAAGAATGGTCTTGATGTGCGGTTTCATCAAACATGCAAACTGCGGTTTGATGAGAATTGAAGAGCTCCATGCTGGCATTCTTAAAATGATGGCTTGAAGCACTAAACCGCTAATGATACAACCGAACAATACTCAGCCTTGAAAACAAAAAATCTAGAAATGGACTTATCTAAAAATTGAAGTAGAACTTCATTACATGCGGTCCTAAAGTCCATAAAAAGACACGTGGAATGGATCAATCAAATTAAGGTGGGTGCACTAACAATGAATCCTAACCATCTATGTTGGAATAAAGTTGAGCAAGCACCCTGAACTGGTAAGGAGAAAGTTATCAACGATGGAAGAAGGGCTTAATCACCTACGAGAGATGCTTATGAGCCAGATCATATTTTCAAAGGCGAATAACCCCGGACCGGAAGTTCCAGAGAACCGTCAGATTGGGAGCATACTAACAATTTTTTCGAGTCCCCGCTAACACCCTCCTCGACAAGGAAAGGGTATAGATCTTCATTCATTTGTGGCTCACACTGTTGATTACGTTTCTTGATATGATTTGTTACATATTGTTGTTGATTATTGGTTTAAGTATATGTGTCTGCTCTTTATAACCCAGTACATATTTTGATTTTTATGTTGATAGTATGAATGCTTCTCACTCTTTCCTTTGCCATATTTCAGGTCTAGATCTGAATCATTGCATCAACCCAAGCTAGTTCGGAGTCCACGCACAAACGAAAATCATCTTCAGAACCCACAACATCTACCCCTACCTTGTACTTCCTACGCTCATCCACCACTAGCTGCTTCGTTGTCGTCGTGGGAGGACGGGGTCGAGGGCGAGGTCGAGGACGAGGACGAGGACGAGGACGGGATCAGGGTCAGGGTCGTGGAGAGGATATGGACAGCCCAATCACACTAGTATATACAACACTCCGTATATGACGTCTTTTCCGCCTTTCATTATCCCATTTATTGGAGGCATCACAGATGTGGCATCTGATGGACATTGTGGCTATAGAGCCGTAGCATCACAGATATACGGAGATGAGGGATGTGGGCTCGAGTGCGCACAGAATGTTACAATGAGGTGCATACTCGCCAAGGAACCTTTATCGAAGAGTTCTGACTTGGATAGATATAAAAGAACTCTTACGTAGG
>JAOWBW010001061.1:0-47013 GCA_026119855.1 Campanula takesimana
AATATCTATCATATAGATACCTGAAGTCAACGCAGCCTTGCTGCCCTTCTTCTTCTTTTGCTCTTCCAAGAAAGCCTTGCAATTACGTTTCCAATGACCAATTTCTTGACAATGGAAACAGTTTGCATCCTTTTGTGAATCGGGTTTGCCTCAGAAGCCTTGGCAACCTTTTGCCTTTCTTATCTTGGGTTTGATAACTTTCTTACCTTTCTTTGGCACTAACCTTCTTCCCATCATGAAACCAAGAGTACGGGAGAACCTTTCTCCACAATCTTCATCTCCGCTGTTTTAAGCATCCCATGCAACTCGGAGAGATTATTACCCATTCCATGCATGTTATAATTCATCACAAACTGATTATAAGTTTTAGGCAATGAATTAAGAATGAGATCCGTGTCTAACTCAATGGGATTGGATAGCCAAGTTTGTAACAACCCCAAAACTCGTCCCTATTTATTTTATATTTTTGGGAATTTAATTTGAACTTATGTGTGCATTTTATGTGTTAGAAAATATTTTTATGACTTGCTTAATAGTTTGGTAAATTGTGTTATTTATTGGTTAATAGTAATAATGGTTAAAGGAGTTAAATGATTAAGTTGAAACTTTAGGGTTGAAAGTGTAACTTTAAAGTTGGGGGTTTAGTTGTTAGAAATGGAAGTGGAGGGACCTAAGTGTAAAATGGGATTTATAAAAAACATCTTTATCTCTTCTCTCCTCTCTATGCGTTCACACTCACACTTTTATTTTCTTTCTTTCACTGTGTTCATCGAAGAAGAAAAGAAAAAGGGTAAGTTCAACCCATTTCTACCGGATCAGAATATATTTCATTTATACTTTCTCCAGAAATAGGTAAGTTACTAATTCCCCTTTAAATATTAAAATGGTCATATATGCAATACTTGCTACTTGTACTTGTTAATTTTGTGATTTGAATAATATTTGTGATACTTGTAATTTTGGGACAAAGGGGAGTATTTGGAAAGTTGATGTTAGTTGTTTAAAGAAGCTATATTTGTGTTGTATGACTCAGTTGGGTTGAATTATGTTTGGTAAGATAGATGTTGGTTCGTATTTTTGGGACGGTGAAACGAAAGGAGTAAAATTAGCAAGTTTTATGTCTGGCGGGGTGTTGGGCGGCCGCCCAAATAGGGCGTGCGGCCGCACATTTATCTGGAAGATTTTGGTCGTGGGACAGAGCATTTTGGGCTGCCGCACAGGCTGGTATGGGCGACCGCCCAGGGTTGCTGGAAAAGTTAAGTGTTCCATTTCAAGTGATTTAAAGTTCGAATTTGGTCTAGGTCTTAGGTAATATCCTACAGTACCTAGAGGGTTGTTGTGAACACCCTAGTGTTTGAATTGGTTCCTTTGTAACAAATGTGTTATGGAATGTGAATAAGTGTTACATGGGTATTGTTGAACATCTTTTGATGTGTGTTGGATGGTTCATCTTTGTGATGTGTTTGGCTTGATTCCCTACTTTGGAATCATTGCCCCTGGTTGTTGTTCAAGCAAGTATTCATTACTGTGCTCTCGTGTAAAGTCCAGCTGCTACTTCTTGTTGTGGTGTCGGGACAGTGGTAGGGATTACATCATTGTAAGGCTTCTATCATTGGTTCCCATTGTTTATGATATCGGGCAGTGGTAGGGATTACAATGGCACACGAGCCAAGTCTATTGTAAGGCTTCTATCATTGGCATTTTCCCATTTTTAACCCCTTCTTAGGCCAAAGGTTGGGCACTTTGGGTTATGACTATGTGTCATTTTCCCCTCTTGTTGTTGTTGTTGTTGTTTGGTTATTGAACCCGTTTCATCCCTTGGTGCTGCTCAGTTGATACCTCTCTGATGGTTATGTTGTTTCGAGTTCGGGATCCCGGCTTCAGCTATTTATGCTACTCAACTGGTTTTCTCAGATGGTTCTGTTTGTTTCGAGAACCTTGGCTTAAAGTATCCACGTATGAGTGTTTATTCCGCCTTATGTGTTGTATGATGAGTTGGTCGTTATTTCCAACTGGTATGGGACGGTTGGCGATAGGGAGCCTTCATGTTATGTGCTATATGCTATATACTATTTGATTATTTGTTGATATTGTGTCTTATGATTACCATATCAGCATGTAACGTAGTTGCATTTTAGTAGCTTACTGAGATTCATTCTCACCCTTTTTTGTTTACTGTTTTAGATAAAGGCAAGTCCAGGGAATAGGACACTTGCACGGGAGGACGTTGTGGTGGTAAGAGTTTGGGATATGAGTCTTGTAAAGGCTACATTATGTAATGTATAACCTTTGGGGTAGAGTATCCGTGACTTCATCATCTTTTAAAACTTTATTTTGGAAAATGTTGGTGTTTGTGTATTTGTAAACAAAGTTGTAAGCCTTCGGGCTAAGTACTTCCTTTTGGAAGTTGTTTGTAAAGTTATTTTAAAGTGTTAAACTTTATGAAAGTACATTTCGAAAATTTTTCCTAAATTTTTTTATGACGTCTTCCGATCGTGTCCTGAGCGTGGGGCCAAGTTGGACCACGGGTCTGGGGCGCGACAGTTGGTATCAAAGCTAGGTTGTAGATGGTCTAGAATGACTAAGTGACCTAGGAGGGTAGTTGGGTAGAGAGTAAGTAACGTTGAGTGTTTTATGCAGGTAATCACTGAAGATGGTTGGAACAGAGTGTGATCAGTCGGGGCCTTCAGGGCTGGGTAATGCTAGAGAAGGGGTTCGAACAATGTTCCAAGGTATGTCTGAAACTGTAATGAAAAACAATTGACAATATAGTGGAGCATAAAAGCAAGGTTGAAGCCTCAGATGTGACAAAACAAGGAGAACAGTTAAACCTCAACCCCAGCTTGGTGATAGTAGGGAATCTTTTCAAGGGCCACATAATAGAAGAACTCAAGGCAAACGAGTATGTAGCTATTGTCGGAAGGAAGGGAATTTAGAAGAAAGATGTTGGAAGAAGCAAGGCAAATGTATGAATTGTGGTCAGTTGGGTCATTTTCAGAAGGATTGCCCTAGATTTAAGGTACAGGCATCGGGAAGTTCAGTTGGGTCTTCTCAGGGCCAGAAGAGGGATTCTTCAGGGAAGCTTAAGGTACAAGGTAGTGTTTCTGCCATCAATCAACAACAGATTTTAGATCCTTCTAATGTGATTGGAGGTATAATTTCTATGTCTAGGTTGAGAGCACATACATTATAGACCCTGGCTCTTCACATTTTTATGTGTTTGTGCATTCTGCTTCTCGATTGCATGTGTCTCCTGAGTCTCTACCTTATGTGTTAGAGGTGACTATCCTAAGGGGGAGTTTGTAGTGATTGATAGAGTGTTGCGCACTTGTGATGTGCAAATTTGTGAGCATGTTTTACTTGCTGGTTTAGTTATTTTGCTATAGCAAGATTTTGATATTATTGTGGTGGTGTTTTATATGCTAGTGTGCTTTAATTAAGCATGGTAGATATATGTGTTTAGCATTCATGCTATTTTTGCATTAAAGTCTGATTTTTTTTTATCACAAGGTTATGCCTGGTAATTGGTTTATGGGGTTGGCAGTAGAGTGTTTATAGCTAAACTAGAGAATGTACTCTTCCTTTGTGGGATGCATCAGTATTGGTTATTATGAAAAGGTATGGTACTTTGCGATTGTAATTGAATACTAAGAGCTCAACCAGATGGCTATAACGAATCATCACTTGTTATCTTATATGGGTGATATATTTGATTAACTTCAGAGATCAGTGGTTTATTCAGTGGTTGACTTGAAGTGATTATCATTAGTTGAAAATTTGAGATAAGTATATTTCAAAGACGGCTTTTCATACCAGGTATGGGCATCATTAAAGTTGTGGTTATATTGTTTGAATTAACAACTACTTCAGTGTAATTGTTGGATATGCTGAGTTGTATCTGTAGCCGTAATTGGATTGCTTTGTGAGAGGCAACAGTTGTGAAATCAAGGCATTATGTCTTCTTGTTGGAGGATATATTATTTTGAGGAAGTTTCAACTCAGTCATGGTTATTGATTCTTTAAATATGGAAGCAACAGTAATTGAAAAAATCATACTTCAGTAGCCGAGGTATGTAACTTGTTGAGATTGGCATATGGTTAGAGATTCATTGATGGATTTCTAAGGTACCCACACCATTAACTATATGACACAGAAAGATACACTTTCTCGATGGATTGGTAAGAGTGAAACGAGTTTTAATTGTTGAAACGAGAGTTGATGACAACTTCAGTACTGATATTGCTTAATGGATTTGATTAGTGTTACAGTTATCTAGAGGAATGATCAGTGTTACTATTTTCTAGTGGATATGTCGAGTTTTACCATTATAGTGGATTTAATAAATTCATTATTCATGGTGATGCCTTGAAAGTGATTGAGATGTTCATCGCTTCAGAAATGTATGGTAACAATGGGTGCTTTGAGAAGATTGATTCCCTATGAACAAAATCATCCTACTCATAATTTGAGATTTATTGCGATTATACATCCATTGCATTAGTGAATGACTTTGATTGAGCTATATTGAAGTGTTTACCAACCATGAGAGTTGAAGTATGGTTTTTTCAAAGAGAGTTACACATGAGATAATACAGGTAGAGTACCATGTTATATCATCCAGGAAAGGTAATGTGTTAGAGGATACATTGACTTATAGTTCGTTTTTGATAAACTAAATGGGGAATGTTAGAGGAATTAACATTTTGGAGTCTTTGTGAGTTGAGACATGGTGTGATTTTGCGATGGTGGAAGCTTTAAGTTTCTACTTTATTGAATGATTTCAACTATAGAAAATTACTAGTGGAATGAACGATGATAGACAACACGATTTTGTTCGTTGCTAGTGATGGAACTTTAACTTTTGTAGCAGAGTATGTAGTCGACACTTAGTGGAACCAACATGCATAACGGATTTCAACTACAGATACTTGAAGAGATACACAAGACCAATTTAATTATGAATCTAAGTAAATGTAGAGTATTGAGATAAATTTGAAGAGTTACATTTTTTTGTTGACATGAGGAATTCTAAGCATTCAACTAAGTCCTTGAGTTGTGAATAATCTGGAAGTAAAATATCAGTGATCAGTTGGTTTGTGACAAGCCTTTGAGATTTCTGAGTGGATATGAATCTATTGCGAAAAGTTTCATTGAAGTGGTTACACTGAATAGATGAGATCAATGATGTTGATTGATAGCGGATTGATTACCAAGTTTTCTCACCTTACCTATTTTGAGGGTATAAATGTTATTTCCAGTTGTTACTTATTTGTTCAGAAAATAGTTTGATTTCATGGGATGCCTACGAGCATTGTATTAGATATGGGTTCCTTATTTACATCTTGATTTTAGTAAGCAATTTAGAAGGCTTTGAATTCAGAATTGGGACTTAGAATGACTTCTCATCCTCAGACAGATGGTCAGTTAGGAAGAACCATTCAGATTCTTGAGGACATGTTGAGAACTTGTTCAGTTGATTCTTAGAATTCGTGGGATATACCTTTACTTCTCGTGGAGTTTGCTTAATATATCAGTTCTTTTAAGATTTTGGGAAGAGTTGAGATTGGGCTTATCATCTTGTGCTACTTCCTTCTCTTGACAAGGTTTATAATGTGTTTCATGTGTTGATGCTATGCATCTGTTTATGATTCTTCTCATGTATGTCTAAAGTTTTAGAGGATATTGAACCAAGTATGTCTTATGAAGAGCATTCAGTTCAGGTAATTGATTCTAAAGTTCAAGAATTGAGAAGTGAGAGTATTTATTTTGCTTGAGTTGTATAAAGGAATAACGTGGAAGAATCTACTTGGGATCTTCGGGAGGAGATTGAGAGGAAATACTTGGTTATTTAGGGTTGAGGAAAGTTATCCTAAAATTCGGGACGAATTTTCTTTAAGGGGGAGTAATTGTAACAACCCCAAAACCCGTCCCTATTTATTTTATATTTTTGGGAATTTTAATTTGAACTTATGTGTGCATTTTATGTGTTAAAAAAATATTTTATGACTTGCTTATATAGTTTGCTAAATTGTGTTATTTATTTGGTTAATAGTAATAATGGTTAAAGGAGTTAAATGATTAAGTTGAAACTTTAGGGTTGAAAGTGTAACTTTAAAGTTTGGGGGTTTAGTTGTTATAAATGGAAGTGGAGGGACCTAAGTGTAAAATGGGATTTTATAAAAACATCTTTATCTCTTCTCTCCCTCTCTCTGCGTTCACACTCACACTTTTATTTTCTTTCTTTCACTGTGTTCATCGAAGAAGAAAAGAAAAAGGGTAAGTTCAACCCATTTCGATTTATTTCTTTTAATTTACTTATCCGTTTTAAAATTAATTATATAAAAATGATCAGAGCGTTCAGTAGGTCATTTCTACCGGATCAGAAAATATTTCATTTATACTTTCTCCGGAAAAGGTAAGTTACTAATTCCCCTTTAAATATTAAAATTGTCATATATGCTATACTTGCTACTTGTACTTGTTAATTTTGTGATTTGAATAATATTTGTGATACTTGTAATTTTGGGACAAAGGGAGTATTTGGAAAGTTGATGTTGGTTCTTTAAAGAAGCTATATTTGTGTTGTATAACTCAGTTGGGTTGAATTATGTTTGGTAAGATAGATGTTGGTTCGTATTTTTGGGACGGTGAAACGAAAGGAGTAAAATTAGCAAGTTTTATGTCTGGCGGGTGTGTTGGGCGGCCGCCCAAATAGGGCGTGAGGCCGCACATTTATCTGGAAGATTTTGGTCGTGAGACAGAGCATTTTGGGCGGCCGCACAGGCTGGTGTGGGCGACCGCCCAGGGTTGCTGGAAAAGTTAAGTGTTCCATTTCAAGTGATTTAAAGTTCGAATTTTGTTTAGGTTTTAGGTAATATCCTAGAGTACCTAGAGGGTTGTTGTGAAACACCCTAGTGTTTGGAATTGGTTCCTTTGTGAACAAATGTGTTATGGAATGTGAATAAGTGTTACATGGGGTATTGTTGAACATCTTTTGATGTGTGTTGGATTGGTTCATTTTTGTGATGTGTTTGGCTTGATTCCCTACTTTGGAATCATTTCCCCTGGTTGTTGTTCAAGCAAGTATTCATTACTGTGCTCTGTGTTAAGTCCAGCTGGTACTTCTTGTTGTGGTGTCGGGACAGTGGTAGGGATTACATCATTGTAAGGCTTCTATCATTGGTTTCCCATTGTTTATGATATCGGGCAGTGGTAGGGATTACAATGGCACACGAGCCAAGTTCATTGTAAGGCTTCTATCATTGGTTTCCCATTTTTAACCCCCTTCCTTAGGCCAAAGGTTGGGCACTTTGGGTTATGACTATGTGTCATTTTCCCCTCTTGTTGTTGTTGTTGTTTGGTTCATGAACCCGTTTCAGCCCTTTGGTGCTGCTCAGTTGATACCTCTCTGATGGTTATGTTTGTTTCGAGTTCGGGATCCCGGTTTCAGCTATTTATGCTACTCAACTGGTTTTCTCAGATGGTTTTGTTTGTTTCGAGAACCTTGGCTCAAAGTATCCACGTATGAGTGTTTATTCCGCCTTATGTGTTGTATGATGAGTTGGTCGTTATTTCCAACTGGTATGGGACGGTTGGCGATAGGGAGCCTCTCATGTTATGTGCTATATGCTATATACTATTTGATTATTTGTTGATATTGTTTCTTTATGATTACCATATCAGCATGTAATGTAGTTGCATTTTAGTAGCTTACTGAGATTCATTCTCACCCTTATTTGTTTACTGTTTTAGATAAAGGCAAGTCCAGGGAATAGGACACTTGCACGGGAGGACGTCGTGGTGGTAAGAGTTTGGGATATGAGTCTTGTAAAGGCTACATTATGTAATGTATAACCTTTTGGGGTAGAGTATCCGTGACTTCATCATCTTTTAAAACTTATATTTTGGAAAATGTTGGTGTTTGTGTATTTGTAAACAAAGTTGTAAGCCTTCGGGCTAAGTCCTTCCTTTTGGAAGTTGTTTGTAAAGTTATTTTAAAGTGTTAAACTTTTATGAAAGTACATTTCGAAAAGTTTTCCTAAAATGTTTTATGACGTCTTCCGATCGTGTTCCGAGCGTGGGGCCAAGTTGGACCACGGGTCTGGGGCGCGACAAAGTTTCTCAAGGTGCTCTACATAACCTTTCATTTTTAGCATGTGAGGACTCACTTGTTTCCCTTCATTCATTTTGCAAGAAGTGAATGCAACAATGGTCTTGTACCTCTTTTGCCTAGCTTTCTCTTGAAACATGGCTCTTAACTCCACACCTATCTCATAAGTTTCCAAATGTTCCAAACTTTGTTGGAGTTTTGAGCACATAGTAGCAAGCATGAGACAACTTACATCTCTAGAATCATTACGATGTTTCTTGTAATTGTCTCTTTCTGTCCTAGGGCAGTAGGTTCTGGTTCAGCAGGAAGTGGCCCATCGAGAATGTACAACTTATCTTCTTGCCTTAGAACAATTCTTAGGCTACGGATCCAATCTATAAAGTTAGTACCATTCTCTTGGAGCTTATCCTTCTCAAGGATCGATCGCAACGAAACTGATTGATTGTTGTTAGTCATTATCTACAATTATGCAAAATTTTCAAAATTTAATAAGTACCAATTTTCATTATAGAAATAAACAATGTATTTTTCAAAAAAAAAAAATACTCCCACTAAATTATATAACCTTCTTTGTCACGCCCCGGAAATCTCAAAATCCATAAATATAAAATTTACAAAATATACATCTCCAAAATGCAAAATACCAAACCGGGCGCGTGAATTCTTCTATAAACCAATACCAACAAACAATACCTCAACGAGATTATAACTCGGAGACTAGAAACAAACGCGGAAGCAAGAACAACTGTTAATAATATAAATTCCCAAAGAACAACAGTATATACATAACCCTGGACGACCACGACCTTTCAACCATATACAAAGAGGCTCTGAATAGCAACTACCCCAAAGGCGATCAACCTGCTCAGAAGACTCCCGATACAACGGACCTCAAACGATACCACTTGCTTTCCTAGGGGGGTTAAGGAAAAACAATTTGAAACAAGAAACGGGGTGAGATAAAATCTCACTAAGTTACTAAATGCATCTACATGGCATAATATCATGCAAATCAATTATATAACTGAGCAAGTAAATCATATAACAACAAATGAGAAAGCTCCCTATCGCCAACCGTCCCATACAGTTGGAAATAACGACTAACTCATCATGCAGCACGTAAGACTGAAATAAACACGTTACAAAGGATACTGAGCCAAGGTTCAAACCAAAGGATATAACAATTGCTGCGCAGCTTGAACCAATTCCAATCAACAAATCTTCGTGTTAGCATAAACAGCTGAAGATATTCAATCAACGTAGCAGCATAAGAGCTGAAGGAAACCAATCAACCCATCTTCATAGTAGCATAATAGCTGAAGAGAAAACCCCGGTACCGGAACCAATAACAACAAGGGGGACGATGACACACAGTCAAAGCCCAAAACCAATAGCTATAATGCTCACAAAGGGGATAGCTCATCTCACATCCAAGGCCAATCTGGAGGAGGGTAATAATGGGTCAAAACAATGGTCAAGAATTATAATGGACTCAGCTCATTGCCATTATAATCTTTCACATCGCCCGAAACACACAAATACCAGCTGGACTTTCAAGTAAATGGCAAGTAATAAATACTAGCTCGATAAACAACCAAAGATTCCAAAGTAGGGAACCATACCAATTAATCACCATAAAGAAGTAAACGATTACTCAAGAAGAGTTCAACAAAAACAAACACAAGAAGTTTCTCATAAAAGAGTCCAACAACGATAAACGAGATTGCTCATAGAAAGCCCAACAACATTGACCATTAAAACATGATGATTCCAAGATAAGGCACGTACCAAACACATCCTAAATATGATACCCACAAGTTACTCATAAAGATATACTAGGACTATGAACTCAACCATCTCATCACACCTGGAATTCCAAAGTAGGAAATCAGAATGAATACACCTCAAGGTTAATCAAACCGTAGGTACCCAATTGCCAATTCACGCTTTACCTCCGTTCAAAACGAACCAATTCTAAACACCTCAAACGAATCCAAAAGTTACACTTATTAGAACATGATAACGACCGGGCTAAACCCTACACTTTGCTGTTCAATAAAAACCCTCTAGGTACTATAGGACATCGCCCAAAACCTAGACCAAGTCTTACTCGAAAATCAATTCGATTGTAACAATCACAAACACATCATAAGATGCCCAAACATTCCCAAAAAATACTTGATAAAATTAAATAACACCATTATTCACAAAGGAACCAATTTCAATTACTAAAGAGTTCCACGGTGCCCAACTAAGTCAACAAGAATAGTACTACGGAACCTAGGCCGAGACTACACCTTGATCTTAAACCTCAACGAAAAGACAAACATTCTTATCTGGAACCATACGGAAAATAGAACCATTTCATATTACTCGAAAAGAGCTTTGCAACGATAGTTTACACGTCCAAAACGGAGTCCGGACAAAGAAGTTATTGGCTCCGGAAGATAGACCTAAATTCTGGAAAAAGTGGGCGAGCGGGCGCCTAAAAGGAGGCGGGCGGGTGCTCAGAAAGGATCGGGCGGGCGCTCATTTAACCAGTAGGTTGGCCGAAGGAAAAAGACAGGAGGGCGGGCGCCTGGCTCCACCCGGGCGGGCGCCCGGTCTGGTTCTGGGTCGGGAACAGCAGCTGGGTTCTACAATTTTCTTACCCATTTCACAAATTTCTCAAAATCAACCACAACCAAACTTTCCACCAAGCATAATCATGTACCAAAACAACTTATAAACTAGAAGGGGACCTAAACAACATCATCTATCAACCCAAACTAAGATTTAAATACCTACATTCAAAATATCACAAAAGATGAACCAATTGCAAATAATTTCCAAACTCAACCAAAATGACATATATATATATATGAACTAAAGCATTATATAAACTAAAGATGAACATTTAGCATAAAAATGGGGAAAAGCAACTTATTTGAATTTTATCAAAGTTGACGGAATTCGAATTTTCTTTGATCTCTACGATCCTAACAACGATCTAAACATTTTTCAAAGAATGAGCAATGAGAAATAATGGGAGGAAGATGACTAAAAAGAAGAGAGAAGAAGGAGAGAAATCTTACCTTTTCTACCCAACAATGGAGGAGAGAGAGAGGGAAATATGCTGGGAAATGAGGGAGTGAGGGAGGAGAAGGGTGATGGAGGGAGTAAGTAGGATGATTTAAAGAATTTACACATAGACCCCCTCCCCTACACACTAACACAATAATCTTATACTCCCCACTAACCTTTAAGACCCAACACTCTACACTAGCACAATTAACCAATTAAATGCTAGGCACGACTACATCATGAAACACAAAATGCACACATAAATATTTAAATAAATAAATAATTTAAATAAATAAATAAGCCATAAAGAAATAATTAAATATTTATTACTAAGAAAATAGAGGCGGGTTTTCGGGTCGTTACAATCTACCCTCCTTAAAAGAATTCGCCCGCGAATTCACTCATCAAAATCACAACGCGCGGTCATAATGAGGCGACAAAATATCTATTCGCATAAAGCACTCATAACCTCTATCAAGTACCAATTAAATATTTCATACATCGTCCCTACGACTCAAATAAACCAACACATTTGAACACATACGCATCTCAAGTATACTCGTATCAAACATCCTAAAGTTAACTTCCTCTTTCATCCCGAATTTCAAATTCTCAAGACTATCACTTGTTCATCAATTCTAAGACATAGATGATTCGATCCTGATTAGCATTACGCTCTCCATCAACCCTTAAATCATCAACATCCATAAGTTTTACTTTTCCGGTTCATCCGCACGCATTGACGATCTACACATCAACCCACGTAATCATACTACTACCCGAATAAATAAGAGAAGGAATAGGGCTAACGATTACTGTCACCCAATGACTCAATGATATACTCAAAAATTTACCGTCATCAACTATCCGATCAATATGATTCCACTAATAAATCATCTTCCTTATGTGAGAAAACATAATACAATCATAGTCTTTGTATTTCTCAACCTACTTGTATTAACTCACATTTATCTTTTCGAAGAACATATGACTATCCAACCTTGATAACCCACTAACATCATTTCTAAACTTGGTCCCATAAAAACAATTATAGTTTGCTAAGGCGATATCAATAAAACCACAATCAATCCCTAGTCATAGATAGCTCTATTTATTAACCCGAATTTTAGAATACTTACCCGAATGATCCAATAGCCACGGTTACTTTAGTTCCGTCTCTTCCCGAATTTCCCAATTATCCACTTTAACCCATCATATAGTAAACTTAAGTAATGCTTACAACATAGTAATCTCTCGTACCGAACCTTCTTCAATCACTATCTTCACTCCTAACTAAAATCTATACCCAAGGCCAGAATTGAAGAATCCAAATTTCTCTTAAACATAATTCTCGAGATACTACAAACTTGTCTTATTCACAACCCTAATTATACTCTAAGGATACTTCCATTAGATCGGATATTTAGGATTACTCCTCAAAATTTCAAAATATTTAAACCATCTCGAGCTTAATCAACTTCTTACTATACAAGGCTAAAGAAATTTTTCCATCCCCAAAATTTTCACCGTAGTGGCTATATCTTCAAGGATTACCACTATAGTGCTTTCACTCTAGTTAACACCTTAAACTAAAGGTACAATATAAGCCCAAAATTCTTAACACAAAATGTCCACTCAAATCCACGTTAAACTACCATCAATACATTACTCCCATTCTTGAAAGCCTAATACAATTCCACATACTCAGTAGTCCGCAAACAACACAAATTTTATCTTCAAAAGATTTCCTCTAACTCCCATTTAAGTTAATAATCCGTGTTTACCATAAAAAAAAACTGATTATAACTCCCACAATATACTCATAACTCATTTTGCTTTAACTCAACTCAAATCATGTACTAAAATGATCCCAAACAAGTTAAGTATTTCCTCATACTAAACAATTCTGATGCACTCACAAAGATGTACCAAAAGTAAAGAAAAATCTCTTATTGAGGAATTCTCAAATTGAATCTTTAACTCTTTTAACCCAACCGATACTATATGTTCACCGATTTACCTATCAGTATTGCAGCTTACATCCATTCATCATATAACCCAAGTTCCCTATCGGTCAAGCGACATATTGCCCCAATATAAATTATACGCAAGACTTAACATTAGTATTGCCAACTGAATAAGATAAATTCCCCGCACACCTTATAATAAAGATTTTCTGATTTTCAACATAGAACCTGAACATTATATATATACCTAGTATGCTTCTAAACAAAGTCAAACATACCAATATAGAAATATTCTCCACCTATCGATGGCACACAAGAAATTCGTAGCATATAGAAAGCTAAACCATACCACTTAACTCATCAATATCCCGCATAGGTGACATAACTAAATCACCCTATACATACCAGTAGCAATCACATAGTTCCCCATTCGAGAATACACCTCAACATGAATCCATGAATGATAACAAACATGCGAACATAGCACGAAACGCTGTCCACTTTACGAAATAGATATTCCCAAGCCTTCAAAACTCGCACTCTCGATTCCCAAACCAACTAACCCCAATGGAACCAACACTATTGACACCAATCCTATACTTGATATACCACAAGAAAAGAAACACTCGACGTCAATATCACGACTCATAACTCAACCAACTTCTACCTTAACCTCATCTTTCAAGAAAGCTTAGTTTCCTAAACCACTCAAGGTTATAACACCCAAGTATTGAAACCTATCAAATATCAGAGTTCTTATTCTCTTTCAATATCTAAAACCATTGCTCTGATACCAACTGTCACGCCCCGGAAATCTCAAAAATCCATAAATATAAAATTTACAAAATATACATCTCCAAAATGCAAAATACCAAACCGGGCGCGTGAATTCTACTATAAACCAATACCAACAAACAATACCTCAACGAGATTATAACTCGGAGACTAGAAACAAACGCGGAAGGAAGAACAACTGTTAATAATATAAATTCCCAAAGAACAACAGTATATACATAACCCTGGACGACCATGACCTTTCAACCATATACAAAGAGGCTCTGAATATCAACTACCCCAAAGGCGATCAACCTGCTCAGAAGACTCCCGATACAACGGACCTCAAACGATACCACTTGCTTTCCTAGGGGGGGTTAAGGAAAAACAATTTAAAACAAGAAACGGGGTGAGATAAAATCTCAGTAAGTTACTAAATGCATCTACATGGCATAATATCATGCAAATCAATTATATAACTGAGCAAGTAAATCATATAACAACAAATGAGAAATCTCCCTATCGCCAACCGTCCAATACCAGTTGGAAATAACGACTAACTCATCATGCATCATGTAAGACTGAAATAAACACGTTACAAAGGATACTGAGCCAAGGTTTAAACCAAAGGATATAACAATTGCTGCGCAGCTTGAACCAATTCCAATCAACCAATCTTCGTGTTAGCATAAACAGCCGAAGACATTTAATCAACGTAGCAGCATAAGAGCTGAAGGAAACCAATCAACCCATCTTCATAGTAGCATAATAGCTGAATAGAAAACCCCGGTACCGGAACCAATAACAATAAGGGGGACGATGACACACAGTCAAAGCCCAAAACCAATAGCTATAATGCTCACAAAGGGGCTAGCTCATCTCACATCCAAGGCCAATCTGGAGGAGGGTAATAATGGGGCAAAACAATGGTCAAGAATTATAATGGACTCAGCTCATTGCCATTATAATCTTTCGCATCGCCCAAAACACACAAATACCAGCTGGACTTTCAAGTAAATGCCAAGTAATAAATACTAGCTCGATAAACAACCAAAGATTCCAAAGTAGGGAACCATACCAATTAATCACCATAAATATGCAAACGATTACTCAAGAAGAGTTCAATAACAACAAACACAAGAAGTTTCTCATAAAAGAGTCCAACAACGATGAACAACATTGACCATTAAAACATGATGATTCCAAGATAAGGCACGTACCAAACACATACTAAATATGATACCCACAAGTTACTCATAAAGATATACTAGGACTATGAACTCAACCATCTCATCACACCTGGAATTCCAAAGTAGGAAATCAGAATGAATACACCTCAAGGTTAATCAAACCGTAGGTACCCAATTGCCAATTCACGCTTTACCTCCGTTCATAACGAACCAATTCTAAACACCTCAAATGAATCCAAAAGGTTACACTTTTTAGAACATGATCACAACCGGGCTAAACCCTACACTTTGCTGTTCAATAAAAACCCTCTAGGTACTATAGGACATCGCCCAAAACCTAGACCAAGTCTTACTCGAAAATCAATTCGATTGGAACAATCACAAACACATCATAAGATGCCCAAACATTCCCAAACAATACTTGATCAAATTACATAACACCATTATTCACAAAGGAACCAATTTAAAAATTACTAAAGAGTTCCACGGTGCCCAACTAAGTCAACTAGAATAGTACTTCGGAACCTAGGCCGAGACTACACCTTGATCTTAGACCTCAACAAAAAGACAACCATTATTATCTGTAACATACATACAATAGAACCATTTCATAGTACTCGAAAAGAGCTTTCCAACGATAGTTTACACGTCCAAAACGGAGTCCGGACGAAGAAGTTATGGGCTCCGGAAGATAGACCTAAATTCTGGAAAAAGTGGGCGAGCGGGCACCTAAAAGGAGGCGGGCGGGCGCTCAAAAAGGTTCAGGCGGGCGCTCATTTAACCAGTAGGTTGGCCGAAGGAAAAAGACAGGCGGGCGGGCACCTGGCTCCACCCGGGCGGGCGCCTGGTCTGGTTCTGGGTCGGGAACAGCAGCTGGGTTCTACAATTTTCTTACCCATTTCACAAATTTCTCAAAATCAACCACAACCAAACTTTCCACCAAGCATAATCATGTACCAAAACAACTTATAAACTAGAAGGGGACCTAAACAACATCATCTATCAACCCAAACTAAGATTTAAATACCTACATTCAAAATATCATAAAAGATGAACCAATTGAAAATAATTTCCAAACTCAACCAAAATGACATATATATGTGAACTAAAGCATTATATAAACTAAAGATGAACATTTAGCATAAAAATGGGGAAAAGCAACTTACTTGAATTTTATCAAAGTTGACGGAATTCGAATTTTCTTTGATCTCTACGATCCTAACAACGATCTAAACATTTTTCAAAGAATGAGCAATGAGAAATAATGGGAGGAAGATGACTAAAAAGAAAAGAGAAGGAGGAGAGAAATCTTACCTTTTCTACCTAACAATGGAGGAGAGAGAGAGGGAAATGTGCTGGGAAATGAGGGAGTGAGGGAGGAGAGGGGTGATGGAGGGAGTAAGTAGCATGATTTAAAGAATTTACACATAGACCCCCTCCCCTACACACTAACACAATAATCTTATACTCCCCACTAACCTTTAAGACCCAACACTCTACACTAGCACAATTAACCAATTAAATGCTAGGCACGACTACATCATAAAACACAAAATGCACACATAAATATTTAAATAAATAAATAATTTAAATAAATAAATAAGCCATAAATAAATAATTAAATATTTATTATTAAGAAAATAGAGGCAGGTTTTCGGGTCGTTACATTCTTATACATCCAATGTATAATATAATTTAAATGGGTTAAGATCCCGCTTTAATTTAATTTTAAGTCCGCTAAGGCGGATTACACAAAATCAAATTAATTAGGTAGACAACTCTTGTCAATCATATCTCATATGACTCTTAGTTCCTTTTATGAGATTCTTTAAGAAATCCTATTTCAAAAAGCATGTTAAATCTCATCCTTGCCTAGGCTCAAAACTGTTTTGACGCCCAATTAAGTCCAACCATTTTAAACGTATAGTTAATGTGTCTCGCTAGGGCGTGCCCACATTATCTATCTTGCTCATACATAAATAAAGTCAATGCATCTCGCTAGGGCGAGTCTACATTAAATTCACCCAATAAAGGACTTAAAACTTTCTTTGAAGGTTCATCACATATAGCATACAACACATTTATGAGTCACATAATATAAACATGTTACGCATCAAGTTTAGCCATTAAATTAATCTCCATTAATTTAAGCATAATATTTATGTGTCATTAGTTTTCTCTATAATTATGAGGATGAGACTATTTCAACTTTGGTTATTATCTCCAAATCAAGACAACAAGAAGTGCGGCCGAAACTAAGCCATAAGGCATCCACAATTCCGCACTAATTCAAGAAACCAATAAAGTAGTCCATGTGGCCGAAACTAAGTAATAGATGGTCTCGATGAACGTAGGCCAATTGCATCCACAATTCCACATGGATCTCCAATCTTTGAATCAAGAACTTTGTTTCTCAATTTTAGCAATTATGAACTCTTCATAATTCTAACTTCGTTTTATCTTTGAAACTTTGATTGCGATAAAGTTTGGGAAACACAATCTCGATGAACGTAGATTAGCCATCCAAACCTTGAACCAATCTTAGAATCACAAGACCAAACCAAATAGGAAAATCAAACCCCAGGACCCATACGCAAACCAACTGCCCAAAACCCACTCCAGATCAGCAAGTCTGGTCGGTCTTGTCACTGGTCTGGTCGGACCCCATCAAAATTCCAGATTCTGACTCTGACCGAAAATCAAAACCAGAATCCTGACAACTGTGCGGCCGCCTAAGAAAAGACTGTGCGGTCGCCCAAACTTGATCTTGGTTGCTAGACCAAAATTGTGAAACACGTTTTCACAATCAATATGAACTATATGGAATTTTATTGTGTATTATTTTGTTCTTCAATCTAGGATATCTTAAAACAAAATAAAACCTCTCTCAAACTCTTTGACACTTGCACAAAAGCTTAGTGTGATTCTGGACCGAATTTGGCTGTTTATATACAAGTTAGACCTATTCCAAATAGGAAACTTGTGTCAAAACCCGTCCAAAATTCTTTTCCAAATCAAATTAGGAAACCAGTCCCGACATGGTGTGCGGTCGCCCAAAACAACTTGTGCGGCCGTACATCTATCTGGAAGGTTTTTGGTACTTTTTGAGCCAAGCAGTGCGGCCGCCCAAGCCCTTTTGTGCGGTCGCACATCAACCCCAGATTTCCCTAATTTCCAAATTCCTCCAAGGTCCTTCGACTCAATATTCCAGTATAGTCCTTATTTAAGATTCGTTCTATTGTGTGTGACCCTCTAGGATTACACTAAGTTGGCAATGGGTTCAAACATAAAACCATAAGATATGATTAGGTTCTAGCAAACCGTCATACCTACCCAAATAGTATAACTAGATACAAGTTCGCATTCCTTTAGAACATGTCACAATCCCTTTGTCCACGATCTCATTGAACACAAGTCATGGTCAAACGGTCAACTTGTCTTTGTTCAATACTTTCTCGATTCCGAATATGTTGATAATCCAAATGACATTGATCTAATCAATTCATTTGAGTCCGGCCGAACATTTTCATCAACATCATTCCTACGAGAGGCCTAAGCTTGAGATCACTCCGAAGAGGGACAAATCCATTTAGCTTATTATTCTTCCCTACGTGAATCCGATTATGCCAATCATACACTTTATAACTACCCGGTTAAAGGTAGCGTTTGAATATGTCAAACATAATGTTCATCAAGTGGAAGACTATAATAACTTCATGTCTAAGGATTCAAATGACATAACTAATATGAGATATATGTACGACATAGACCATGACATAAATCTCATACAGCGGGTCATGTCCAGTACCTTGTTCCAAACAAGTACCTAAATCTAACATGATCATCCCATGATCATTTAGCCTTTATACTAGTGCTTAACAAGTACTAGGGACGGAGATTATTATAAGTAAACATGAACAACAATAATAATCAAAACATTTCTTTATTGATATGAAATAAATGATAACAATTACAACGTTTATTAAACGTGCCTAGGGCACCACTACTAACAAATCGGCCAAAGCTACAGATGAGGTGTTAACATGTGTGAATCTGGGGACAGATGACGAGCCAAAGGAAACACAGATTGGGAGCTTCTTTCAAGGCGAAGAACGCGAAGCACTGATTGGGTTGCTCAAGAAGTATGTGGACGTATTTGCATGGTCTTATAAGGATATGTCGGGGCTGGACAACTCCATCGTAGAGTACAGAATTCCGATAGCATCAGACGCCAAGCCAGTAAAACAGAAACTTCGCCGCATCAAGCCAGAATGGTCTCTACAAGTGAAAGAAGAAATCGAGAAGCTACTCAGAGTGGGTTTCATAAGGGTGATTGAGTATCCGACGTGGTTATCAAACATCGTTACAGTAAAGAAGGCCAATGGCAAAGTCAGAGTGTGTGTGGATTTCCATGATCTTAACAAAGCAAGTCATAAGGATGATTTTCCGCTTCCCAACATCGATATGCTAGTGGATGCAACGGCTAACTACGAGTTCAAGTCATTTGTGGATGGTTTTACCGGGTATAATCAGATAAAGATGGCTGAAGAAGACCAAGAAAAGACTGCTTTCACTACTCTAAAGGGTATGTATTGCTATACCGTAATGCCGTTTGGACTTAGGAATGCTGGGGCTACTTACCAACGTGTCGTGACTGCCTTATTTCATGACATGATTCATAAGGAGATCGAGGTCTATGTAGATGACATGATTATATACTCCAAAGATTCTGACGGTCAGCACCTAATTGATTTACGGAAATTTTTCAACAGACTAAGGGAACACTCCATGCGCCTGAACCCTGCTAAGTGTACGTTCGGGGTTGTTCGAGGAAAAGTGCTGGGATACATGGTCATGGAGCGCGGAATAGAAGCTGACCCAAGAAAGATTCAAGCAATTATGGATATGAAGCCACCCCGTACAGAAACTGAGGTCAAAGCATTCATGGGAAGACTACAATACATCAGTCGCTTCATCAACCAGTTGACTACAGTCTGTGAACCGATCTTCAAGCTAATGAAGAAAGCCGCCAATGTTGAATGGAATCACGATTGACAAGAGGCCTTTGAGCAGATTAAAAGGTACCTGGTGAATACCCCAATCCTACGTCTGCCACACAAGGAGAAGCCGTACTGCTATACTTAACGGTAACAGACACCGCCGTTGGAGCCATGCTGGCACAACAAGCCAAGGATTCTCGGATAGAAAACATCATATACTTTGTCAGTCGGAATCTACAAGGCAGTGAGCTCAACTATTCAGCGTTAGAAAATACATGCACCGGACTAGTATGGGTAGTCTCCAAGCTCAAGCATTATATGGTATCTCACCCCATATGGCTAGTATCAAAAATGGACCCGATCAAGTACTTATTTGACAAGCCATCAATTTCCATGAGACTCGCCAAGTGGTCAGTATTTCTGGGAGAGTTCAACATCACGTATGTCCCAAGAAAAGCAGTTAAAGGGAGAGCTATGGCAGATCAGTTAGCAGATTCTCCAAGCACCGAAGAACGAGGGTCGAACCCCGAATTTCCAGATGATGGTATTTTCAAAATGGAAGCTACGGACAAGTGGCAGTTATTCTTCGACGGGGCCACAAACAAAAAAGGCAACGGAGTGGGGTTTCTTCTAGTTGACCCTAAAGACGAACATACTCCAATAGCAATAAAGTTAAACTTCACAACCACCAACAATGCTGCTGAATACGAGGCGTGCATAGCGGGTTTAGAAGAAGCCATAGAACGGAATGTAAAAGAGTTGGAAGTACGGTGATTCGGCTCTTATTATAAACCAGACGACAAAGAAATGGAAGACTGTGGACCCCTACCTGCAGTTATACCAAGTCTACATGGACGAACTAATCGGAAAATTCTGAGAAGTTACGTTTCATTATCTCCCACGAGACAGAAACGATTCACTGATGCACTCGCCACCCTGGCATCTCTGGTAGAAATCCCTGAAGGGAGGTCAGTCAAGCCTTTCAGAGTCGGCCGAAGAAAGAATCCGGCATATTGTTGTTAAATCCAGACTCAGTCAGAAGCAGTCGAAGATCAATGGTATGCACAGATTTACAAATTCCTTAAGCACGTGGAAACCTCCTTCGAAGGGGACGTTAAAGCCAAAAGTCTACAAGCACTAAAGATGTCGCGACCCCGAACCCCGCGGGCCCGAGACCGCGATCTGGACTTCGACTTAAAACCAAAACTCTAAAATATAGAAGTTAAAAATTCCATTTTGAACCAAAAGAATGATAACACAAGGTTTTACAAATCCAAGTTTAAATCAACAAAGTGCATCTAACATAAGCTCCACAGCTTATACCAAAAAGAATAAAATATACAATTCTTAATGACGTCAATAATGGTAAAACTATCCCCAAAAGGTTATACATTTAAATAATATAAACCGATCCATAACAACCTGCCCCGAAATCTCAATCCTCTCGACGTCCTCCTCGATCCGCGAATCCTAATCCTTTTCCTCCTGGGGGGGGGGGTTAAGGAAAAACAAAGGTGGAAATAAACGGGGTGAGATAAAATCTCAGTAAGTTACTAATGCAACTACATGACATGCTATAATGCAATAAGCAATAAACAATGATAAATATCACATAGCATGAAACAATTAATAGTCAACAGATAGCAGCGGAAAGTAAACACATAACTAAGGATATTAGCCAAGGTTTCCCAACTGATAGAACCAATAAGGGGTCGCTGCGCAGCTTCAACAATCCACCAATCCATATCTTCACAGTAGCATGAAAGCCGAAGAGAAAATCCCGGTCAGAAGCGACCAATCAACCCATCAATCAAACAAACCATCTTCATAGTAGCATAAAAGCTGAAGAGAAACCCGGTACCGGAACCAATAACAATGATAAAGTGCCACAAGGGGCGGGAGCCATGCCACAAAGTCATGCTCTAAAACGATTAGCTAGAATACCCACAACGGAGCTAGCTCATCCCAACCAAGGCCAATCTGGATGAGGACAGAAGGACCAATGGGCGATGCTATACTGGACTTGGCTCGTGCCATTATAGCATTATCCATTGCCTGACTCGATACACAAATAACCAGCTGGACTTTCAATAATTCTAAGTAATAAAATACCAGCACGGTAAACAGCTAAAGATTCCAAAGTAGGGAACCATACCAATTAATCACCATAAAAGATGCAAACGATTACTCAAGAAGAGTTCAACAACAATAGCACAAGGAGTTTCTCATAACAGAGTCCAACAACATTGACCATTAAAACATAATGATTCCAAGATAAGGCACGCACCAAATACATCCTAAACATGATACCCACAAGTTAGTCATAAGAGAACAACCCAAACGGTCGCTCCCTAATGGCACGATGACTATTACCAAAATGACCATAAACATTTACTCCAAAGATATACTAGGACTATGAACTCAACCATCTCATCACACCTGGAATTCCAAATAAGAAATCCGAATGAATACATCTTAAGGTTAATCAAACCGTAGGTACCCAATTGCCAATTCACGCTTTATCTCCGTTCATAACGAACCCATTCTAAACACCCCAAACGAATCCGAAAGGTTACCCTTATTAGAACATGATCATGACAGGACTAAACCCTACACCTTGGTGTTTAATAACAACCCTCTAGATACTATAGGACATCGCCTAAAACCTAGACCAAGTCTTACGCGAATTCAATTCGGTTGGAAAGAACACATCATAAGATGCCCAAACAATACTTGATCAAATTACATAACACTATTGTTCACAAAGGAACCAATTTTAATTACTAAAGTGCTCCACGGTGTTATCTTAAGTTAATTAGAAGAAGGTACCCTAAACTAGTTAAGCCATTTAGTTAAAACAAGCAAAAAGGACAAAATCCTGGAACAGTGAGCGGGCGGGCGCCTGGCATGGGGCGAGCGGGCGCCTGAATGACCAAAAGGTCTGGCCATCAGGAAAGGGTATGCAGGCGGGCGCTTGGGTCCAGGCGGGCGGGCGCCTGGTCTGGATTCCAGCCGGGAAAACAGAGCTGGGTTCATGATGTTCTTACCCATTTCTCACCACACTCAAAATCAAACACAATCAATCAATCTTCCACCCAGCCTAAATATGAACCCAAAACAACTTATAACTAGAACGGGGACTCAAAAAATACCATTCATCAACCAAGATCAAGATTCAAACCCAACATTCCTAAAATCACCATTTTTGACCAAAACTCCAAATAAATTCCAAATAAACTCCAAACTCAACCAAACTTCAAATATAACACATCAAGCATAATATAAACATGATATGAACATTTTAGTATAAAAATGGGGAAAAGCAACTTACTTGATAAATCTCAAAGTTGACGGAATTCAATTCTTTTTTATTCTACGCGATCCTATCGACGATCTAAACAAGGTTCACGTTTTAAGAAATGAGAGATTATGAGAGGAAGATGAAGGAAATGAAGAGAGAAGGAAGAGAAAGTTTACCTTCACAAAATGGAGAGAGAGAGAGAAGTGTGCTGGGAAGATGATGAGGGAGGTGGAGTGTATGAGGGAGAAGAGAAGGAGTAGGGAGGGAGTAGGGAAATGATTTAAAAGATTTACACTTAGGCCCCCTCCACTACACTACACCCAATTTCCACACTAACCCGAATGACTCAAATAAAATGCTAGGCATAATTATTATAACGCATAAATTGCACACATAAATATTTAAGTAAATAATAATTTAGATAAATAAATAAGCAATAAATAAATAATAATTATTTATTACCAATAAAATAGAGCCTAGTTTTCGGGTCGTGACAAAAGAGGCTAGCGGGACAGTTCGTACTACTAGATAATGCTTTATACAAGAGGCACTATAACGAAATTCTGTTGTTATGTGTGGGAAGCAAGAAAGCCGAAAACATCATGGAGGAGGTACACAACGGATTGTGCGGTCCGCATATGAATGCAAGAATGCTCTGACAGAATATCACTCGCTTGGGTTATTACTGGGTCACTATGGAAACAGACTGCATCTAATGGGTCAGGAAATGCCACAAATGTCAAGTATGCTCCAACTTGAACCATATCCCTCCGCACGACCTCTATAGTATGACTACTCCTTGGCCATTCACAACATGGAGCATTTATATCATCGGTAATATCCATCCCGCGGGAAGCAACGGTCACAAATTTGTACTAGTGGCAGTAGACTATTTCACCAAGTGGGTTGAAGCCCAATCTTACAAAGTGTTGAATTCCAAGAAAGTAGCGCAGTTCATCAAAGAAAACATCATGTGCCGTTATGGTGTCCTGAACCTGATCATATCAGACAATGGTAGTCACTTTAAAGCAGAGACGGCTCGTCTACTCGCCGAATTCAGAATAGAAAGGAAGAAGCCCTCACCGTACTATCCTCAAACCAATGGAGCTGTAGAAGCAGCTAACAAGACTGTTGAACAGATCATCAGAAAAATGGCCACAAGAGGAAGGGATTGGCCAGACAAATTACCTTTGGCACTCTGGGGCTACAGAACGTCAATACGCACCGCCACCGGTGAAACTCCTTAAGCTCTTACATACGACATGGAAGCAGTACTCCCCATCGAGCTAGAAGTCCCGTCCCTAAGGGTATTGCTTGAAAATCAAGTGAATGAAGTAGAATGGCTCCGCAGTCGCTACGACCAATTGGCTACTCTGGATGAAAGAAGACTCAAAGCCATGGAATACATTAGAGCCTATCAGAGGAGAACTACCAACACCTTTAACAAGAAAGTGAAACCGGTAGACATCAAAGAAGGAGACTTGGTGCCCAAAGTACGCCTCCCGAACAAGTTCAACCCCTTGGGTAAATGGGCTCCGACATGGACTGGTCCTTATGTAGTACAAAAGATATTCTCCGGAGGTGCAGTTAGAATGGCATATTTGGATGGCAATCAGTTCAAGGAGCCAGTCAACATCAGTAAGCTCCGCCGCTACTACAACTGACTACTACGGACCTCCTCCACAAGTGGTACTCTCCATCAGCGGTACTCTCCATCAACGGTCTTCTACAACGGTCGTCCCCTTCTAAAAAAAAAAATACTATTACTCTCTTTACTTCCCCCTTCTACCTTCCCTTTCTACAATCAGAAATGAACTACGGTGACCTGAGCCCCTTATCCCTACTTGTAAAAGGGGAACGTAGGCAACCTTCAAAAGTGTGGTCTCAAAAATAAATAAAAATCCAAATCTGGTTTGAGCAAGATTCAATAAAGCAAACAATCTATTTATAACTAAAGCAAAATCTCTATTTCCATAAGTCACTACACGTTAACATTTATTTGATGAGTCTAAGCTCAAAAAAACCTGTGAATAAATAACCTGCTATGAAATTTAAAGAAACTAAAACAAACTAAAATCTAAACTATATGTCTGCAATGACTGTGGTTGTGTTGGTGTTGGTACCCTAGGCACGTTTGTTAAACATTGTATGTGTTATCATTATATTCATATTGATGAAAAGATATTTTGATTATTATTAATTCTCATGTTTGCTTATAATAATATCCGTCCCTAGAGCTTGTTAAGCACTAGTATAAAGGCTAAATGATCATGGGATGATCATGTTAGATTTATGGGTACTTGTTTCAAACAAGGTACTGGACATGACCCACTGTATGAGATTTATGTCATGATCTATGTCGTACATATATCTCATATTAGTTATGTTATTTGAATCCTTAGACATGAAGTTATTATAGTCTTCCACTTGATGAAGATTATGTTTGACATATTCAAACGCTTTTAACCAGGTAGTTATAAAGGGTATGATTGGCATAATCGGATTCACGTAGGGAAGAATAATAAGCTAAGATGGATTTGTCCCTCTTCAGAGAGATGTCAAGCTTGGGCCCCTCGTAGGAATGATGTTGATGAAATGTTTGGCCAAACACAAATGGATTGATTGGATCAATGTCATTTGGATTATCAACATATTCGGGATCGAGAAAAGTATTGAACAATGCAAGTTGACTTGTTGACCATGACTTGTGTTCAATGACATCGCAGACAAAGAGATTGTGACATGTTCTAAAAGGAATGCGAACTTGTATCTAGTTACACTATTTGGGTAGGTATGACGGTTTGCTAGAACCTAATCATATCTTATGGGTTCATGTTTGGACCCATTACCAACTTTGTGTAATCCTAGAGGGTCACACACGAATAGAACGAATCCTAAAGGACTGGATTAGAATTATGGAAAAATGGGTTTTTCTGGTCGGGCACGACCGTGCTGGTTTTAGGGCATGACCATGCTAAAGTGCTTGGCACGACCGTCCTGGTTTTAGGGCACGATCATAATGATTGTAAAGCACGACTGTGCCAATAATCAAAAAAGGGAAGGCATGCTCGACCCTATTGTCACGACCGTGCCAGTTATAGGGCACGACCATGCCAAAACTGCTTGGACAAAAAGTTTGTTTCCTAATTGGGTGACGGGATTTAGGAATCCTAGGTCATTAAGGGTTAATGACTAGGACCTATATAAGCGTCTTTTCACCAGCCATTAAGCTAATGAAACCTAGTAGTTTTGAGAGACAATATTCTTGATTGGATCAAGAAATTCATAATTCCATATAGTCATTATAATTGTGAAAGCGTGTTTCATAATTTGGTTTAGAAACCAAGATCAAGAGTTCTTGATATTCGTTCGTGGTGTGGATACCGCTAGAGGGTGAAACTTATCATCTTCAAAGTTCGTGATTCTTGCTCTTTTCGTGATCAAGCTTTCAAGCCTCCATCGAATTCAAGGTTGTAAAATCAAAGGCATCAAGGGTTAGTATTCTAGTATTTATTATGCATGTATTTGATATAATCATATGAATGGATCTATGGGCTTTGGGTTTCATGAAAATTTTAAATGCTTAATTTTGCTGCGCATGTTGATTATTTCAATACTAGATCATGTTGTGTGTATATAAATTGCTTGTTTATGTGCCTAGGATGATATGAATATTGGGATTATGATGTTTATGTGTTATATGATTTTATATGGTTTATTGTTTTATAAACTTTAATCGCACTATTCAATCGCAATAAAAATTATGGTGGATTTAAAATTGTTTGGATTATCAAATTTTGATTGGATCAAAGTTTTGATATTCTAGGGATTTAAGAATAAATGGTTTATTCAAGGTTTTGATGATCATGATGATTAGATCATCAAGAACACCAAATCCTAATTGAATCAGGAAATACAATTTTGAGACAAATTTTGGAACTTTAAAATTTAGAATTTTCAAGGGGTTCGACCGGACCCATGCAGAGACCCGGCCAGACCTAGGGTTTTGGCGCGGGGGCTCATGCTAGGGTTTTGGGTTGGACCTTAGGGTTTAAATTTTCCTATTTGTTTTAGTCTTGTGATTCTAAGATTGGATCAAGGTTTGGATGGCTAGCCTACGTTCATCGAGACTGTGTTTCCCAAACTTGATAGCAATCAAAGATTCAAAGATAAAATGAAGTTAGAATTATGAAGAGTTCATAATTGCTAAAATTGAGAAACAAAGTTCTTGATTCAAGTTTGCAGATCCATGTGGAATTGTGAATACAATTGGCCTACGTTCATCGAGACCATCTATTGCTTAGTTTCGGCCACATGTTTCTTGAATTAGTGCGGAATTGTGGTTGTCTTATGTCTTAGTTCGGCCGCACTTCTTGTTGTCTTGATTTGGAGATGATAACCAAAGTTCAAATAGTCTCATCCTCATAATTATAGAGAAACTAATGACACATAAATATTATGCTTAAATTAATGATGATTAATTTAGTGACTAAACTTCATGCCTAACATGTTTATCTTATGTACTCATAAATGTGTTGTATGATATATGATGATAAACCTTCAAGAAAAGTTTTAAGTCATCTTGACACGCCATAATTAATACACTTGTTAGTACATGTGTGATTTTACTGTGGGTTCGCCCTAGCGAGCTGCATTAACTTTATTCATATATGAGCAATATGGATGATGTGGGAACTCCCTAGCGAGGCACATCAACTATGCGTTTAAAATGGTTAGACTTAATTGGGCGTCAAAACAGTTTTGAGACTAAGGCAAAGATGAGATTAAACATGCTTTTGAAATTGGATTCCTAAGAATCATATGGGATATGATTGACATGATTGTCTACCTAAATAATTTGATTTTGTGTAATCCTCCATAGCGGACTTGAAATTAAATTAAAGTTGGATCTTAGCCCAATTTTAAATGAATCTCAGAAAAGTATCTAAGAGTCATATGGGATATGATTGACAGGGTTGTCTACCTAATTAATTTGATTTTGTGTAATCCGCCATAGCGGACTTGAAATTAAATTAAAGTTGGATCTTAGCCCATTTAAATTATATTATACATTGGATGTATAAGAATGTTATATAATTTAGTGGGAGTATTTTTGAAAAAATACATTATTTATCTCTTTAATGAGATTGGTACTTGTAAAATTTTGGAAATTTTGCATGAGTTATAGATAATGACAACTAACTTCGTTCCGATCAATCCTTGATAAGGATAAGCTTCAAGAGAATGGTACAAACTTCGTGGATTGGATCCTGAGCCTAAGAATGGTTCTAAGGCAAGAAGATGAGTTGTACATTCTGGATGGGCCTATTCCTAAAGGAACCCAAAGCCAATGCCCCTAGGGCGGAGGAGACAATCACAAGAAACATGAGTATGATTCTAGGGATATGAGTTATCTCATGCTCGCGATTATGTGCTCAAAACTCCAAAAAAGTTTGGAACTTGTAGAAGCCTATTAGATAGGCGTGGAGTTAAGAGACACGTTTCAAGACCAAGCTAGGCAAGAGAGGTATAAAACCATTGTTGCATTCACTTATTGCAAAATAAGTGAAGGATAACGAGTGGCACCTCACATGCTTAATATGAAAGGCTACGTAGAGCATCTTGAGAAACTTGGCTGTCCAATTGGATTGGAGTAAGCCACGGATCTCATTCTCAATTCATTGCCTAAGAGTTATAATCACTTTGTGATTAACTATAACATGCTTGGAATGGATAAAGAATCTCTTCGAGTTGCATGACATGCTTAAAACTGCGGAGATGAAGATGGTGGAGAAAGGTTCTCCAGTGCTCATGGTTCATGAAGGAAAAGGGAAAATGCCAAAACAAAGGCAAGACAGACATTGTCTAAAAGGAAATAATTGTAGCTAAAATTATAACTCTAATTGATGCAATTTGTAACGTGGCAATTGGATTGACCATTTAAAATTGTAATAAAAAATTCTGGATGATCAATAAAAGAGAATGGTAGTGGGACTACCACTTAGGATATTTATGTTATAAAATAAATCTTTCTAAATTTAATTATTGGGTATTGGATACTGGATGTGGATCTCACATTTGTATAAATGCGCAATAATTAGTGAATTGAAAGACTACTTATAGTAAAGTTAGACCTACGAATAGTAGTGATGCAATGGTTGCAGCATTGTTCGTAGAACACTTATAAAGTGACTTTAATCATAAAGTAGATATATTGTTTTGTTAAAAGATAACTAGTGAGTAACCCGTCGAGATTCGACGGGAGCATAGTAATGATAAGAATTAAAAAAACAATACTCTCTCCGTCCCTCATTGATCTTAAAATTTGACATTTTGAATTAATAAACCCTCCATGATCTATATTGCTATATAAAGTACAACGATGATGTTAACATTAAGATGAGGATGAGCTTGACACTGAACGTTGTTTTCTTATAACCCAACGTATTGTGATACATACTGCTAAGTATCTTTTCATGTAACCCAAGAACTTCATGTAGAACACCATACATACATGAAGGTAGGGGTGTAAACGGTTCGGTTTAGCTCGGTTTGGGCAGTTTTAGAGACCGGGCCGCTAGGAAATTCGTGACTCTGTGGAAGAGTCTCATGTGCGTCACATGCTTCCAACATGATACAATCCCTAGCTGAAGTTATAGAAGAGCTAGAAGGACTCCAATCCTGAAGCAACATGAAACAAAACCACCACAAGGGAGTCAGAGAACTGATAAACATGGCATCAACTCATACATCGTCATATATCAGAAAGTGAAATTTATATCTAAGAAGAAAGGATCAAGATTGTAGGCAGGCAAAAAAAAAAAGAACGAACAACACAAAATCATAACTCAATCCGAAAATACCTTGGTTAGCCGGCCAGTTGGTAAAGGAGATGGAAGCAATGCAGCGTGAAAAATAAATGACGTGCTCAAATGAATTTATTAGCAAGAATGTCAAATCTTATATAAACTTGCATGATAATAATAAACCGTATAGAAAATCGCTCTCTGAAATTATAGATTTTTTTTTAGCATGATCTCTTGTATTTAGCTAAATTATATCTTATAATTCAAACTATGTGTATCCCGTAAATTTAGCCTACCTTAATTTTTTTTAAAAAGTTGATGTGTTAAAATATTCTGTTTTTACGTTTCTTATTTTTTTTTAAAAATGCGGCTTATATTTAGAAAAGATTATACATTCCGAAATAAGCCAATCAATTTGGCAAAATTTTAGGATCTATTTTTTTTTTAAATAGAAAAGACGTGAGTGTGGCTTTGAAATTAAAAATATGGGATTTTTTTTTTCAAGATCATCTGCACAATATGAAGATAAACTGTTTGAGATTGAGATTTTTTAGGATGAAACGGTTTATTTTAATTTAACTATCTATCGGTCTCCTAACATTATAACACTTTTTAAAACATATTGTGAACTATTAAAAGAAATAAATTAATTGAATTATAAGATTTACTTCATTGGCTAAAAGTCTCAATCTTTATATGAATGGGGTCTTGCTCACGTAATTTAAGGGAGTCTCAATCTTGTATTTAGCTAAATTATATCTTATAATTCAAATTGTTTGTGTATCCCGTAAATATAGCCTACCTTTTTTTTAAAAAAAAAGTTGACTTGTTAAAATATTTTGTTTTTACGTTTCTTATTTTTTTTAAAAATGCCGCTTATATTTAGAAAAGATTATAGATTCCGAAATTTCGCCAATCAATTTGGCGAAATTTTAGGATCTATTTTTTTTTCAATAGAAAAAACGTGAGTGTGGCTTTGAAATTCAAAATATGGGATTTTTTTTTCAAGATCATCCGCACAATATGAAGATAAACTGTTTGAGATTTTTTAGGATGAAACAGTTTATTTTAATTTGACTATCTATCGGTCTCCTAAAATTATACTCCCTCTGTCCCTAAATGAGTGTCCATTTTCAAGAAATCTTTGTCCCTAAAATGAGTGTCTTTTTTTAACATAACTTTCTCCCTAAACGTTTTTTTTTTGAAATTTTTTTCACCGGTTTCTTTATACGTGCAAAACTAAAGGTTTGGAAAGGATATTACAAGATTATATATGAATCGTTGTTACCAAATTGTTCAAAAAGTTGAGATTTTCAGTGTCCCTTAAAATGAAATTTGGACACTCATTTAGGGACAGAGGGAGTAACACTTTTTAAAACATATTGTGAACTATTAAAAAGAAATAAATTAATTGAATTATAAGATTTACTTCCTTGGCTAAAAGTCTCAATCTTTATATGAATGGGGTCTTGCTCACGTAATTTAAAGGAGTATCCCGAAATTAAATATTAATTTTTTACGTTTTTTTTATATTATTTTTATAAATGAGGCTTATATTTAGATAAGAATATATACTCCGAAATTTTTGGATCTGATTTTTGTTTATATTTAATTGAGTTAGATTCAAAATAAGCCAATCAATTTGACGAAATTTTAGGATTTTTTTTTTAATAGAAAAAACGTGGTGCCTATGAACATGTTTTGATCATGGAAATAGAAATTCAAACAAAAGAACTTGAACTATGAAATTAGAAATTCATTAATGAATATTTAAGGATACAATGATAGAAAGGAGAACACTTGTAGAAGATAACAATCTGAAAATAGAAGTTGTTTTCTAATTATTTGTTTTCTTTGTCTCGACATGAGTAATGCGAGCTTGATCTTTATAGTTGAGAATAAGGAGAATGTGTCGTTGAGGTAGACCCCGTTTTTCAAACTCCGGAGAGAAGATAGAGACAACAACTGAATATATGAATAAATAAAAAATTAGAATAGAGGTTGCAAACAAAAAAAATAGCATTCATCAATTATAACTTGAACTAAGAAATGAAAATACTAACTTACATGAATTGAGGTTGGTAAAACTAAATTCTTCTACGAATTCTGTGACTTCTGGAGACAAAGGATTTGAAGCAAACGTCACAAAAATCGATAGAATGGCTCGGCCGTTAGTCCTCATTGTCTGTGATTTAATAACATCAACAGTATTACTGAATCACGCAAACAGAGAATATATATATATATATATATATATATATATATAGAAACATAAGAAAACATGTTCATTGCAAAACAGAGGTTCAAGAATATCGAACTGAATCACGCAAATACAAAAAAATGATTTCCTTTAAAAAATTATTGAAGAATCACATGAACAATAAAAAGAGCAGAACTTGGGTTATAAAATTGGAATTCTTTCATTAAAAAGGGCAGAACTTGGGTTATAAAATTGGGAATCTTTCTCACTTGAATTCCCACGTTTTCATACATTCAGATTTGCAATTTTAACCATGGTAAACATAATCCATTTATCCCTGCAATTGGTAACGAAAATGGTAAATTGAGGTCATACCCTTCATCATTCTCTGATGACAACAGGGTTAAAATTCAATTAGGCTTGTGACTGAATTCCGGTTTCCATTTCTCTCTCTTTATCCTCCCCTTTCTCCTTATTGTCCTGATTTTCAGTCCAACTAATTTTGAACCGGATTGAAGTTTCAGTTGCGATTGATTCGATTTTCATTGAGAGATTCTTTCTCTCGGAATTAAGAAATAGGGACTTTTATGAAATTGGGTTCCTCCTCCCCTGCGACCTCAAAAAAAAAAAAAAAAAAAAAAAAAAAAAAACCCAAAAAGGGGAAATCAAATTACCTTGTTAGAGCCAGGGATTAGTGACCGGAGTATAGGGATGGCCAAAACCGGTTCCGGGCCCGGTTCCGGTTCGTCAAAAGGGTGACCCTTAACCGGCCCGCACTTACCCCGGTTCCGGTTCCGGTTTGGCACAATACGGTTCCGGTTCGGCCCGGTTCCGGTACGGTTCCGGTCCGGTTCCGGTCCACTCCTTTAAAATTATTGAAAAACAAGGGATTTTCGGTACGGTTCCGGTTCCGGTTCCGGTCCGGTTCGGCATATATGTGACCCTGAACCGGCCCGCATGCCTTGCGGTTCCGGTTCGTCCGGTTCCGGTTTCCTCCCCGGTTTGCTCCGGTTCCGGGCTTTTCCGGTCCGGTTCCGGTTCCGGTCCGGTTCCGGTCCGGTTTGGCCATCCCTACCGGAGTATAGTGAGATGAACATTAATTCTTACCCTCCGCCGTCGCTCAGCCTCGCTAAGGTTTGGCAGGGCCGCCAAGTCCTTGTCGGCGGTATTCAACCCTTTTGGACCAGGCTTCACTAAATCCCTGACAATCTCTCCTCGCTCACTATCCAACACCAACGACGACAAAAAAGACGGCATTATCCGGCAGCCTAAACCTCCGTACAAACTTGAATGTCAGCGGTAGATCCGCCTTGAACACGTGCGCCTCCGGCGTCTCCTTCCAGTCGATGCGCGTGTTCGTGAATGCCGCCGTTTCGAGACCAAATTCTGGGAAGGAATTCGCGATTGCGGATGAAGTGAAAGGGAAATCGTTGAATGGATCCCAAACGTCAAGAGAGAAGGGATCGAAACTGCTGCTGTTGCCGCCGTGTTCGTTGAAGAAAGTAAGAGAGAGAGAGATAGAGAAAGAGAGAGATAGGAGAGCTATAAAGGTGTGTGTTGAGAAAGGAGGATGAAATTGAAATGAGGAGGGCAGATAGGGAGGCTGCGAGATTTTAAACATGGGAAGAAGAAATTGTGTTTGGATTTCCAGCTGGAATTCCAGCTCACAATTCCAGCTCATAATTCCACGTGGATGTCTGACAGGCCTCGGAATGTTTCTGGCTTTAAATATTATATAGATGAAGGATATTTATTTATTATTTGGAATAAGAAAAAGGTGCTTTATTTATCATGATTTACTTTATTGTGTTACCATATAAATAAATCTTATATCCTAAATCTTGAAGAATAAAATAATAAATTAGACTATAACATAAGAAATTAAATTCCTTATGGATTATTGTTTTGATCAAATAAATGAGAAATGTATATCTAAAATTCCATGGGACGGAGTTTTAAAGTCATATAATTTTGAATCATATGATTTATGCAAATCTTATTTAATTGGACCAAGACATCTTTTACTATGATGGATAAAAGGCTAATATCTTACTTGACCTAATACATGTCGATGTATATGGTGCATTAAGTAGCAATGCTAAAAGAGAATTTTGGTTGTACTTGGTAAAACTATTCAAAGATTCTGATTGGATCATGATGATGAATAATTAAACCAAGAATTTGACAGTCATCATTAAGGTTGTGAAATGGTTTCACAATTAACTCCACCAAGAACACCATTTCGAATGATGTGTATACGTGAAGGTATAGAACCTTATTGGATATGGTTCATTAGATGATAAACTCAGATTGATCTTCCATTTTTGTTTTGGGGTTATGAATTGAAAACCGCTATAATTACACTAATTTGAGTTCCATCAAAAGAGGTTAAAAGGTGAAAGAAAACTTGGTTTGTCTTTCATAAAGATTTAAGATGGTGAGACCTTTTGGAAAGGAGAAATCTGGGACACACTCACATTTAAATCTAATAAATATATTTTCATGGGATATCCTAAGGAAACTTGAGGATATTATTTTACACATAAGAAACAAATGGTTTGTTTCTTATGATGGTACTTTTCCTGATAAGTTGTGTATCTCTAAATGAATCAGTGGGAGTAAAATATATCTCGAATGGTTCGAGACATGAAAAATATAATTTAACCTAAGATGGAAGTTGAACAAACTTTCACAAGGGATTGTGAAAATCCATTCAAGATATGCAAGTGCTTGAATACATGATAGGATACAATCTATTACAAGAAATATTGGATATTTCGAAATAGAAAGTATTGAGGTAAAGCTCATTAAGAATGACAAATTTACCACCTATCAAAATGCAGTGTCCGCTCCACATTTAGATTAATGACTTGGAGTTATAAAATCTAAAATGCAATCCATGTATAATAATCAAGTTTGGAACTTGATCATTCTATCCTAAGGTGTAAAAACCAAAGGATGAGATTGAGTTTTCTTGGAGAAAACTTACATGGGTAGCAAGGAACATACTAGAATTCGCATGGTCATATCTTCATATTTGGAATATGAAATTTGACAGATGGATGTCAAAACAGCGTTTCCTAACGGGAACTCACTTAAGGATGTATTGGATACAACCTAAAGGTTTTGATAGTCAAGGAAAATTCTAATAAAAGTATGTAAGTTGCGGATATCCATGGGATGGATTGAAGCAAGCTTCTAGGAGTTGGAATCTCCATTTTGATGAATAAGTCAAAGAGTTTGGATTTATCAAGAACGAAGATGAATCTTGTATATACAAGAAGATTAGTGGGAGCATGGTGCTATTCCTTATCTTATATGTGGATGACATATTGCTCATTGGAAATGACATTCCTACACTTCAATCTATAAAGATTTGGTTAAGAAAGTGTTTCACAATGAATAATATGGATGAAGTCACATATGTCCTTGGCATTAAGATCTACAGAGATAGATCAAGGAAGCTAATTGGTTTAAGCCAAAGTACATACATTGACAAAGTCATTAGAATATTCCGCATGGAATATTCTAAGAGAGGACAGTTGCCAATGATGCATGGAGTTTCTCTAAGCAAGACTCAATATCCTAAGACAAAAGATGAGCATGAGAAAATGAGTGAGATGCCATTTGCTTCGGCAATTAGATCCACCATGCCATGATAAGTACTAAGCCGGATATATCTAATTCTTGGAGCATGACGAGTAGATATCAATCCGACCCCGGTGAGTATCACTGGATGGCTATAAAAACGATTCTTAAGTACTTGAGAAGGACTAAAGATTCGTTTTTAATCTATGGAGGTATGGAAGATGATCTCTGATGCAAGCTTCCAAACCGAAAAAGATGATAGAAGATCGCAATCGGGTTTTGTGTATGTGTCGAATAGTGGAGCTGTAAGTTGGAATATTTCCAAGCAGAGTACAGTCACTAATTCTACAACTAAAACTAAGTATATTGCTGCATTGGATGCTGCAAAGGAAATTGTTTGGATTAAGAAGTTCATTGGTGAACTTGAGATGGTACCTAGTATTGCTAATCCAATAGACATTTATTGTGATAATAATGGTGCTATTTCTCAAGCAAAGGAATCAAGGTAACATCCTAAATCCAAACACATACTTAGGCGTTTTCATATCGTTCAAGGAATCGTTGATAAGAGAAACGTAAAAATATGCGAGTACCAAGTAATGATAACGTTGCGGACACGCTAACAAAGGGACTTCCACAAGCTAGACATGATGGTCATGTTAGGTCCATAGGTATTAGATACCTAGGAAATTAGGCCTAGGGAAAGTGGGAGATTGTTAGTGTTGGTACCCTAGGCACGTTTGTTAAACGTTGTATGTGTTATCATTATAGTCATATTGATGAAGAGATATTTTGATTATTATTAATTCTCATGTTTGCTTATAATAATCTCTGTCCCTAGAGCTTGTTAAGCACTAGTATAAAAGCTAAATGATCATGGGATGATCATGTTAGATTTATGGGTACTTGTTTGGAACAAGGTACTGGACATGACCCACTGTATGAGATTTATGTCATGGTCTATGTCGTACATATATCTCATATTAGTTATGTCATTTGAATCCTTAGACATGAAGTTATTATATTCATCCACTTGATGAAGATTATGTTTGAATATTCAAACGCTACCTTTAACCAGGTAGTTATAAAGGGTATGATTGGCATAATTAGATTAACATAGGGAAGAATAATAAGCTAAGATGGATTTGTCCCTCTTCGGAGAGATGTCAAGCTTGGGCCCCTCGTATGAATGATGTTGATGAAATGTTTGGCCAAACTCAAATGGATTGATTGGATCATTGTCATTTGGATTATCAACATATTCGGGATCGAGAAAAGTATTGAACAATGCTAGTTGACTTGTTGACCATGACTTGTGTTCAATGACATCACAGACAAAGGGATTGTGACATGTTCTAAAAGGAATGCGAACTTGTATCTAGTTACACTATTTGGGTAGGTATGACAGTTTCCTAAAACCTAATCATATCTTATGGGTTCATGTTTGGACCCATTGCCAATTTAGTGTAATCCTAGAGTGTCACACACGAATAGAACGAATCCTAAAGGACTGAATTAGAATTATGGAAAAATGGGTTTTTCTGGTCGGGCACGACCATGATGGTTTTAGTGCACGACCGTTCTAAGGTGCTTGGCACGATCGTGCCGATTATAAAGCACGACCGTGGCAATAATCAAAAAAGGGAAGGCAAGCTCGACCCTATTGGCACGACCGTGCCAGAACTGCTTGGACAAAAATTTTGTTTCCTTAATTGGGTGACGGGATTTAGGAATCCTAGGTCATTAAGGGTTAATGACTAGGACCTATATAAGCATCTTTTCACCAGCCATTAAGCTAATGAAACCTAGTAGTTTTGAGAGACAATATTCTTGATTGGATCAAGAAATTCATAATTCCATATCGTCATTATAATTGTGAAAGCGTGTTTCATAATTTGGTCTAGCAACCAAGATCAAGTGTTCTTGATATTCGTTCGTGTGGATACCGCTAGAGGGTGAAACTTATCATCTTCAAAGTTCGTGATTCTTGCTCTGTTCGTGATCAAGCTTTCAAGCCTCCATCGAATTCAAGGTTGCAAAATCAAAGGCATCAAGGGTTAGTATTCTAGTACTCATTATGCATGTATTTGATATAATCATATGAATGGATCTATGGGCTTTGGGTTTCATGAAAATTTTAAATGCTTAATTCCGTTGCGCATGTTACTAGGAAACCCAACAGGTTTGATACTCGGAGTCACTCCTCCTCCTCCTCCTCCTATTCCTTTTTCGGTTTCTTATCTCTTCGTTCGCGTTTAGCCTGTCTAGTAGGATCCTCAAATAAAGCCTTCCTCAACTAAGTCACCCCCGTTGGGCCTTCTCTCTTTCTTTTCCTCTCAGGAGGTGCTAGCTGAGCCAACTCGGTCTCCACATCAAGCCATTGCGAGCCTTTTCCTCATGGCTCCCGTCGTAAATTCTCGTCCTCCCTCAAGCGTCTGCTCGAGACATAAGGGACTACCACCCTACGCCTCAGTCATCTCAGAGTTTGTCCCATATTCCCTAGAGTCGTCTAGTACCAGTCCAAGTTTTCTCGAGACAGAAGTATGTCGTTAGGTCATTGTATACAGAGAGTGTTGGGCATAAGAGCATAAGACCAGCACCGCTCCAAGAGTATTGCAACCCCAGCATTCATAGAGATTATCCTGGCATTGACTCGGCTGCAAGTCTCATCCCATGAAGAAGGTATAATCTGAGGCATCCCATACTGACGGCACACCCGCACTGCATAGTAATAAGTTGTCGCATCAAAGGCAGGAACCTGGATTATGCAAAGACCTCTCTGATCCCATCATGCTCTAATAACCCCTAATGAGGTACCATCCACTTGATCTGAGCCATACTCATCTGTGCCATGTATGTTACCCATGCAGATTGAGATATCCCTGCAAATGGCTGCTTTATTCGCCTACTCTGGCAAACCTAAGGTGATGCTGGTCCAACGGGTTCCTACAAAACTCGCAACCTCTCCTACAACCACAAGGTTAACAGTCGGGTGCTCCCTCTGGTCATCTTGCGAGATCCCGAAGCCAACTCTTCAATACCACGCAAGGTCTCCCCGAGCAAACAAGGAACAATACTGCGATTGGCCCGAGCCTGGTCCACCATGTCAAGACAACCCATTGTAGCCACTCCTACATAAGGGGGAAATAGTAAACCTGATGGGAAGCCCACAGAGAACAACATCACCATCCAACAGCAAACCTTTAGCTTCTTCGATAGAAATCCTCAGCAGTTGGGAAACCCAAAGTTCCGCAGGCACTTGGTACTGTGGCATGGCTACCCTATCCATCACTCTTGCATCACAGAGTGCCATAAAGTCTTCATACGTTGGGGTGATTTTGTTATAGTAGAAGTTGAAGACATGATTCTCGTTATCTCAGAACTTGGCAGTAGAACGAATTAGGTTCTCATCAGACTTAACCCGGAACAGGGACCAAAGGAACTTAATCCCGAATCTCCTATCAAAGTTTGCACATGTTGTCTTTGAAAGCTTCCTAACCCAGATCTTCAAACTCTTAATGAAGTATTATTGTCTCTCCTCATAAATCCTAGGGTGTCTATCCATTAGAAAGGCGTGGAAGGATCGAAATCTAGAGCAAAAGAAAGAAAAACTATTGTCTGCCTTGTCCCTCTGCGAGACTGCTGATTAAATAGGGTAGGGAGTTCAAGTCCTGATTATACAAAGAGAAATCTGACGAAAATCGTATCAGACCAGGGATTAGCCGCGCGGCCAGTCTTTCCCCATGGTTGGCCACGCGGCCACATAAGTCATTCCGTACAGGTTTGCAAGTCCGTCCCCATCAAGCGCCGGAACGGACCCATCTCAGACGTTTTAAAGGTCCCGAATCACAAAGAAGTTCTGACAAATAGGGTGGAACTGCCTGATAGTGTGTAATCCCCGTCTTACCCCTAGTACGACCACAAAACCCGTCCCTATTTATTTATATTTTTGGGGATTTAAATTGAACTTATGTGTGCATTTTATGTGTTGCATCATATTTTATGACTTGCACATATTGTCTGATTAATTGTGTTATTTATTTAGTTAGTAGTAATAATGGTTAAAGGAGTTACATGATTTAGTTGAAACTATAGGGTCCTTTGTGAAAATATAACTACAAGGGCTTAAGTGTTAAAAATGAAACTTGGGTGACCAAAAGTAGAAAAATGTAAAAAAAATCTTCTTATAACTTATCTTCTTTCTCCCTCTCTGTGTTTGTATACTTACACAGCAACATTTCTACGTTTCAACTTAGGGTTAGGAGAAAAAGGTAAGTTCAACCTATTTCGATTTAATTATTTTTATTTACTTATCCGTTTTAAAATCTAATTTTATAAAAATGATCAGGGCGTTGAGTAGGTCATTTCTACCCGAACAAAACATATTTCTGCGATACTTTTTCCGGAAATAGGTAAGTTACTAATTCCCCTTTAAATATTAAAATGGTCATATATGTTATACTTGATACTTGTACTTGTTATTTTTGTGATTTGGATGATTTTTGTGATACTTGTAATTTTGGGACAAAGGGAGTATTAAAATACTGTGAAGAAAAAAATGACTTAGGCTTGAAAGTGGTGTTTGGGCATGTATTGCACGTATGGGGATTGTTAGTATTGTTAAAATGTTATTGAAAGTATACTCCTACGCTTGGGACGGATGAATTTGGCTTGCAGGAGAAATTTGAGAATTTTGGGTCTGGCTTGTGGGCGACCGCCCAGAATGGGGTTAGGTGGCCGCCCACAACTACTGAAAGGTTTGGTCTGGGACAGAGCATTTTGGGCGACCGCCCAGTCTGGTTTGGGCGACCGCCCATAAATGCTGAAAAGTTGAGTGGTTCCATTTCAAGTGATTTAAAGTTCAATCTTGGTATAGGTCTTAGGTGACATCCTAGAGTACCTAGAGGGTTGTTGTGGACCATCCTAGTGTTTGAAATTGGTTCCTTTGTGAACATAAGAGTTGTGAAATTTGACTAAATGTTAATTGGATTTGGTTGAACATCTTTTGGTGTGGTTTGGATTGGTTTATCTTTGTAATGTGTTTGGCTTGATTCCCTACTTTGGAATAATTGCCCCCCGGTTGTTGTTCAAGCAAGTATTCATTACTATGCTCGTGTTTAAAGTCCAGCTGGTACTTGTTGTGGAGTCGGCCAGTGGTAGGGATTATAATGGCACACGAGCCAAGTTCATTGTAAGGCTTCTACCATTGGTTTCACATTTTTAACCCCCTTCCTTGGGCCATGGATTGGGTTTGGGATAGCTCTCTTTTGTGTGAGTTTAGTCACCGTTTGGGTTATGACTTTGTGTCATTCTCCCCCCCCCCCCCGTTGTTTTTGTTTTTGTTGTTGTTGTTGTTGTTGTTGTTTGGTTCATGAACCGGTTTCAGCCCTTTGGTGCTACTCAGTTGATACCTCTCAGATGGTTATATGTTTGATTCGAGAACCTTGGCTCAGTATCCACAGTTGAGTGTTTCTTTCCGCCTTACGTGTGGAAAGATGAGTTGGCTTTGCCTATCATGTTACGTGCTATGTGAATGTTTATTGACATTGTTCAATTATGAATATCATTTCAGCATGTAACGTAGTTGCATTTTAGTAGCCTACTGAGATTTATTCTCACCCTTATTTGTTCACTGTTTTAGATAAAGGAGAGCCCAGGGGATAGGTCACTGCACAAGGGAGGACGTCGAGGTGGTGTATCATCTATTTTTGGAACATGTTGGTGAGTTGTAAATTTGTAAGTAATGTGTGTAAGCCTTATGGCTAAGTACTTTGGATTGTGAAAGTTTGTTTATGTGGAAATGAAATCAAGTTTCATGTAAATGTGTTTGGTTATATGGAACTTTTATGAAAGTACATTTCAAAAAAATTTCCTAAAATGTTTTATGACGTCTTCCGATCGTGTCCCAAGAGTGGGGCCAAGTAGGACCACGGGTCTGGGGTGCGACAGTTGGTATCAGAGCTAGGTTGTAGATGGTCTAGAATGACTAAGTGACCTAGGAGGGTAGTTATGTATAGAGTGAGTAACGTTGAGTGTCTTATGCAGGTACTTATTGAAAATGGTTGAGACTGAAGGAGATCAGGCTGGTTCTTTAGGGCAAGGGGATGCCAGAGAAGAGGCCCGAATCATGTTTCAATGGATGTTCGAAGCAGCAATGAAAACTTTAAATGATCAGAGGCAAGGAGGAGAAGAAGCACCTTCGAGATATGGGTTAGAACAGTTCCTGAAGATGAAACCAATGGGTTATGAAGGAGAACCAGAGGTAATAAAGGTCGAGAGGTGGATAGAGTCGATGGAGAAAATATTTGATGTCTTGAGATGTTCAGATGAAGAACAAGTCAGGTTTGCTACTTATAAACTGAGTGGAGCTGCTGAGCACTGGTGGAGAGCTTTGAAAACAAATTGGGATGAGAATCATGTACCCTATACTTGGGAGAATTTTCTGAGGAAGTTCAAGGAACATTTCATTCCTCGGGTGGATCAATACAAGAAGGAAATGGAGTTTCTTAACTTGGAGCAGAATACTATGTCTGTGGCTCAGTATACATCCAAAATCACAGAGTTATCCAGGTACTGTACTCACTTGGTGGAAACTGAGGAAAGGAAGGCAACTAGATTTGTAAAGGGTTTGAGAACTGTGATTCGAAGTCAACTTGTATCCCATAAGTTGCAAGACTTTCAAGATGCTGTTGATAGAGCATATCAGGTGGAGCATGATATAGAAGAGTATAAGAGGAAAGTTGAATTGGCAGGTACAGGAAGGCAAGGAAGACCTCAACCACAGCGTGGTAATAATCGAGGAGGTCAAGGAGCACCATTACAATTTAGAAGTCAACCGCAGGGGCAACCAATTATCAGAAATCAAGGTAATACCCCGGGAAATCAAGGTAGAAGAATATGTAATTACTTTCAGAAGAAAGGGCACACTGAAGAGCGATGTTGGAAGAAGCAGGAAAAGTGTTTGAATTGTGATCAGCTTGGCCATTTTCAAAGGGATTGTCCAAGAGCAAGGATTGTACCATATGGGAGTGGAGCAGGATCATCTCAGGGTCAGAAGAGGGATGCCTCAGGGAAGCCGAAAGTGCAAGGTCGTGTTTTTGCTATCAACCAACAGCAGGCTTCAAATTCTTCTAACGTGATAGGAGGTATAATTTCCGTGTCTAGTTTGAGGGCACGAGCACTTATAGACCCTGGCTCTTCGCGTTCTTATGTGTCTGTGCATTTTGCTTCTCGATTGCAAGTTTCTTCTGAATCTCTACCTTATGTGTTAGAGGTGTCTACTCCTATAGGGGAGTGTTTGGTGACTAATAAGGTGTTACATGGCTGTGATGTCCATATTTGGGAGCATGTTTTATTTGCTGATTTAGTTGTTTTGCCATTACAAGATTTTGATATTATCTTGGGAATGGATTGGTTGAGTAAATACCATGCTTCAGTTGATTGTTATAAAAAGGTGGTTACATTTTCTATTCCTGATGTGCCTGAATTTACTTTTGAGGCTGCTCCTTTGGGTAAGGGAATTCGTATTATCTCTTATGTGAAAGCTAGTAAGTTGTTGCATCATGGTTGTACGGGGTATTTGGCTACTGTTCTGGATACTACTAAAAAGTTGCCTGAAGTAGAGGATGTGCATATAGTGAAAGAGTTTCCTGATGTTTTCTCTACTGAGTATTCTATGCCTCCTGATAGGGAGATCGAGTTTTGTATTGATTTACTTCCAGGTACTACACCGATATCTGAATCACCTTATAGAATGGCTCCAGCTGAATTAAAGGAGTTGAAAGTTCAATTGCAAGAATTTCTTGATAGAGGGTTCATTCGACCCAGTGTATCATCTTGGGGAGCTCCTGTGTTGTTTGTAAAAAAGAAAGATGGGTCTTTGAGACTATGCATTGATTACAGAAAACTGAATTAGGTGACTGTAAAGAACAAATATCCTTTGCCTCATATTGATGATTTATTTGATCAACTCCAAGGGTCATTTGTCTTTTCAAAGCTTGATTTGAGGAGTGGGTATCACCAGTTGAAGATTCACTCAGAAGACATTCCTAAGACTGCTTTTTGTAGTAGGTATGGTCATTATGAGTTTTTTGTTATGCCTTCCGGGTTAACAAACGCTCCAGCTGTTTTCATGGATATGATGAATCGAGTTTTCAAGCGTTATCTTGATTCTTTTGTGGTTGTGTTTATTGATGACATCCTTGTTTATTCCAAGTCCCGGGAGGAGCATGAGCAACACTTGCGAATGGTTCTATCTATTCTTCGGGAGAATCAATTGTTTGCAAAATTTAGTAAGTGTGCTTTTTGGCTCGATAAAGTTTCTTTTCTGGGACATGTGGTTTCTAATAGAGGTATATCTGTTGATCCTTCAAAAATTGAAGCTATTGTGAATTGGAAGAGGCCATAATCAGTTACTGAAATTCAAAGTTTCTTGGGGTTAGCAGGGTACTACAGAAGTTCTAAAACTGCAACACCATTGACTCAGTTGACTCGAAAGAATGTGCCATATGTGTGGGATGACAAATGTCAAGTTAGTTTTGAAGAGCTAAAGAAGAAATTGACCACCGCTCCTATTCTTGCACTGCCTAATGGGAATGATGACTTGGTGATTTATAGTGATGCTTCAAAGAAGGATTGGGGTGTGTTCTAATGCAAAGTGGGAAGGTAATTGCGTATGCTTCAAGGAAGTTAACTCCTAGTGAGCAGAATTATCCGACCCATGACAGAGTTGAATAATAGACAACGAAGATGGATGGAGCTGTTAAAGGATTATGATTGCACCATTTCTTATCATCCGGGCAAGGCAAATGTGGTAGCTGATGCTATTAGCCGGAAGTCTGATGTAGCTTCATTGATGGTACGGGAATGGAAGATGTAAGAAGATGCTCGAGATTGGTGTCCTTATGAGTCGAGACATGGGGCTATATTTGCGAATATCAGAGTATTGCCAACTTTAATTCAACAAATCAAGGATGCTCAGAATGATGACCCCGAGTTAGTGAAGATTATGGGTAAAATCAAAGATGGTAGATTTGAAGACTTTTCTCTCAGTTCTGAAGGAGTATTGACTTTCACAGGTAGATTGTGTGTTCCTAATATTGATGGGATTAAACTTCAAGTTCTCAAGGAAGGCCATAAGTCGAGGTATACCATTCATCCCGGGAGTACCAAAATGTATCAAGATTTGAAGCAATACTTTTAGTGGAATAACATGAAGCGGGAGATAGCGGATTATGTGTCGAAGTGTTTGACTTGTCAATAAGTGAAAGCTGAACATCAAAGACCCGCAGGTTTGCTTCAACATATAGATTCCGGAATGGAAGTGGGAACATGTTACTATGGATTTTGTGACAGGGTTACCTCGTACTCGAAGAAGGCATGATGCAGTTTGGGTGATTGTAGACAGATTGACAAAGTCTTCTTATTTCCTACCTATTGAGATTGGTTATTCGATGGAAAGGCTTGCTACTTTGTACATTAATGAGATAGTGAAGTTGCATGGAGTTCCAGTTAGCATTGTTTCTGATCGGTATCCTAGATTCACTTCTGTAAGGATCCCGTCCTTCGGGGCGAAACAAGCAAAGTTCACACGAGGAGGAAATGCCAACACGGGTAACTTTCCTAACAAAAAAAGAAACGGAGTCGCCACATTTGTTAATTTTAAACCAAACAAATGAAAATGGTTAGAGAAGGTGAGTTCGGAGGTCACGTTACACTTTAGGAAGAACATATTTGCGGTTCACCCAAAATTCCATGGAAAAAAACCGAGTCTCCCTTGTTAGTTTGGAATGACATGTGTGTGTGGTGTATTTAACGAAAAAGTTTATGTTATGGTTTTGTTTGGAAAAACATAACTGGAAGGGTCTGTTTATTAAGAAAATAGGGATCAGATGACAAAACAGACATTTTTCCCCCTGTTCCCAACATAGCCGTACGGATGGACAGATAGTTTCCTGGGATCTTACAGTTCAGTCAAGAGCAGTCCAGTTTCAGAGCAGAAACAGAACATTCTGTTGAAACTGGACATAACTGTTTTGATTCTAGTTTGTTTAAAACACTTTATAAGTTTAAATACAACATTCCTATGCTAAATTATCATCACTTATTCCCCAAAACAAGTATTTGGGTGTGATCATAAGCAATCTTTGGAGAAAATTGAGAAAAGTTGATGAACATGTCCTTTGGGCCAAAATTGACCATTTGGTGATTAAAGATTAAAACTTTATCACCAAGATGGCATTTTTATGACTTATTAACCTTTAAGGAATCAAATTAACACATAAAGATTGAATCTTTGTAACCCCAAAGAGGACTTTAGAGCTAGATCAATGTTGGATGATAAAGATGGAAGCTTTATCATCCAAATGATCATTATTGCCAACAAAAGCATCATTTTAACTAGACAAGAATGTAAATGACAATCAACAAGCATGATCATCTAGGTTTGAACTCTTCCACACAAGGCATGGAGGGCACCTTGGATCATATCATGGCTTGGACAAGAGAAATATAGAGTAATATATGTATATTTCCTTGAATGGACAAGTCTTATATAAATGTAAAGTTGCTTGAATGGACAAGTATTACAAGTAATGTAAAGTTTCTTGAATGGACAAGTCTTGCAAGTAATATAAACATCGACATAACTTAAACCAGATTAAAGAGAAAATAGAGTTATATATGAAGAGAAGGGAGGGGGAGAAGGTGGCTTTACCTATTTTGGTTTAGCCAATCTTCCTTTCTCTCTTCACTCTTTGTTTCACTCTTCTCTCACACTACTGGAGTGATTTTGACAGAGTAACCTTTCTTATGTTGTTTCTCCCCCCCCCCTCAAATGATCAGCATGGGGTTCAATTTATAGAGGCTGAGGGTGCCCGCAACCAGCCGTACGGCTAGGGACCTCATGTGCCCAAACCATACGTTCGACTCGACTGTGGCGAGCTTCTGGATTTTTCCAAGTTTAATTCCAGTTCAGTCCTGGAATATCAGGATTATCCTAGTGAGATCCTGGCC
>JAOWBW010001061.1:47113-143206 GCA_026119855.1 Campanula takesimana
ATTTTGGAAATCCCGATTTGGGCCAGAGTTTGATTTCGACTTGAATGAATTTGAAAACCTAGATTTAGGTTTGATTTTTTTATTTTGATTTCACTTCATCTCGGAAACCCAAATTCGGGTTTGACTTTTGATTATGGAAATCCAGATTTTGATAGTATAAAAGGTTTTGATATTGCTTGACTTTGGTGGCGATGCTGGACTTTGGAGGTTTCAAAGACACATTCCAGTAAAAGATGTGGTCCGGTGGAGGTTGGTGGTGGTTCAGTGGCGGATTGGTAGCGGTTCAGTGATGGATTGGTGGCGGCTCAGAGGTGGCAATTGCAGTGGCATGTTGTTTGCAATCTGGAGAACAATTGGTCTAAGCTTCATAAGTGAATGACGTTTAAGCCCTTATTATTTTCAGTTAAATGACAAAAATACCCATCATATGACATGCGCATGACTAGTTCTTTTAGTTTTTTTAATGGCGATTTGACAGAGAGTGCAAAGTGGGACGATTTGAACGTTTGGGTACCAAATAGACTGACTTTTCAAACGGGGGTGCAAAGTGGGAATCAGTGGATACTTCGGGGGGTAAACGTATTTTGGCCAAAACAAAATTTCTTTTCAAGTGTTTCAATAAGTTTTACTTTTTCTGCTCCAAAATAATTTTTTCTGCTCCAAAATAATTGTCGCTTTTGGTTAATCAAATGTAACTTTGACCAATAATTTAAATAAAAATAATAATGATAATAAAAATCTAAAATTTGTTATTATATTATACAATTAATAATACTTTTAATAAAAAAAAATTAGATTTTTATAAGGATTATTATTTTTGCTTTAAATTTATTGGTCAAACTTACATCTGTTTGACCAAAAGTGACAGTTATTTTGGATCAAATGGAGTATTACATACAATAAAAATTTTATACACTCCATCCCAGCTTTAGTCCAACGATTTTTAGTTGTTTTATTACTTAAAATAGATTATTTGACTCACTTGTTATTCTCACAACAAAAACTCCTTATCCACTTTCTCTTTCCTACATTATTTTTCATTCTTACAATATTTAATTTTTCTTAATCCCCGTGACAAGTCAAAGTAAGAACATTAGCATGAGAGGAGGGGGTAATACTTTTTTATTCAATAAAACACACTTCTTATATTCACAACAACTATTCCTTCCGTTCCATAACTACGTGGACAATTTTCATTTTGGGCGTTCCATTGATAAGTTACATTTTCCTAAAACGGTCAAAAATCTTTACCATTCCTCCTACACATTTTCTTTCCTACTTTATTTTTATACTCACAACACTAATCAACCTACTATTCACTATCCCACTTAATTCCCGTGCACGGTAAAAAAATCTTTTGTAAATCTACAACATTTAATTTCCCAAATCCACCATATATACAACCTATCTTTAACTATCTGAATCTAAATATTTATTAAAAATTTCTATGACTATATATAGATATTTATTGTCATAATTAAATTTTATCTTATTTTTTAAGGGCAGGAGGCATTAAAAAGACAGTTATACGATATCATTGTAATTAACAACTCATTCAAAAATCATCATAAAATCAAGTTTCCAAATAGTTAAATGCGAATTATAAAGTAAAAAAACCTCACACGAAATATTTGTGATAAAACTTATTGAAAGATGTCAATATTTTAAGAATAATACTAGGGGCACAAAAAATTCACAAAATTTTGGTCACAAAATCCAAGGTGTCATGATTTTATTGGTGTTTTTAATTAGAGTCTGGCGGATCCATTATCGATGCAACCAATAAATTATCGTCACCTCATTTTGTGAGCAAGATTTTGTGATCTTATTTTGTGTCCCTAGCATAGCTCATATTTTAAAGAGGAATAAGTGACTTCAAGGCACCCCACCTCCTCCATTTCCTCCACATCTTCCACTCCCGCGACCAAATATCCCGCCACCTAATGAAAAAGGGAGGCAGAGTTACGGATAGAGATAGTAAAATAATCCCTCCGTTACATTTTAAATTGCAAAAAAAAATGGAATAAGAATTAAGGTATAAAGTGAAAAAGGTGATGTGTTGTGAGTGTTGATAGTTGGGTAAAAGAGAAAAAGTGGGGTAGGAAATAGTATGTGAGTTAGTTGATGTAAGTATCGCAAGTGGGTCTCACTAATTGAAAATTATTAAAAACTTTCTACTTTTGAATTTTGCAATTTCCATTAAACACCAAAAATAGCAAGGTTTGTAATTTAAAATGGGACGGAATGAGTATATTGTAAGGCCTTGTTTGTTTTTCATTCAGAGCCACTTAATGGGGTGAATGTCTGAGAGAGTCAGACCTTAAGGCATTAAGTCTGTTTTTTTTTTTTTTTAGATTCAGATCTAAAAGCATCTGAATTGCCTCTTAATGTTCAGACCTAAAATGAAGTTTGATTTGCCTCTGAATTGATTTTTTTTCAATTTATATTTTTTCTTAGACTCATAATTCTAAAGATATCCAACTAAAACACAATATAAACAACTATTCACATCATTTTTCTACTTCATTCAATGTCGTAATCCTAAATTCAGATGTGTATTCAGACGAATAATCAAACAGTTTGAATAATTCAGAAATCAGCTTTCAGACGCTGCCTCTTATCAATTCAGATATGCATTCAGATTTCAGGACTTAACACTTAAAAAAACAAACGCCAGACGTTAACATTGACAATATTCCTCACCAAACTCAAATTTGGGATATTTATTTGTTTTCTTACACTTAACTTTTTTTTCTTGGTGTAGGCAGAATACAAAAGTTAGTCCAATGAAATACTCCTACGTTGTCTGTCCAAAAGTGATTGTACATTTAAATAAAAGTACTGATATCATAGCCACTAAATCCATAAAAATATGTCCATTTTAAATAAATTACAAAATTTACCTATAACAACTCAAAAAAAAAAAAATGTTACTACAAATTATTTAAAAGTCTGATTTTTAATCGTTTCTAGATGAAGAGAGAGGAGTCTTTTGAAAAATAATACTCCAGCTGTCCCTAAATTTCATTTGTCCCTAAATGAATATCTATTTTCAAAAAAGAATTGTCCCAAAATAAACGTCTTTTTCGATAATAAATTTGTCACTAAATATTTTTTTACCAAATTCTTTTTCACCAGTCTCTTTATACCTGCAAAACTAAATGATTGGACACATGACTATGTGATTATATATGAATCTTTGTCACTAAATTATATAAGTAGCAAAGATTTTTAAATGTCCATTAAAATAAAATTTAGACATGCATTTTATTTATGACGGATATAAAATTGCGTACCTGAAGGAGGTGTACATTTGTACAGAAGCCGTGGTTTCGAAGTAGCAAGATCTACAATAGTTTACAATCCACGAATTCAGTTAGATACTACTCCCTCTCTGTCCCAAAAAGATAGTTTACTTTTGACTTTTGATGGTCAATACAAGTAAACTTTGACTAAATATAAATGTTAATCCAACTATCCTTGTGAAATTCTAAAACTTGTGATTGATTAATTATCAAGTGATTTATCAATGACAAATTTTAAAATTTTATTGGGATGATTAGATTGATAATAATCTTTGGTCAAAGTTCACATGTGTTGACCTTCAAAAATCCAAAGTGGACTATTTTTCTGGGACAGAAGGAGATTACTCATTATAAAATGGGTAAAAATACAAAATAGAGAATGATGTCATGAATAATTGCCAAAATAGGATATGATTTTTCAGATTAAACAATATAGTCTAATAAAATGTATATCTTATACGATTATAAATATGACATCCGCACTATTAATTTAATAATGTGGTCTAAGAAATGTTTTTTTTTTTTTTTTTTTTTTTTTTTTTTTTTTTTTTGAAGGAGTGATCTAAGAAATGTTATTATCCGATATTGGCATTAGTCGTTCATATTTTACCTAAAATGTCATGAAAGTTTTTCAAGAGAAATTAATTTTAACAAACATTTTAATTTCCCAAATCCACCATATATACAACCTATCTTTAACTATCTGAATCTAAATATTTATTAAAAATTGCTATGACTATAGATAGATATTTATTGTCATAATTAATTTTATCTTATTTTCTAAGGGCAGGCAGACATTAAAAAGACTGTTATACTATCATTGTAATTAACAATTCATTCAAAAATCATCATAAAGATCAATTTTTAAAAAGTTAAATGCAAATAATTAAGTACAAAAACCTCACACAAATATTTGTGATAAAACTTATTGAAAGATGTCAATATTTTTAAGAAGAATAAGTGACTTCAAGGCGCCCCACGGTGATCACCGGCACCTCCTCCTCCATTTCCATCACATCTTCCACTCCCGCCACCTAATATCATGCCACCTAATAAAAAAGGGAGGTAGAGTTACGGATAGAGATAGTAAAATAATCCCTCCGTTACATTTTAAATTGCAAAAAAAAAAAAAATGGAATAAGAATTAAGGTATAAAGTGAAAAGGTGATGTGTTGAGTTGGAGATTGAGATAGATCGAGATCGAGACGGACCAAGTTGAAGATAATGAGATCGAGATCAAATATGCAAGAGATCAAGTTGAACGGAATTAGGAGATTGTGTATATCTCAATTAAATATTCTGGACATATTTTGTTAATATTGTTACCTTATTTAGTGGAGGTAAATTAGGAAGAAGAGTATTGACCAAGTATTAGGGTTTATGTTTGTGTATAAATAGATGACTTAGGCCATTGTAAATCTTGGAGAGTGAATAAACAATATTACCATCATACTCCTCTCCCCACAATAGTCAAAAAATAAACTGCTCCACACAAGACAGGTTTTCGATAATCTCCCAAATATTACAATGAATCAAATCAAAAATTTCAAGAGAGTTATTCTCACTCGACAAAATTTCAAGAGAGTTAATCTCCCCACACACGATTTCTCAACATGTTGTGAGTGTTGATAGTTGGGTAAGAGAGAGAAAGTGGGGTAGGAAATAGTATGTGAGTTAGTTGATGTAAGTATCGCAAGTGGGTCTCACTAATTAAAAATTATTAAAAACTTTCTACTTTTGAATTTTGCAATTTCTATTAAACACTAAAAATAGCAAGGTTTGTAATTTAAAATGGAACGGAATGAATATACCGTAAGACGTTAACATTGACAATATCCTCACCAAGCTCAAATTTGGGATATTTATTTGTTTTCTTACACTTAACTTTTTTTCTTGGTGTACGCAGAATACAAAAGTTAGTCCAATGAAATACGTTGTCTGTCCAAAAGTGATTGTACATTTAAATAAAAGTACTGATATCATTGTACGTGAGAGTTTCATGTGCGGATATCATAGACACTAAATCCATAAAAATATGTCCATTTTAAATAAATTACAAAATTTACCTATAACAACTCAAAAAAAAATGTTACTACAAATTATTTAAAAGTCTGATTTTTAATCGTTTCTAGATGAAGAGAGAGGAGTCTTTTGAAAAATAATACTCCATCTAGACAGACGTGTTCAGATTTTTAACGGAACCGGGTAACCGCCCGTTGGTCAACGGTCAAAAACGGCCAACCGTTTCGGACGTCAACCGGGATTAGGCGGTCCGGTTAAGGTTGAGACTTTTGAAAACCGGCCAACCGGCGGTTATAACCGTCGGTTAGGTTAACCGGTTAACCGTTAGTTTGTCAGTTTTCAGTCAGTTATTTAACGAATTCAAGTTAGTTTCCAGATTTCAGTCAATTATTTTCAGATTTCCAGTCAGTTTTCAGTCACTTTTTTCCAGATTCCAGTCAGTTTTTTAACGGTTCCAGTCATTTTTTTATTTTTATTTTATTTTTTAAAAAAGGAAAAATGCAGACGGTTTAACCGGATTAACCGGTTAACCGTCTAACCTTAACCGTTAGAGCCGGTCCGGTTACGGTTAGTCATCCGGCTCCTTTTCAACCGCCGGTTAACCGGGATGAACACGTCTAACTCCATCTGTCCCTAAATTTCATTTGTCCCTAAATGAATGTCTATTTTCAAAAAAGAATTGTCCCAAAATAAACGTCTTTTTCGATAATAACTTTGTCACTAAATATTTTTTTACCAAATTCTTTTTCACCAGTTTTATACCTGCAAAACTAAATGATTGGACACAGGACTATGTGATTATATATGAATCTTTGTCACTAAATTATATAAGTAACAAAGATTCCAAATGTCCCTTAAAATAAAATTTAGACATGCATTTTATTTATGATGGATATAAAATTGCGTACCTCGAGGAGGTGTACATCTGTACAGAAGCCGTGGTTTCGAAGCAGCAAGATCTACAATAATAGTTTACAATACACGAATTCAGTTAGATACTACTCCCTCCGTCCCAGAAAGATTGTCTACTTTTGATTTTTGATGGTCAATACAAGTGAACTTTGACTAAATATAAATGTCAATCCAACCATCCTTGTGAAATTCTAAAACTTGTGATTGATTAATCATCAAGTGATTTATCAATGAAAATTTTTAAATTTTATTGGGATGATTAGATTGATAATAATCTTTGGTCAAAGTTCACATGTGTTGACTGTTAAAAATCCAAAGTGGACAATCTTTCTAGGACAGGGTGAAATTACTCATTGGAAATGGGTAAAAATACAAAATAGAGAATGATGTTCATGAATAATCCGCTATTAATTTAATAATGTGGTCTAAGAAATGTTATTATCCGATATTGGCGTTAGTCGTTCATATTTTACCTAAAATGTCATGAAAGTTTTTCAAGAGAAATTAATTTTAACAAACATTTTATTTATAAAAATGAATACTTTTATCATCAGAAGTTATTTTTATTGAAAAAAATTACTTAATAATATAGATTTTTGGCACAAAAAGGGTAAATACAAATTTTACCATACATACAATTGGTCAAAAATGACTAATTTAACGTTCTTAGCGTACCATTTAAAACTTTGCAAGTATAATGAAATTTTCTAAAAATTAAAGGGGTTGAGTGACCTTTCTTTTTTTGTTTTTTTTTCCCCACCTTTTTAGGATTTCAAATCGAATTCTTCATTTCTTTCTAGTTTTATTAATATTATTATGTTCTTCCCGACTTCAGAAAGAAATAAAATTCAATGATATATTTTATAATTACAAAATTTGATTGAAAGAAAGATGAATGAGAATATGTAGCTAATTACACATTTAAATGAATGGTAATTTACCTCTGGCATCTATGACGGCTGCAACAAAAATAATAAAAATCAAGCAGAAGACACTAAGACTAAGAACACATACAGCACGACCACCAATATTTCCCATCGTCCCTTCTTTTCTCTCTCCCTCTCTCCCTCTCTATGACTTTGTGATACGATAAGTATTGAAATCAATTGGCTCAAATTTATAAAATTGGTGTTTGGTCATAAAGAACAAAAAGAAGGCGACTTGGAAAATGTATAGCTATAGATAATGATTAGAATATTTTTTTTCTTCCCACTTTGTGAGAATTTGGTTGGAAGAAAAAACATGTCCTCTTTATACCTAAGTGTGTATCACATTTTCATGTATGATTCTAGACTCATCATGGAATATACTCCCTCCGTCCCAGCATAAATAGGACTAGAAGAGTGTGCACAATATTTAATATTTAAGAAAAATTAGTATGTGTAGTAGAAAATGAAGAGAGAGAATGAGTGGGGTAAATAGTATTGTTAGTTGAATAAATTGAGTGGTGAAAATGAAGAGAGAGAATTAGTGGGTAAATAGTAGTGCTGGTTGAATAAATTGCTTGGTGAAAAATGAAGAGAGAGAATAAGTGGGGTTGAAACATTTCCATTTTAGGCAGTCTCACTTTTGGTGGGACACACCAAAAGGGAAAGAAGTCTCACTTCTGCTAGGACGGAGGGAGTATAGTTTTGGGCAAAAGACCAAATTATATCTAAAAGTTTTTTTTTTTTTTTTTTTTTTTTTTTTTTAAAGAAGAGGTTATTTTACAAGTATAGTTGCACCCTGGTAGATACACAACTGTCTAAACAACACAATGCCCCTTATATCTTTCAGAAGATTGGGATACAAGTAAGAAGGTGAAATTACAAAATATTCATTCAAAGTCTCAGCTGCCGCACCATTTTTTGCTAGTTGATCCGCTACGCCATTGCCTTCTCTATATGCAAAAGACACCAGACATGATGGAAGGAGTCGATGAGGTTCCTGCAATCAGTTAGTAAGTGTAGGACTGCCGCCGGCAGTGGCGGAGCCAGAAAATTTACTCAATTGGGGCAAAATGAATCTTAGTGTATTTTTTCCTTTTAAATCAAGGGGGCAAGTTATAAAAAATTACACTAAACCCCCATAATTTCTAAAATTTTGCACTAGTAAAAAAAAAAACTTGTTCAAATCAATGGGGGCAATTGCCCCCCTTAGCCCCTTCTTAGCTCCGCCTCTGGCCGCCGTGGTTTTTGTTCTCTGCATATCTTTAATTAGAGTTACACGCCCCGCTTTAGACAATAACTTGTTTCTCCATCCTCAAATTCTAGCAGAACAAGACTGCCTAAGAGAAATGAAAAGGTTTTTGTAACCCGACCATTGGGAAGCGGCAACCCTAAATATTTTTCTACTTCTTGGAGTAGAAGAAAATTTAGAGTCCTCAAAGTGTTTGTTGTTAAGTCTGGTTAGTAGATGGAGAAAATAAAATAGCTGACTTGTCCTGATTAAGGAGCTGCCCTGAATCCACACAAAACGATTGAATTAAGTCTGAAACCATTAAAAGAGAGGCCTGATCATTTTTGCCAAAAATGAAGTAGTCATCCGCGAAAGCGAGGCAAGGAATTACAGGTCCGTTTCTACTAGTGGAAATAGTTTTAAAAACACGAGAGTCAGCCTTTTCATTGAGGGACCGTAATAACATATCTAGAGAGAGAATAAAAATGTAAGGGGATAGCGGATCTCCATGACGAATGCCACGGGACGTATGGAAACTAGGCTCAACTTGACCATTAGTTAACTGTACGAAAAGAGACGGAAGTGACACATGCCATAATACACTTAATCCATTGTAAAGGGAATCCGAAATGGTTGAGGACTCTTCTAAATGAAAGGCCACTCCAATCTGTCGTAAGCTTTAGATAAATCGAGCTTAATCTCCCTTTTTTTTTCGATCGGTGTTTGTGCATGGAATGTACGTAAGATCTCATGAGTGATAAGGATGTTATCTTGAATGCTTCTTTTAGGCAAAAATGTAAGAAAACTTTTATACTGTATGGATTTAACATAAAAGTTGTTATGTTAAATCCATACAGTATAAAAGTTTTCTTACATGTGGTATCAGAGCCAGAGTTTTGAGCACATAATATTTCATATTAAAGTTATTATTGTTATTATGGTAGAACAAGTTGAAAAGTATAGTTAATTTCCAAATAAAAGTTTGTTGTTCTTATTAAGGATTAAAGTGTAAAGCTTATAAATGAAAAGATATTAATAGCTTGTTAGTCACCAAAGTGGCCTGGCTGAATAGAATATCTTATAAGCTTATAGAAGAAAAAGATATCAGTAGCTTGTTAGTCACTAAAGTGGCCTGGCTGAATGTGATATATTTTATCATAAATAAAGTCTTGGCAATTGTTCATGAGAAAAGGGATGTCGTTCAAATGACAATAAAAGTAGATTGAACAATTGTGATTATAGATTATTTGCTAGAAGGTCATCCAAAGATGGATCATTGCAAATATTCTATAACATTAAAGGGATTAATCATGGCACCTTAGTTAAGTAGGGTTTATATCCAAAGATAGAATCTTATTTGACTAGTGTATGTAATGATTATCTGTAAAAGTGATTTCTTAGTATTTGGCATCAATTATATTGTGTGTTTAAGGATTGCCCAAAGGTGAACTTGAACGCATGCTTAAAAGTTTACGTGTCAAGTTTCTGAATCTATTAAAGTTAACTCAAAGCATAAAGGATGAGCATGTATTAAAGTTTGCAGCTGAAATTAAAGTCTTTGCATCAGTAAATACAGTCATCAAGTTCAATAGGTTGAATTATGATGACTAGTCTGAACAAATTCAGATTATTCTGGGTATTATGGATTTAGACTATGTCATATTAACAGATGGATAACCCATAGCCATTAATAAGACCTACCTCAGAAAATTTCAAGACTCTGTATATGAGGCTTCAGAGCGGTCTAGCGGGCTATGTTTGAACGTTATGAATATGACTGTGACGAAAATAAAAGTTAAGGTTTAGATGCGAAGATAGTAAATGAAATTGAGTTTATTAGAAAGGTCATAAAATATTCCCAGTCAGACTTAGCTGACAAATCAATTGTGGGTAGCATTATGGGTGAGCTAACCACAAAGAAAGTTGATTGGTCTATGTCATAACAGAAATGTCCAACTTAGCAAGAAGCATTAAAGTAAAGCCAAGGTATAAGGGACAAGAAAAGGGGGACGACTCCCATAAAAGTTTAATAAAGGACAAATCAATAAGAAGAAGATGTAAGTTTGTTACTTCTGTAACAAAGAAGGACACTTCAAGAATGATTGTCCTAAATGAAAAGAATGATCGAGAAAGGAGGTATACATTATTTTTCAGTATGCTTTGAATCGAACATATAGAAGTTCCTATCAATACCTGGTGATTAGTTTTCGGTGTTACTACTCACGTGTCTGATGTCTTACAAGGATTCATTACATTCCAGCTCATAAGAGAATGAACAGTTCTTGTTTATGGGAGACAAGATGAAAGCAAGAATAGAAGGAATTGAGACTTGTAGTTTGACTTTAGACAATGGGTGTCAGTTAAACTTGTAAAGATGTCTCTACGTTTCTTATTGTGCTTGAAATCTTGTTTCATTAAGGAAGCTGGATGTGTTAGGTTTCGTTTCGAGATTTGTAAATGCATGTTTTGGTTGTATAAAGATAACCACTTTTGTGGATCAGGAAAGTTGTATGATTCACATTATAGCTTAAATCTCGATAACGAATTTGTTGAATCTTTGTTTCAAGTTGACAGTAATGTAGGCACTAAAAGTAGTACACTGAATGAAAGTTTTGCTTTCTTATGACATCAAAGATTAAGTCACTTTTCCAAAGAAAAGTAATCGAGGTTGATGTTATGTAAAGTTCTTCCTCAATTGGATTTTAGTGACTGAAATAAATGTGTGGAATGCATTAAAGGAAAGCAGACAAAATCCACAGTAAAGAAAATGACCATAAGAATCACTCAGCTCCTTGAGCTAATACACACTAATATTTGTGGTCCTTTTAATGCTCTTAATTTAAGGAAGTGAAAGTATTTTATCACCGTTAAAGATGACTATTCTCATTATGGTTACATTTATCTACTGCGTAAAAAATGCTTATTTAGTGAACATCCTTGAGGTGTTTATTAATGAAATGGAAAGGCAGTTAGATAAGAAAAAGAAAATAGTCAGGTCAAATAGAGGTGGTGGATATTATGGTAAATTCACATAAAAGGGACCATGTCCAAGTCCATTTGAAATATTCCTCAAAAGTAGAGGCATTTGTGCACAGTATACAATGTCTGGTACTCCTCAGCAGAATGGTGTTGCTGAAAGACGAAATCGTACATTAGTGGATATGGTTAGGAGTATGTTGAGTAAGTGTTCTTTACCCCTATAATTGTAGATGTATACATTAAAGACCGCTAAGTATATACTTAAATATGGTTCCTTGTAAAGTTGTCCCTAAAACTCCTTATAAATTGGGGACAAGAAGGAATCTCAGTTTGAGACATTACATGGTTCAACGGAAGTAATGGTATATAATCCACAAGAAAAGAAGTTGATGTAAGGATAGTCATTGGCTATCCTGAAAAGTCAAAGGGTATAGATTTTACTGTCCTAATCACAGTACGAAAATCGTTAAGTCTGAAAATGCTCGGTTCATCAAGAATGGTTTAATCAGTGGGAGTGGGAAACCACGAAATGTTGATATTCAGGAAAATCAGGCAGAACAGTCATTCCCTGACATTCCAAATGAAGTTGTTGTTCCAGTTGTTGTATGAGAGACTAACAACATATCAAAACAACAAATTAATGATCAATACCCACTGAATGAAAATGTTATAGTTAGCAAGAGATTAATGAACACCATCATGAAATAGCTTTAAGGCAGTCGGTGAGACATAAAAGATTGCTATTTCAGATGATTACATTGTTTATAATCTCTAGCATGAATGTGATTTGAGCATTAATAAAGATCCAATCTCATTCAGTTAAGCAATTAAAGATAACAATTCAGAACAGTGATTCAATGCCTTAAAAGATGAAATTAAGTGAGTGTATGATAATGTTGTTTGAGACTTAGTAGAGTTGCCTAAATGGTATAAAGGAGTCGATTTTAAATTTGTCTTTAAAAAAATACGACTCGAAAGGAAACATCGAAATGTATAAAGTCAGACTCGTAGGTTATACACAGAAAGGAGGCATTGACTATAACGAGACCTTCTCTTTGGTATCTAAGAAGGACTCTTTTTAGAATTGTTATGACTTTTGGTGGCTCATTATGGATTAGAGTTTCACCAATTGATGTATAGACTGCTTTTCTAAATGGTGAGTTGGAAGGGGAAATATACATGGACAAACCTGGAGAAATTGTGACCACAATTAAAGAAAATTTAGTGTGTAAATTTAAAGAAGTCAATATATAGACTGAACATGCTTCCACACAATGGTATCTTAAGTTTAATAATACCATTGTATCTTATGGTTTTATAGAGCGCACTGTTGATCAGTGTATCTATATAAAGGTCAGTGGGAGCAAGTTCATTATATTGGTCTTGCATGTTGATTACATATTGCTTGTTGTTAATAATGTTGGACTATTACGAAAAGTAACGAGTTTCTCTCTAACAATTTTAAAATGAAAGATTTAGGTGAGGCATCATATGTGATAGGAATAGAAATATTCTGTAACAAATCACAATGATTGATATGAGTGCCTCATAAGGCCTAAATAAATAAAGTGTTAGAGAGATTCGGAAAAGAGAATTGTTCGACTGGGATCGTTTCCGATTCAGATAAGGTACAAATTAAGTCTAACGTAATGTCCCAAGACGAATTGGAAAGAAAAGAAATGAACTCTATTACTTATAATTCAGTGGTGGGGGAGCTTAATGTATGCACTCGACCTAATATCAGATTTTCTGATAGAATGGTAGGTCGATATCAAAGTAAGCTCAGAATTGTCCACTGGAAAGATGCAATGAAAGTCCTTTGGTACTTACAAGGCACCAAAGATCATATGCTCATGTAAAGAAGGTGTAATCACCTTAAAATAATATGATATTAAGATTCAGATTATGTCAGATGTGTAGACACGAAAAAATCTGCATTCGGTTATTTGTTCCTAATAATATAGGAACAATAGAATGGAAAAGTGGAAAGTAGTCTGTCATTTCTGTTGGGTTTCCTAGTAACATGCGCAGCGGAATTTAGCAATTAAAATTTTAAGAAACCCAAAGCCATGGATCCGTTCATATGATTAAATCAAATACAACAAGATGAATAGAGGAATAACTAACCCTTGATGACTATGAATTTTCTCTTGGTCTTTGGTGGAGAAACTTGAAGACTTGATCACGATCACAAAGCTTGAACACGAACTTTGAAGATGATGATTTTCACCCTCTAGCGGTATCCACACTTCGAACGAATATCAAAGGATCTTTGATCTTGGTTGCTAGACCAATATTATGAAACACACTTTCACAATATAATAAAAGAACTATATTGAATTTATTTGTGAATTATTTTGTTCCTCAATCAAGGATATCTTAGAACAAAATAATATCTCTCTCAAACTCTTTGAGACTCACAAAATCACTTGTCCATATGGTCTGGCCGAATTGGGGTTTTTATACACAATTAAGACCTATTCCAAATAGGAATCTTGTGCCAAAAACCTTCCCAAATCGAATTAGGAATTTCCTGTCGGCAGCACCAGGCGCCCGCCTGTAAAGGGCCAGGCGCCCGCCTGAATGACCAGAAGGTCCCTGTCTTTCTGGAATTACTTCAGGCGCCCGCCTGGTCTGAACCAAGCGCCCGCTCGGTAGACCAACCAGCCCAGAATGTTTCCAAAATTCCTCCAAGGTCCTTTGACTCTAAATTCCAATATAGTCCTCTTATTAAAGATTCGTTCTATTGTGTGTGACCCTCTAGGATTATACTAAGTTGGCAATGGGCTCAAACATGATCCCATAAGATATGATTAGGTTCTAGCAAACCGTCATACCTACCCAAATAGTATAACTAGATACAAGTTCGCATTCCTTTAGAATATGTCACAATCCCTTTGTCCACGATGTCATTGAACACAAGTCATGGTCAAACAGTCAACTTGTTTTTGTTCAATACTTTCTCGATTCCGAATATGTTGATAATCCAAACGACATTGATCCAATCAATTCATTTGAGTCCGGCCGAACATTTCATCAACATCATTCCTACGAGAGGCCCAAGCTTGACATCTCTCCGTGGAGGGACAAATCCATTTAGCTTATTATTCTTCCCAACGGGAATCCGATTATGCCAATCATACCCTTTATAAACTACCGTGTTAAGGTAGCGTTTGAATATGTCAAACACAATGTTCATCAAGTGGAAGACTATAATAACTTCATGTCTAAGGATTCAAATGACATAACTAATATGAGATATATGTTCGACATAGACCATGACATAAATCTCATACAGCGGGTCATGTCCAGTACCTTGTTCCAAACAAGTACCCATAAATCTAACATGATCATCTCATGATCATTTAGCCTTTATACTAGTGCTTAATAAGTACTAGGGACGGGGATTATTATAAGTAAGCATGAACAACAATAATAATCAAAACATCTCTTTATTGATATGAAATAAATGATAACAATTACAACGTTTATTAAACGTGCCTAGGGCACCACTACCAACAATCTCCCACTTGCCCCAGGCCCAATCTCCATGTATCTAATACCCATGGACCTAACATGACCATCATGTTTAGCTTGTGGAAGTCCCTTTGTTAGCGGGTCCGCAACATTGTCATCAGTAGGTACTCTGCATATATTTATGTCTCCCCTATCAACGATCTCTCGAATGATATGAAAACGCCTAAGTATGTGTTTGGATTTCTGATGTGCTCTTGGTTCCTTTGCTTGAGCAATAGCACCATTATTATCACAATAAAGGTCTATTGGATTAGCAATACTAGGAACCACTTCAAGTTCAGTTATGAACTTCTTAATCCAAACAGCTTCCTTTGCAGCATCCGATGCAGCAATATACTCAGCTTCTGTTGTAGAATCAGCGGTTGTACTTTGCTTGGAACTCTTCCAGCTTACAGCTCCACCATTTAACATAAACACAAAACCCGATTGCGATCGGCTATCATCTTTGTCAGTTTGGAAGCTTGCATCCGTGTAGGCATTTACAACGAGATCATCTTCCATTCCTCCATAGACCAAAAACGAGTCTTTAGTTCTTCTCAAGTACTTTAGAATCGCTTTTACAGCTATCCAGTGATTTTCGCCAGGGTCGGATTGGTATCTACTTGTCATGCTCAAAGCATAAGATACATCCGGCCTAGTACAAATCATGGCATACATGATGGACCCAATTGCCGAAGCATATGGAACATCATTCATTTTCTCACGCTCATCTTTTGTCTTAGGACATTGAGTCTTGCTTAGAGAAACTCCATGTAACACGGGCAAGGTTCCTCTCTTAGAATTTTCCATACGGAATCTTCTAATGACCTTGTCAATGTATGTACTTTGGCTTAAACCAAGTAGCCTCCTTGATCTATCTCTATAGATCTTAATGCCAAGAATATATGCGGCTTCACCCATATCTTTCATTGCGAAGCACTTTCCTAACCAAGTCTTCACAGACTGAAGTGTAGGAATGTCGTTTCCAATGAGCAATATGTCATCCACATATAAAATAAGGAATAGCACTATGCTCCCACTAATCTTCTTGTATACACAAGGCTCATCTTCGTTCTTGATGAAACCAAACTCTTTGACCGATTCATCAAAACGGAGATTCCAACTCCTTGAAGCTTGCTTCAATCCATAGATGGATCTTTGCAATTTGCATACCTTAGAATCTTGTTCAAAACCTTCTGGTTGTGTCATATACACATCCTCTTGGAGTTTTCCATTCAGGAAAGCGGTTTTGACGTCCATCTGCCATATTTCATAGTCATGATATGCGGCAATGGCAAGCAAAATTCTTATAGACTTGATCATTGCTACGGGTGAAAAGGTCTCATCATAGTCAATACCATGAACTTGCCTATACCCCTTCGCTACAAGCCTAGCTTTGTAAGTATGCACCTTCCCATCCATGTCAGTCTTCTTCTTGAAGACCCATTTGCATCCTATGGTTTTTACACCTTCGGGTGCATCAATCAAATTCCAAACTTGATTGTCTTGCATGGATTGCAATTCGGATTCCATGGCTCCAAGCCAGTTGTCCGAATCAGGAGAAGACATCGCCTCTTGGTAGGTTGACGGTTCATCATTCTCAATGATTTCTACCTCATTACTATCCGTTACGAGAAATCCATATCTCTCGGGCTCGGATCGTAACCTACTAGATCTGCGAGATGCTTGTGTATTTTGAACAGGTTCCACAATTCCTTGTGGTTCTTGTTCTTGTTCCACCATTGGTTCAATGTTATTTTCTGGGTCTCGAATTTCTTCAAGATTTATTTTACTCCCACTGATTTCTTTGGAGAGAAACTCTTTCTCTAGGAAGACACCAGTTCGGGCAACAAACACTTTGTTGTCCTCTCGGTTGTAAAAGTAATATCCTTTAGTTTCCTTAGGATATCCCACGAAAATACATTTATCAGATTTGTGTGCTAGTTTGTCAGAGATGAGTCTCTTGACATAAACTTCGCAACCCCAAATCCTCATGAAAGATAAACTAGGTTTCTTTCCATTCCACATCTCATATGGAGTCTTTGGAACCGATTTAGTTGGAACTTGATTTAGTGTGAAAGCAGCGGTTTCTAGGGCGTAACCCCAAAAGGATATTGGAAGATCAACTTGACTCATCATTGATCGAACCATGTCTAACAAAGTCCGATTCCTCCTCTCGGACACACCATTCCATTGTGGTGTTCCAGGTGGAGTCAATTGTGAAACTATTCCACAATTCTTTAGATGATCATCAAATTCTTGACTTAAGTATTCTCCACCTCGATCTGATCGAAGTGCCTTTATACTTTTGCCAAGTTGTTTTTCTACTTCATTTTGAAATATTCTAAATATCTCAAATGCTTCACTTTTATGTTTCATTAGGTAAACATACCCAAATCTACTATAATCATCAGTGAAGGTTATGAAGTATTGAAATCCTCCCCTAGCATTGCTACTTAATGGTCCGCATACATCGGAATGTATCAACCCCAATAAGTCGCTTGCCCTTTCACCCAACTTGGTAAAAGGTGTCTTAGTCATAATCTACAAATATGCAAAATTTCCAAAATTTAATAAGTACCGATTTTCATTAAAGAGATAAATAATGTATTTTTAAACAAAATACTCCCACTAAATTATATAACCTTCTTATACATCCAATGTATAATATAATTTAATTGGGTTAAGATCCAACTTTAATTTAATTTCAAGTCCGCTAAGGCGGATTACACAAAATCAAATTAATTAGGTAGACAACTCTTGTCAATCATATCTCATATGACTCTTAATTCCTTTTATGAGATTCTTTTAGAAATCCAATTTCAAAAGCATGTTAAACCTCATCTTTGCCTAGGCCCAAAACTGTTTTGACGCCCAATTAAGTCTAACCATTTTAAACGCATAGTTAATGTGTCCCGCTAGGGCGTGCCCACATTATCTATCTTGCTCAAACATAAATAAATTTAATGCACCTCGCTAGGGCGAATCTACATTAAAATCACTCATGTACTAACAAGTGTTTTAATCATGGCATGGCAATAAAAGACTTAAAACTTTCTTTGAAGGTTCATCACATATAGCATATAACACATTTATGAGCACATAATATAAACATGTTACACATCAAGTTTAGCCACTAAATTAATCCCATTAATTCAAGCATAATATTTATGTGTCATTAGTTTCTCTATAATTATGAGGATGAGACTATTTCAACTTTGGTTATTATCTCCAAATCAAGACAACAAGAAGTGCGGTCGAACTAAGCCATTTGGCAACCACAATCCCGCACTAATTCAAGAAACCAAGAAAGTAGTCCATGTGGCCGAAACTAAGCAATAGATGGTCTCGATGAACGTAGGCCAATTGCATTCACAATTCCACATGGATCTCCAATCATTGAATCAAGAACTTTGTTTCTCAATTTTAGCAATTATGAACTCTTCATAATTCTAACTTCGTTTTGTCTTTGAAACTTTGATTGCGATCAATTTTGGGAAACACAATCTCGATGAACGCAGATTAGCCATCCAAAACTTGAACCAATCTAGTAATCACAAGACTAAAACAAATAGGAAAATCAAACCCCAAAATCCACACACAAACCAACTACCCAAAACCCATTCCAGATCAGCAAGTCTGAAGTGGTCTTGTTACTGGTTTTGTCGGATTTATCGAAAAATTCCAGAATCAGATTTTGAACAAAATCAGAACATTCTGGCCTAGCAAGCGCGCGCCTGGTCCAGCACAGGCGGGCGCCTGAAGCGAGCGCGCGCCTGGTCCAGCGCGGGCGGGCGCCTGAATGGTCAGAATGGTATGGAATTTTCAAGTTCGAAAATTTTGTCTCAAAATTATTTTTCCCCGATTATTAAAACTTTGATCCAATCAAAAATCAATAATCGAAATAATTCAGAATCCACCATAATTTTTTATTGCGATTGAATCGTGCGATTAAGGTTCGAAAAACAATAAACCACATAAAATCACAAAACACATAAACATCATATAATCCAATATTCATATCATGCTTGGCACATAAACAATTTATATACACAACATGATCCAAGTATTGAATTAATCAACATGAACGGGGCTCTGATACCACTGCTGGGTTTCCTAGTAACATGCGCAGCGGAATTTAGCAATTAAAATTTTAAGAAACCCAAAGCCATGGATCCGTTCATATGATTAAATCAAATACAACAAGATGAATAGAGGAATAACTAACCCTTGATGACTATGAATTTTCTCTTGGTCTTTGGTGGAGAAACTTGAAGACTTGATCACGATCACAAAGCTTGAACACGAACTTTGAAGATGATGATTTTCACCCTCTAGCGGTATCCACACTTCGAACGAATATCAAAGGATCTTTGATCTTGGTTGCTAGACCAATATTATGAAACACACTTTCACAATATAATAAAAGAACTATATTGAATTTATTTGTGAATTATTTTGTTCCTCAATCAAGGATATCTTAGAACAAATAATATCTCTCTCAAACTCTTTGAGACTCACAAAATCACTTGTCCATATGGTCTGGCCGAATTGGGGTTTTTATACACAATTAAGACCTATTCCAAATAGGAATCTTGTGCCAAAAACCTTCCCAAATCGAATTAGGAATTTTCCTGTCGGCAGCACCAGGCGCCCGCCTGTAAAGGGCCAGGCGCCCGCCTGAATGACCAGAAGGTCCCTGTCTTTCTGGAATTACTTCAGGCGCCCGCCTGGTCTGAACCAAGCGCCCGCTCGGTAGACCAACCAGCCCAGAATGTTTCCAAAATTCCTCCAAGGTCCTTTGACTCTAAATTCCAATATAGTCCTCTTATTAAAGATTCGTTCTATTGTGTGTGACCCTCTAGGATTATACTAAGTTGGCAATGGGCTCAAACATGATCCCATAAGATATGATTAGGTTCTAGCAAACCGTCATACCTACCCAAATAGTATAACTAGATACAAGTTCGCATTCCTTTAGAATATGTCACAATCCCTTTGTCCACGATGTCATTGAACACAAGTCATGGTCAAACAGTCAACTTGTTTTTGTTCAATACTTTCTCGATTCCGAATATGTTGATAATCCAAACGACATTGATCCAATCAATTCATTTGAGTCCGGCCGAACATTTCATCAACATCATTCCTACGAGAGGCCCAAGCTTGACATCTCTCCGTGGAGGGACAAATCCATTTAGCTTATTATTCTTCCCAACGGGAATCCGATTATGCCAATCATACCCTTTATAACTACCGTGTTAAGGTAGCGTTTGAATATGTCAAACACAATGTTCATCAAGTGGAAGACTATAATAACTTCATGTCTAAGGATTCAAATGACATAACTAATATGAGATATATGTTCGACATAGACCATGACATAAATCTCATACAGCGGGTCATGTCCAGTACCTTGTTCCAAACAAGTACCCATAAATCTAACATGATCATCTCATGATCATTTAGCCTTTATACTAGTGCTTAATAAGTACTAGGGACGGGGATTATTATAAGTAAGCATGAACAACAATAATAATCAAAACATCTCTTTATTGATATGAAATAAATGATAACAATTACAACGTTTATTAAACGTGCCTAGGGCACCACTACCAACAATTTCTACTTTCACTATAGAAAGGGAATTTGTGGCGTGCTTTGAGGTCACTGTTCAAGTAATGTTGTTGCAGAACCTTATCTCAGGGCTTGGGTTTGTCGATATTATGGTCAAGCCGCTGAGAACTTATTGACTCCGCAGTTCTCTTCTTCTGAAAAATGACAAGTACTCTAAAGGTGCTAAACGTATGGAATTGAAATACTTGTCAGTTATAGAAGAAGTGTAGAAACAAAGAGTGTCAATGGAGCTTATTAGCACCGAATTAATGATAACGGATCCGTTAACTAAAGGATTACCTCCTAAGACATTTTATGTTCATGTCAAAAGGATTGGTATTACAGAAAAGTCCTTGTTAACATAAAAGGAATGGATTTATATATATATATATATACATTACAGATGTTTGCTCATTAAAATTTAAAGGTTTTGACACTCTGAGCTCATTATGTGTAAAGGTTTCTGCTTATGTACATTATGATTGTTGAATGTACATTAATAATAGGTCTTCTTTGAAGATAGTATGATTGAGGGTTATGGTTTACTTCAAATTATAGATGAGGATGATTTACCTCTAATTATGGCTGAGGCTTAAGGTTTACCTCATAGTACAGTCGAGGCTTATGGTTCACCTCATTAAAGTTAAAGTTTAAGTTAAATTGATTTTGTGATACATGGAAGGGATCATGTCGTTTAAATGATGTGTGACCGCCATGATCCAATCAGTTTTAGCTTAATGAAAGTTTTGTCCATTTGACATTATAGAAGGATGTATTGACATGCGCGCACTTAAAGTTGTCATGAAATCCTCAAGTCGTCATATGGGACAAGTGGGAGAATGTTAGAATATTTTATATTTTATATAAATGTGTCCCACATAACTTGTCACATTAAATAAGTTTTAACAGTATAGTTTCACTTTGATGGATAAGTGAAAATTAAAGTGAGTTAAAACTTGGGAGTTAATAAAATGGTACTCCCTTTTATTAACTCCCAAGTTTTAACTCACTTTAATTTTCACTTATCCATCAAAGTGAAACTATACTGTTAAAACTTATTTAATGTGACAAGTTATGTGGGACACATTTATATAAAATATAAAATATTCTAACAAAAAATGCATTTTGGAAGGGGGGAATAAGAGTTCCCAAAAAAAGGTCTCATCCTAGCCACCATTATTCCGCTGATTAGTTTGTACAACACATTACAGAGGCTAATCGGGTGAAAATGGTCGACCCTAGTAGGGTTATCTTTCTTTGGAATGAAAATGAGAAGAGTCTCATTTAACGCTCCAAGAGGCAAAGTGTCATAAAAGAAAGAACGAACCAATCTTCAAATGGAGGGACCTATAATCTGCCAGTGAGCTTGGAAAAAATGAGCATTAAAGCTGTCAGGGCCAGGGGATTTATCCGTCGGCATGCGAAATAGGATTTTCATGATTTCAAGATCAGAAATAGGTCTCAACAAACTCTCCCTATCTGTGAAAGATATTTTTTGTACAGAGGGTAATGCAAAATTATAAGACAAGAACAATGAAGTGATAGATAGAATAACATAAGGAGCAATAGAAGGAAGAAGGCAGTAGCAGCTTAAGGAAAAACGAGGCACGAATGGTGGAAAAATTCCAAGGCTCAAAACGTGAGTCTTCTGTTAGTGTTGCATTACATATATACTAACTATGTATAATAAACCTATTGTAAAGCATCTATACAAGGGAGAGATCCTGTAAGCAGGTAATTAATCTTGGTATCTATTGTGGTTCAGAGTTGTTCAAACTTCTCATAGATATGTATCTAAATTAATTGTAAGACTCTTTGTATAGTAGGACTCTTTGTATTAGGACTATTTGTATGGTAAAGTCTGTGGATATCTCATGTATATATTCAACATCAAGAGATCAATAATAAACACGGAGAGTTTGCATTGTTCTCACTTTTGCTGTGTCTTTTCTTTCCAAAGTCTAAATATCTTTCTCTCTGTCTAACATGGTATCAGGAGTTCCATTCGGAGCCATGGACGATAATTCTGGTACACCCATTACCAATTCCTCTTCTTCTGCAACAACTGAACATTCTGTTGTCTCAAACCCAAATTCCTTACCCTTGAATCTGAACATTCAATCCTACCTTGGGCACTGCCATCTTACCAACGACAATTTCATGAGTTGGTGATAAATGGCTATTTTATAGTCATTTAAGGTCTAAATATATGTCTTTTTAGAGTCAATTTAGTATTAATGAGTCTCATATTGCATTATTTCACTTTACTTTTACGGATATAATGTGCGTGGTGTAGTATGGGTTTTGTGGACAGAAAACAGGTACTATTTGGAGCTATTTTGAGCTAAAGGGAGTAAAGGAAGGAAAGACGGGAGCAAAACATTTAAAAAGGAGAAATCAGATGCAGAAGTCAAAGATCCGACCGGACCCATCTATAAGACCCGGCCGGACCTCACCAATACAAGAACAAATTTCCAGAAGACAAAGATCCGACCGGGGCAAAGAGGAAATCCGGTCGGACCAACTGGATCCGGTCGGACCATTATGAAGACCCGCCCGGATCTTGACGCCTGTTCTGAAAGAGTGTTTCCCAACAGACACTCCTCTTGGTGGATGTATCCGGGAACAGACACTCAAATCAGTCCTAGGGCCTATATAAGAAGGCTACAACAGCCTTAGAAAAGAGAGAGATATTTTTAGAGATTGATTGTAAAGTTATTATAGTGAAATTCTAAGTATACATTATCATTTCCAGAATTTTGAGTGAATTTGAGAGAGGGTTCCTAAGCAATAAAGAAGTATTCTTCCATCATTAAGTTCTCCAATCTGAATAAGTATTCTCTTCTCTATCTTAATCCTTTATTCTTATTCTTGATGTTTTATTTAATGGCTAGTAAGTAATCCCCCTCTTTCCTGGGGTTGGATACTCATTGTGTTCATATGTTCATCATAATTTTATGTTCTCTAAATTCATTTCTCTTCATCTTTAACAATTTTACTATATCAATCTAAAACGCCTATAACCACGATGACGTCCTTGGTTATATGAACTCCAGTTAATCGAGAGAAGGACCTAGCGGTGAATCTCGATTAGCGGACCCATATAGTCAAAACTAAGTTCATTACTCACGAGAGTAGTGTAATGGCTTAGGGATGCTCCTTGAGTGGAAAGTGTGCCGATTTTCATAAGAAAACCTAATGGATTCTTACTAATTATGGTCAGCTAGAGATAAGCCGGAATGCCCGTTTGTGACAGGGCGGGGGAAAAACATAAACGGATTTCTCAAAGAGTTAGGACATAATTAGTATGAGAATACAAACACTACTTGCTTGATCGTGAGAAGTAGTGTAGGCTAAGCATACCATCCTTGTATAAAAATGAACCCTTAATCTAAAAGAGAGCATAAATGAATGATGAATATATGAATACTTGAGTCCCAATCCCGGGAATTCCTTTAAAATAAGAGTTTTTCCTACATAAATAGCTTTTACTATCATTTCTATTTTAAGTGACAAACAAATTTTCCTACCCCCAATCATTTTATTTTCTTTACTTTTATCCAAAGCAAAAAAATATTTTTAGAATTAAGTTGTCTCCGTGGGATCGACCCGTATTTGCACATACTATACTATTAATAACCCGTGCACTTGCGGTTTAAACGTAACAAGTTTTTGGCGCCGTTGCCGGGGACAACGGTTAAATTTAAAAAAAAAAAAAAGAGTTTTTGCTTTTCAATTTTCTGTTTTTATTCTTTTTATTTTTATTTATTTCATCATCTTTTTTTTTTCAAAGTATTTTTCTTTGAATTCTTCTTTAAAGTATTTTTTCCAAAGTTTATGAAAAGAGTCCGGAGAGGTGACAATTACGTTGAATACAATCCGGAACCTGAGAGATACCTTAGAGAAAGACTTAGAAATTTGAGAGAAACTTTAGAGAAAGAAATGGTGAGAGAAAACAACGAAGACGGGCAAAATTCGGGCGATGCCCCACCACCTAAGACCTTACGGGAGTTTGTTAACCCAAGCACCCCGGGTTCTAGGACGCCCATAGTAGTACCAAATGCCGACGCAATCACATTTGAGATAAAGCCACAACTTCTCCATATGGTTATGAACAACCAATTTGGTGGCTCGGCACTTGAAGATCCGCACCTCCATGTCCAAACTTTCTTGGAGTATTGTGATACTACAAGGATTGTTGGAGTCACACCCGAGGCAATACGGATGCGCCTATTCCCATTCTCATTAAGGGATAAGGCGAAACAATGGTTGAACTCGGTCCCACACAACTCTTTAACAACATGGGACCAAGTTCAAGAGGCTTTCCTTGGACGTTTCTTCCCTCCTTCAAAAACCGCTCAAATCCGGACCAAGATCACTAATTTTAGTCAAAATGGAGATGAGTCGCTTTATGATGCTTGGGAGCGTTTCAAAGAACTCCTAAGGATGTGCCCACACCACGGGCTTGAAAAGTGGTTGATAGTGCACACCTTCTACAACGGTCTCACATTCAAGACAAGAGAGACCATAGATGCTGCTGCGGGAGGAGCACTCATGAATAAAGGAGTGGACGAGGCATATGACTTGATCGAGAGCATTGCCCTGAACCACTACCAATGGTCCAATGAAAGGGACCAACCGCAAGTATCAGCAGGTAAGTATAATGTTGATGTCGTCACTCTTCTATCTTCAAAATTTGATACTCTTTTCAAAAAGATAGATAGCTTGAATACAAATTCCGTGGCTAACATTAATGTTTTATGTGAACTATGTGGGTCAAACTCACATAGTAGCGAAAGTTGTGATTTACTTGACACTACTTCTAGTGAGCAAGTTAATTTTGTTTCTAATGGACAACGAGGGGGTATGTATTCAAACACATACAATCCCGAATGGAAAAATCACCCCAACTTGTCCTATAGAAATAACAATGTTTTAAACCCACAACCTTCCTCACAACCACCGGGATTTGTACCCAAGAATTTCAACAATAATGCTTTCCCTCCCCCTAAATCTAAATTAGATCTTCTTATGGATTATATGATTGAAAATAATAAGAACCAAGAGAAAATCAATAATGAATTTAGGGAAAATTTTAAAATTTTGAATGCTAGGTTTGATAACTTAGCTGCTCATAACAAAATGTTAGAGAGCCAGCAAGCTCAACAGGCCAACCTGCCGCAAAGACCACAAGGGAGTCTTCCCGGTCAACCTCAAAGGCCTAGCGAGCATGCAAATGTAATAGTTTCAATAAATAAAGAAGAGGAAAATGAAAGTCCAACCCCACCAAAAGTTGAGACTGAAAATGAGACTAGTTACAATAGATATTTTGAACCACCGATACCGTACCCAAAAAGATTAATAAAGAAAGGGGTTGATGAACAACATGCCGAATTTTTGGAAACATTAAAATCAATGAATATTAGAGTTCCTTATTCTGATGACCAGAAAGAAATACCTTCTTATGCAAAGCCTTTGAAGGAAATGATTTTTAAAAAGAAGTCTTTAGAGGAATTTGAAAATTTCACTTTGGCGGAAGATGTTAGTGCCATTTTACAAAAGAAACTTCCGCCTAAACTCAAAGATCCCGGCACTTTTTCCATCCCCTGTAGTATCGGTAGGATCAATATGGATAATGCTATGCTTGATTTAGGGGCTAGCGTTAGTATAATGCCTTTTTCGGTTAGTCAGGGATTAGGTGTGGGGGAACTCCAACCCACCACCATATCTCTGCAGTTGGCAGACCGATCCATTCAATACCCGATAGGTATTATGGAAAACTTGCCGTGTCGAATAGGGAGCCTAATCATCCCTGTCGACTTTGTGATCCTCGAGATTGAGGAGGATCAAGATATCCCAGTCATCTTGGGAAGGCCTTTCCTTGCAACTGCGGGAGCCATAATTGATGTGAAAAAGGGTACTCTTACTTTAAATGTTGGAGATCAAAAAGAGGAATTTTGGAGGAGTACCCCAACCATTGAAGACTCTTGTCAAAAAATTGATATTTTAAAAGAAAATCATAAGGAAATTAATGTCATAAAATCTATGGATTCCAAAAGGGATCATATAGATGAATTCAAAGCTTATGAAAATTATTTGAAAGAAATAAAGGAAGCAAGGGAAAGTACCAAGAATTTAGACTGGAAGAGGGTGCTACATGATGAAAATGATGGAGATGACATCATAGAAAAACCAAAGAAAGTAGCACCACAGAAAATAACGGGATTACGAGCTTGCAAAGATTTTCATAAATTAATCCCGTCAAAGAATGGATGGCGCATATGAACTGATCATAGGGCCCTAAACAATCCACCGGAGAAGAAGTGGCGTATTGTCAAAGACAATAGGCCATCTCGATACCGTACAATGGCCATTCCAATTAACAAAAAGGCGTCGAGCTAAAGACGTTAAACAAGCATCATCGGGTGGTAACCGATGGATTATTTTGTTTTTTTTTTATTATTATTATTATTGTTATTATGTTCTGTTTTTCTAACATTTTGTAGGTAAAAAAAAAAAAAAAAAAAAAAAAAAAAAAAAAAAAGAGAGGAAGAATTTTCGAAGATCCGATCGGGTCAACAATATAATCCAACCGGATCATCTAGATCCGACCGGGCCAAGCTGAAGCACCCGACCGGATCCAGCAACTCTGGAGATTCCAGAGAAAATTATCCGTCCGGGTCTGAAAAATAATCCGACCGGACCATAATAAATCCGACCGGATCCCCAGAGCGACCCGCCCGGATCAGTCGCATAAAAGGACATACCGATTCGCCAAAAGGTCAGATCTGTTCAATTGTATTCTCATTCTTCCCTTCTTCTTCATCTCAAACCTGTCTCACCACCACCTCCACCACCATTTCAGTGATAAGTTATTTGTTCCCCCGTCCCCATTTTTACTTTCTTGTCCAATTTTTACTTTCATGAAAACATTGGGGACAATGTTTAGTTCAAGTGTGGGGGGAGGATTTTAATAAAATTATTATATCCGTTTTTCTTTTTCTTTGCATTTAGTTAGCTTGTTGCTTGCATTTAGTTAAGTATTCTAAAAAAAAAAAAAAAAAAAAAAAAAAAATTTTGCCAATGCTCCCATTGATGAGAATGTTATCTATACTTACAATTTGCCTAAGTAAAATTATTTCCTCTTAAACTTTACTTTTTGAGAGATTTGTCACAAAGAACTTAGGATCATATTGGATTGTAAATGAAAAATTTTCAAAATTTATATAGACTTTTAAATATTCTAGAATAGAAGCATTACATTATTAATGAAATTGTGGATATTAAGTTTGAATACATTACACTTGTGAAAAGTTATAAAACATCCTTGTATATACATTTCAAAAACTTTTACTTCTACTCTTTTCCAAAGATTTACTACATTGTTATGATCTTTAAGAATCACGAAGCTTTCCATTTCCACTTTTAAGACTTAATAACATAAATCAATCTTCTTGTATATCATCCACTCGAATATCCAAATGAATTTATCATTATAGAGTGTGATGATTTACAAAGAACTCAATTGCCACTTCTAAAACTTAATGAAATTAAATTTTCCACTACCTTCATCCGCCTTATTTTTTGTGATTCAAGGAGCATAACAAAATCTGAATATCTTTGAAAAAGAATAAAATCATGAGTTTAAGAAATGTATTCCCAAGCATAAAAAACCCTATTCACAAAGCACTCAAAGAGTGAACTTAAATTCTATTTCATACTTGAAATCCACAAGTTCATTTAGTTATTCCTATATGCTCTTGTTCAATAGTATTTATTCATGTTATATTAACATCCAAAATTCTTTATTTACTTTCCAATATCCTCTTATGTTCTTTCTCACAAGTTTCTTGGGACGGAAAATTTAAAAGGAAATGATTTTGTAAAGGCAATACAATATAACAAATATTCTGAGGGAGCATTGAAACCTTCTTTGATTTTTCAAAAATTTTATGTCATTTGTCACTCTCTCTTCTTCAAAATTGTAAGCTTGCTCGAGGACAAGCAAGGTTTTAGTGTGGGGGAGTTGATAAATGGCTATTTTATAGTCATTTAAGGTCTAAATATATGTCTTTTTAGAGTCAATTTAGTATTAATGAGTCTCATATTGCATTATTTCACTTTACTTTTACGGATATAATGTGCGTGGTGTAGTATGGGTTTTGTGGACAGAAAACAGGTACTATTTGGAGCTATTTTGAGCTAAAGGGAGTAAAGGAAGGAAAGACGGGAGCAAAACATTTAAAAAGGAGAAATCAGATGCAGAAGTCAAAGATCCGACCGGACCCATCTATAAGACCCGGCCGGACCTCACCAATACAAGAACAAATTTCCAGAAGACAAAGATCCGACCGGGGCAAAGAGGAAATCCGGTCGGACCAACTGGATCCGGTCGGACCATTATGAAGACCCGCCCGGATCTTGACGCCTGTTCTGAAAGAGTGTTTCCCAACAGACACTCCTCTTGGTGGATGTATCCGGGAACAGACACTCAAATCAGTCCTAGGGCCTATATAAGAAGGCTACAACAGCCTTAGAAAAGAGAGAGATATTTTTAGAGATTGATTGTAAAGTTATTATAGTGAAATTCTAAGTATACATTATCATTTCCAGAATTTTGAGTGAATTTGAGAGAGGGTTCCTAAGCAATAAAGAAGTATTCTTCCATCATTAAGTTCTCCAATCTGAATAAGTATTCTCTTCTCTATCTTAATCCTTTATTCTTATTCTTGATGTTTTATTTAATGGCTAGTAAGTAATCCCCCTCTTTCCTGGGGTTGGATACTCATTGTGTTCATATGTTCATCATAATTTTATGTTCTCTAAATTCATTTCTCTTCATCTTTAACAATTTTACTATATCAATCTAAAACGCCTATAACCACGATGACGTCCTTGGTTATATGAACTCCAGTTAATCGAGAGAAGGACCTAGCGGTGAATCTCGATTAGCGGACCCATATAGTCAAAACTAAGTTCATTACTCACGAGAGTAGTGTAATGGCTTAGGGATGCTCCTTGAGTGGAAAGTGTGCCGATTTTCATAAGAAAACCTAATGGATTCTTACTAATTATGGTCAGCTAGAGATAAGCCGGAATGCCCGTTTGTGACAGGGCGGGGGAAAAACATAAACGGATTTCTCAAAGAGTTAGGACATAATTAGTATGAGAATACAAACACTACTTGCTTGATCGTGAGAAGTAGTGTAGGCTAAGCATACCATCCTTGTATAAAAATGAACCCTTAATCTAAAAGAGAGCATAAATGAATGATGAATATATGAATACTTGAGTCCCAATCCCGGGAATTCCTTTAAAATAAGAGTTTTTTCCTACATAAATAGCTTTTACTATCATTTCTATTTTAAGTGACAAACAAATTTTCCTACCCCCAATCATTTTATTTTCTTTACTTTTATCCAAAGCAAAAAAATATTTTTAGAATTAAGTTGTCTCCGTGGGATCGACCCGTGCACTTGCGGTTTAAACGTAACAGTTGGCATTCTATCCTCTTCACTGTTCTTACCACATACACACTCACGGACAGCCTCACAAACACCACTCCTCCTCTAGAGTACTTAACTGACGGTACTGCAAACCCTGATTATAAATTTTTTTCTCAAGCCTCGAGTCTAATTTTAGGATGGATTAAGGCCACCGTTTCTCCTAAGATCTTGGCTAGGCTCACCCCTTGCGTGACAGCTCCTGCGGCATGGGTGATTCTTGAGAAAAGTTTTGGTGGTCGTTCGAGAGTTCACATTCAAAAACTCAAGAACGATCTCAATTCTCTGTCTAAGAAACCTGACATGACTATTGACGACTATTTTCTCTCCGCGATTTCTATCTCGGATGCCTTGGCAAAGGCAGGAGAAATAGTCTCTGATGAAGATCTCCAACAAAGAATAGTGTCGGGGCTTGGTCCGTCTTTCAAAGAGTTTATAACATCGCAGAATAATCGACCTGCTGAATCGTTGGATGATCTCCAAGATCTCTTGCTCCAAGAAGAGGATCTCCTCACCAAGTTCAATCATGTCTCTCTCAACCCCACTAGTGCCCTAGTTACAGCATCTCGCCCACCTGGTGCATCTCATGGTCAATCTGGTGTTGTCCATTCTTCTAATAGTGCTGGTCGTGGTGGTGGATCACGTGCACGGGGTGGCAGGAACAACAACCGTGGAAGAGGTGGTCGAGGTATACTCCCCACCCCTAACTTTTCTCCTTTTCATCAACCTTTGTTTGCTCCGCACACTGCCCACAGGCCACCTACACCCAACAACCGTCAGTTCACCCCATATAGGCCACCAAATCCGTTCACTCACGTTGAGCAGTCGGGGTGTCAATTTTGCTTCAAACCAGATCATACAGCTCCTCAGTGTCCTGACCGTGGAAATTATGCTCTCTATGGGTCTCATCCATCTGATTCCACCTACAGTGGGTACCAACCATCACACCTTCCGCAAACAGCTCCTAATTCTAATTTGGGTACCAGTTCATCTTCCATGGCTCCGCCCATCGTTTTGGATTCTGGGGCAACCAACCATATGACCTCTTCAACCACGGGTCTATCGCATATCTCTCCCTACACAGGTACCGACTTTGTCACAATAGCCAATGGTAACAAAATTCCTATCTCCTTTGTCGGTCATTCTTCTTTTTATCACCGCAATAGGAAATTTCATCTTCGTAATGTTTTATGCGTCCCTAAAATGCATAAATCGTTGCTTTCTTTTCGTCGTTTTTCCATAGATAATAATTGTTTTTTTGAGTTTGATGGTTTTGGTTTTCGTGTGAAGGACAATATCACGAAGCAGATTATTCTCTCTGGCAGTAGCTCGAATGGTCTCTACACCCTTCAGTTTGATTCCGCTGCCAGTCTCAATCCCTTGGCTCTCATTGGCGAGCGTGCTTCATCATCCACTTGGCATGCTCGGCTTGGTCATCCGTCGTCACAAGTTTTCAGGTCTTTAGTTAATAAAGTACACCTTCCAGTTAGTGGACCTACTTCTCATTCTATGTGTCATGTTTGCCCTCTAGGCAAATCTAGCAGTCTTCCTTTTGTTTCTAGAAATTTTAATTCAAATGTACCTCTTGCATTACTTCATTTGGATGTATGGGGTCCTTCCCCTATAACTTCAAATCAAGGATTTCGTTTCTATTTAAGCATTGTGGATGATTTTTATCGATATGTGTGGTTATTCCCTTTGTTTCGCAAATTCGATGTTCTTGATGTGTTTTCTACCTTTAAACTTCAAATAGAAAACCAGTTAAGTCATAAGATTTCTGCCATCCATACAATTAAAACTGTTCAAACTGATGGGGGGGCGAATTCATGAGTCACCAGTTTACTGTTTTTTTAAATCTCATGGCATTCGTCATCAATCCACATGCCCCCATACCCCACAGCAAAATGGGACAGTAGAGCGGAAACACCGTCACATTGTAAACATGGGTCTTTGTTTGCTAGCTAATTCTGGAGTTCCTCAATTTTATTGGCTTGAAGCTTTCAATACAGCAGTTTATCTGATAAATAGACTTCCCATGCGGCAATTAGGTTTTATCTCCCCTTTTCAAAAGCTCTTGAAGCGTGAGCCGGATTACAAAATTCTTAAAATTTTTGGGTGCTTGTGTTTTCCCCACTTGGTTCCATATAACACTCACAAGTTTATGCCCAAATCCACACCGTGCGTGTTTCTTGGATACGATAGCTTTCGAAAGGGGTACAGATGTCTTGACCAATCCACGGGAAAAAATTATATTTCTCGCCATGTGCTTTTTGACGAGGATTATTTTCCTATGCTACAAAAATCTTCCACAGGTACCTCAACCAGTTTGAAACAACATTACAGCCCACCACAAATTGGAACAAATCTGTTTGCTCCTAACAACAACCAGCATGGCCCATCTCTACCACCTCAGTCCACTCCAGCTGGGATCGATCAACAAACTCCGCTAATCTCAAGCTCTTCTTCTGAATCTTTTGTGCAGCCATCCCCATTTCAGTTGGACCAGCCCGAAAATTATTCAGCTAGGCCCAATATCTTAACTCCTGTTCCACGTAGCACATGCCCTGATTCTATTGCATCGGGCCAGCCAACACAGTCCAGACTCTCTCCAACGGATCAACTTTACAGCAGTCCACTCTCTGATTCGCAAGCTGCTCCAACAGATCAACTTCTTCCCCACACAATTCCGAAAGGTAAAGCATTTTCTAATAGTCCTGTACCTTATACTCTAGGTGATTCTCCTCTCACCTCTCCACCAGCTCAAGGGTTCCGGGACATCAAGACAATTTATGCCAAGCATCCAATACCTTTGGCTCTATCTGCAGTACTTTCGGACTCTCTAGAATTTGAACCCCGAACCCTTAAGCAGGCAGCTCCTCACCCTCACTGGCAAAAGGCCATGCATGAAGAGCTTAGTGCGATGCACAAAAATGGTACGTGGACTCTTGTACCTCGACTTCCTACTATGAATGTAGTTGGAAGTAAATGGATCTATAAGGTTAAGCGTCGGGCTGATGGAACAGTCGAACGACACAAGGCTCGGCTTGTGGCACAAGGTTTTAAGCAACAAGAGGGGATCGATTACGATGAAACTTTCAGTCCAGTCATCAAAACTCCAACTATTCGGACCCTCTTGGCCCTGGCACATTCCAAGTCTTGGTCAATCGAACAATTAGATGTTCGAAATGCTTTCCTCAATGGAATTCTTCAAGAAGAAGTATATATGTATCAACCCCCAGGGTTTTTTCATCCGGACCATCCTGATCACGTGTGTCGGCTTCATCGTTCCATCTATGGGTTAAAGCAGTCTCCTCGGGCATGGTTCCAAAGACTACATGATTTCTTACTCTCCATTGGCTTCTTCAGCAGCAAATCGGATAGTTCTCTCTTCATTCGTCACTCCGGATCTTCCATCATGGCGATTTTGGTATATGTTGACGATTTCATCATCACTGGTTCATCTACTACAGAAGTTACTAAGGTAATTGACAGCATTTGTGCATCATTTGATAGTCGTCGGTTGGGTTCTCTCGGTTTTTTTCTTGGCGTTGAAACACACCGGTCTGACTCCTCACTTATCCTTAGTCAGTCTCGGTATGCATCTGACCTTCTTCACAAATTCCGGATGGAAGGCTGTAAACCAGCAACCACCCCTCTTGTTCCAGGTTCTAATCTATCCATTCATGATGGTGATCCGATTTTAGACATCACCGAATACCGTAGCATGGTTGGCGGACTTCAATATCTAACTCTTGCGCGTCCAGACATCGCGTTTGCAGTCAACCAAGTTTGTCAATTCATGCATTCTCCTCGATCTTCTCACTTAGTTGCAGTCAAACGTATCCTACGATATGTTAAAGGGACTATCTATCATGGACTACATTTCTCTCAGTCTTCAGATTTCTCTCTTCGTGCCTACTCAGATTCGGACTGGGCAGGCTCCCCTATCGATCGTAAGTCCACCACGGGCTCATGTATTTTTCTTGGTCCAAACCTGGTTTCCTGGACCGCGAAGAAACAAACGACCGTCGCCCGTCCAAGCAGTGAGGCTGAATTCCGTGCTCTTCCAACTACAGCAGCTGAACTTCATTGGTTCTCATTTCTATTTAGAGAACTTGGCTTGTTTCTCAGTCCACCTCACCTTTACTGCGACAACATTTCAGCACTCCACATGGCCCGAAATCCAGTATTCCATGCTCGTACACGGCATGTGGAAATTTGTTCGTGATCTTTATCACCATGGTTTCCTGCGCCTCGCCTACATTACCTCAGTAGATCAGATTGCAGATTTGTTTACCAAGGCTCTCACCCGTCCACGTTTAACATTTTTATCCGACAAGCTACAGCTTGCTCCCGTGCCGCTTAGCTTGAGGGGGGTGTAAGCAGGTAATTAATCTTGGTATCTATTGTGGTTCAGAGTTGTTCAAACTTCTCATAGATATGTATCTAAATTAATTGCAAGACTCTTTGTATAGTAGGACTCTTTGTATTAGGACTATTTGTATGGTAAAGTCTGTGGATATCTCATGTATATATTCAACATCAAGAGATCAATAATAAACACGGAGAGTTTGCATTGTTCTCACTTTTGCTGTGTCTTTTCTTTCCAAAGTCTAAATATCTTTCTCTCTGTCTAACAGATCCTATAACTATGGTAAGGATAATTATAATATATGCAAAAGATATCCTATTCTACATAGGAGATCAACACAGCTACACGTGACTAGGGAGTGTTTGTCACGCTAATACCCCCCTCAAGCTAAGCGTGGGTACGAAGATGCAGCTTGAACTTGCAGAACGTCCCCTAAGTTTCCAAGATAAACATGCAACAAAAAACATGCCGACGGGGAATAACGAAAGCAACTCATTAATGTTGAACAATAGCCGAAGATAGAGGTAGTCATGACACGCCATGTATTTCCATTGCTTCGGAGGATATAATATGTAACAATCATCTTCAAGGACGGGAGATTCTGGAAGGGCACTTGTGAGTGCAAGAGAAATCTGGTGACTAGCATTAATGTACTGGAGAGTATCAAAACCAAGTGGCTGAAGTAGCAGTCTGCAAGAGGTGTTTAGCAATGAAGGCCCAATAGAGGTAGAGCTTGCTGAAAAAGATGTTCGAGTGTCCATCTGAATTGGACTGAAGTAGTCTGGGCCAGTGAAGAGGGCCGATTGGGCTGGTGTAGCCGGGCCTAGAGAGGCTGAAGTAGTGGTTTGGAGGCAATATGGGCTGGAATAATGTTGCCCAATAAATGGAAGGCCAGCAGTAGTAGGATGAGAGGGAGATCTCCGGCCAAAAGATGAAGGGCAAGCATGTTGAGCATGTTGGGGTGCGCATGGAAGCGGGCTAGCCATTAGCCCACGCTGAGAAATAGTGTTCTTGGGTTTGCTTGGGCCTATGGAATGATCCCATGGAGCCAACAAATGGCTTGAATTATGAGAATCATTTCCTGGAAGCACATAGGAAAGCCCAATCTTGGTTGGATTAGTGCACATGAGAGGTGGGCCATCATTGATACTAGAAGTTGGCTCCAAAAGTAGGCCTGCAAAGGCAGGGACTTGGTTGGCTGAATGCTTGTCCAGAAAAGGATTGAAAGTGAGAAGAGGTGGTGTTGGGCTGTCGGTGGTATATGGGCCGAGAGGACCAAGGTGCTGGACATGAGCCTCCGATCTAGCCTGGTAAGAGGAGCATGGTCCCAACTGAGAAGGTTGGAGAGGGCCAGAGAGAGTGAGTTGCAACTTAGGATCCATTCCAGATGGAGAGGGGACTGGTCTGTTAGCTGCAGTACTAGATGATTGCCCATCTTGGAATGGATTGTGCACGGAAGAGATTTCCATTAAGGAGCTAGACAAACTAGCGATTGGGCTCACCTCTTTGACAGGTGAGAGAAATATTTTTCGGCACCAGTTTTCCTCATCAATAACGTAATCAAGAAGAAAATCTAAAGAGATTTGTGGTTTTCGAAAATAATAATATTTGACAAATTTGTCGAATAATGGATCAAGTCCATCAACGAGAAACTCAATAAGCTCGATTTCAGAAATTGAATTTCCGGCTCTATCAAGAGCATAAGAAATCGATTTTGCTTCAGAAAAATAATTATCCAGAGATTGAGATGGAAGTTTTTGAAGACAGTGGAGTTGATCTAATAGATGATCAATATACCAATTAGAAGTAGAACCGAAAAAAGAAGGAGATAACTCATTAACATCAGTTAATGGTTCTTCTTTATCTAATGAACAATCATTTGAATCTAAGGATTCATTTTGTTCAGGATATAACCAATCAGATAAAGAAAAAGAAGAATTAGTATTAACGAAAGCGTTTGGTTCATAACAACGCAAACAGTCTCTTGCGGTATGACCAAAACCGTTACACAACTGACAAATTTCATATGATGATGGTAACGTATCAAAACAAACGGGATCGTACCAAAAATCATCCATTGAGAAAAGAAAAAAATTAAATTTATTTAAGAAAACAAAATTAATTTTAAGAAGAAGAAAAGTAGAGTATATTAAAGAAAATCAGCGGAAGCGGAAATCAGGCCACCATGGATCGGTGGCTCTGATACCATATAAGACAAGAACAATGAAGTGATAGATAGAATAACATAAGGAGCAATAGAAGGAAGAAGGCAGTAGCAGCTTAAGGAAAAACGAGGCACGAATGGTGGAAAAATTCAAGGCTCAAAACGTGAGTCTTCTGTTAGTGTTGCATTACATATATACTAACTATGTATAATAAACCTATTGTAAAGCATCTATACAAGGGAGAGATCCTATAACTATGGTAAGGATAATTATAATATATGCAAAAGATATCCTATTCTACATAGGAGATCAACACAGCTACACGTGACTAGGGAGTGTTTGTCACGCTAATAAAAATCACTAGAAGGTTGAGTAGCTGAACACAATTATTCATAAACAGTCAAGAATTCATGAATTAATCCATTCTGGTCTGTAATCCAGCCCTTTGAGTCCGATAAAATAGCCTGGATTTTATTACTTCGACGACGACCTTGAACGTATGCATGAAACACTTTCGTGCTACAATCCCCGAGATGAAGCCAGGAGGATCTAGCTCGAGCCTTCTAATATTGGAGTTCATTTTCCCTAGCCACTGATAAATCCCTCATCAGCCAATTTCAATGTTTAGAAGGTGGTTTGAAGGGTTAACCAAAATATTCGCATGCACTCTCTCTAAATCTTGTTGGAGAGAAGAAACTACCTTAGCCCAGTTCCTAATATTTGTAAGAGACAATTATCCCACATCTTCTAAAGAGAGAAACATGGACCGGTATATAGACTTGAGGAGTTACTCCCCTTATAACCAATTGGTTTTAAGGTGGAACCTCCAATATAGTCCATTGTCGGCCCAGTCCAGCCCATGCTAACACTTGGGCCTCTCGCTTCTTCTTACCCCATCTCTAATTCTAAGATGGTATCAGAGCCACCGATCTATGGTGGCCTGACTTCTGCTGCTTCTATATGGGACACGTGCAAGCCTAACGGCCCACGATTCTGCTCCGCGCCACCCGATTAACAAGTCCACGTTGTAAGCCTTGGCAAAGCCCGGCTATACATGAGGGGGCGTGTAAGAGACAATTATCCCACATCTTCTAAAGAGAGAAACATGGACCAGTATATAGACTTGAGGAGTTACTCCCCTTATAACCAATTGGTTTTAAGGTGGAACCTCCAATACAGTCCATTGCCGGCCCAGTCCAGCCCATGCTAACACTTGGGCCTCTCGCTTCTTCTTACCCCATCTCTCCGATATAAAAATCTTTCTGAGCTATATCTTGCCATATCTCCACACACTCTTCCAACTGCTATGACAGCAATTCAGAATGATCCATTGTCTTATGAACCGCTCAAACAGGCCTCCAAATTTCCTCATTGGACTGCGGCCATGCAAGAAGAACTCTCAGCTTTGCATAAGAACCATACATGGTCTCTGGTTCCTCATCAAACCCAGATGAATGTAATTGGTTGTCGTTGGATATTTAAGGTTAAACGCAAAGCAGATGGTTCTATTGAGCGACACAAAGCCCGCTTGGTTGCTCAAGGCTACACTCAACAGGCAGGATTAGATTATGATGAGACATTTAGTCCTGTCGTTAAGCCTTCCACTATTCACACGGTGTTATCTGTTGCTCATTCTCGTTCTTGGGATATTAAGCAATTGGATGTCTGGAATGCCTTTCTTAACGGTGTCATTCACGGAGAGGTATATATGAAGCAACCTCCTGGTTTTGTCGACTCCTCTAATCCTGATGCGGTGTGTAGATTACATAAAGCTCTTTACGGTTTGAAACAATCCCCTAGGGCATGGTTCCAACGTCTTCATGAGTTTTTACTTAATCATCAGTTTTTCAACAGTCGCTCGGACTCCTCGTTGTTTATCAGACATTCTTCTGGCTCTACTACAATTATACTTGCTTACGTTGATGATATCATTGTCACTGGGTCTTCTTCATCTGAGGTTTCCTCTTGACCTTTTTCCATCCTTGAATGGCTGAAGAGTGGGACGACAACTTATTACAAAGATGGGACATCGAAAAAAGAGATGGAGATCGAAGCCAATTAGATGACACCAGGTCAATAAAGGAAGGATGCTCAGCCCAAGCTGAATCATAAATAAACCTAGGAGGAGGAAAATTGGAAAATCGATTAAATTCTAACTCGATAGGGCGGTGGTCCGAACCGAAAAAAGGAAGATGTCAAACCCGGTTATTATGGAATAAATTAACCCAACTCAAACCAGCATAGAACCGGTCTAACCGCTCTCGCAAAACTACTGTACCCCTATTTTCCTAGTCCAAGTGAAAAGGTTCCCAGTATACCCTATAAGACTAAACCAATGCACAGGTACGAAGCATATGAAGGACTACTCAACTTGAGTTTTATGTTATATTTCCACAAGTATTTATACTATAAAGAAACCTATTGTCTATACATTAGGATGAGTATAACTCTCCTGATAATGTGTGTTGGGTATGCTTATTATAAACCACTCCTATTACCTTAATTTGATTTATCCCATAACCTTATTTTACTCTTTGTGGACTTTAGGATATACTGTAAGAAGTACTTGTACTTCATTTAGAATAGTTCACTTTTTAGTTGAATATGATTAGCAGATTAGGACCCTCAATTCTTTCTAAGTCTGGAGATATGAGGTAAGGCCTCTGCCTACCGCGAGTAACGTCTACCGCGGATTTTAACCTTGCCGCATGATGGTGCCTACCGCATGGCCCATCCTACCGCATGCAACCTTGGTTGAAGAAAAACTCAAGTTGGTTCAAACTTAACCATGGTCACTCTTATGTACTTACCTTGGTTAGTTTAGAACGTTGCAAATTCAAATTTAAAATTTGAACACAACTGTCATCATAGTACAGTTGGACCACCATGACTCTGCAACAAAAGGACAACTCAGACTGGGCTCCAATTAGAATTCAACAGCTCATTGTCCTTCAACTTGGACCCCAAGTATTTCCAACGGCTAGTTTCTCCTTCAAGGCTATAAATAGTCCTTGTGTTCTTCATTGAACTAACGCTGAGATTCTAAGAGAGAAATTGCTGTTGAAATTCTTGGTGATTGAAGATCATACTCAAGATTTCCAGAATCCTTCGAATCTTCAAGCACTCAACCTTCAAGTCTTCAACAAGTCTCCAGCAACCTTCAAAGATCAAATCTCAAGCCTTATCACACAAGTTTCATTACGCTCTAAAATCATATAGATTCCAAAGAGCTTTTGATTCTTACACACACACTCACCCCGATTGATCAATCACATAGATTGAATCATTAGGGATACACTGGTCTAAGTCTAAGATTGTTCTTCATAGAAATAGGTGTTGATTCAAATACTTCATCTCTGTAATCTGTACTCAATCGAATCTAATATATACCTCATTCAAAATCCAAGACTGACCATCTTGGTAAAGGAAGTAGATCTTTTAACAGATCGAACATTTCCAAATCATTGTGTTCTTTACTTACTGCTCTTTACATTTCTGCAAATTTACTTTAAGTCTTGTTTATCTTGTTCTTATTGTTCTTCACTTGTTCATATTAATCTTGTTTGTGTTTTTAGTGTTTGATCTTTCAGATTCAAGAACAATTGTGAATTGTGTTTGTTTGTTTGTTTACCTCATTGCCTTAGCTAAAATCTGACTAACTAATCATTTGCCAAAAATCTCTAAGACACAAGTTTTCAATCTCTCAACCTACCTCACTCAAACCTACCGCATATCATCCGACCGCACTCTCACCGACCGCACTCAACCTACCGTACATTTTGCCTACCGCATTGAACTTATCAAAAACAACTCTAAACTTGTTTCAACGAAAACTTCCGCTGTGCATTTTATACTTGACCGCGTGGTATTTCTTCTATCACAAAATTCAAGTGTAAGCATAAAGGTTGAATTTTGAAAAGGGTTGGAATTTTAAATAAGCTATTCACCTCCCCCCCCCCTCTAGCCTCTTTTCATACCCTTGTTGTGTCTCTGGGACCAACAAGTGGTATCAGAGCTAACACCTTTATAAAACTTCTGTTTTTCAAGCTTAATAGCTTAGGTGCCAATTCAAAATGGCAAGTCAGAAAACTATGGCAATGGTTAACTTCACTCACGTTCCAGCGTTCGACGAAGATAATTTTGACGTATGGAAGCACAGCATTCTAACTCAGTTCTACTCCATGGACGAGCAACTTGGTGATTGTCTTACCATTAGACCATACTTCCCAATGAAAGCTAATTTGAACCAGAAACCAATGCAGACATACCATCAATCAAGAAACCAAAAGCTGAATGGACCGATGAAGAGAAAAGACTGGTTGGAATGGATGTGAAAGCAAAGAGCATACTCCTAAGTACTTTGAGTACGTCTCAACGTCGACAAATCATGGAATGTTCAACAGCTAAAGAACTTTGGGGTGAAATTGAAGATTACATCGAATGAGATCAAGCTTGCAAGGAAAGCAAAAAGTTTGCAATTCAAAGAAGATTCAACAACTTTTCTAAGATCCCCGGTGAATCATTTAGAGCCACTTTTTATCGTTATTGTGAGATCGTGAGTACTTATACAGCACTCGGCAAGAAGCTTACCAAGAAAGAAATCAATGTTAATTTTCTCGCTGCTCTTGGTTCCCAATATCTTCACAAAGGAAACACTCTTGAAGATACCAAGCTTCTAGATGATATGTCACTCAGAAGCCTCTATGCCAACCTCAAAGTTTTTGATATCAAGCTCCATAACATTGAAGAAATGGAAGGAAAAACTAAGAGTTTATCGTTGGTCGCTCAAAAGGAAGAAGTGATAGAGGAAGAAGATCCAAAAATATCCACATCAGAATTGCTTGATATGGATGATGATGATTTTGCTATGTTCGTGAAAAGATTACAAAAGTTTAGAAAGACAGCAAGACCCGGATCAACAAGCAAAGCTCCAACAAGGTTTTCAAGGAGCAGCCCTTCAAAGAAGAAAGAGAACTGCAACTTCTCCAAGAAGAAAGAAGATCTTGTTTGTTTTAATTGCAGGAAACCAGGTCACTTCGCATAAGAATGTCCAATTCCCATGTACGAGTATATGAAGAAGAAAAGTAACTTTACTCCAAGGTATTCAAATCAAAAGGGAATGATGGCTGAAGAAGACTCTACCTCAAAAGAGTTAGCTACTTGGATAGAGTCAGACTCTGATGAAAGCGATGAGGATTCTGAAGAAGGTCACATCTGTTTGGTCGTTCAGTCCGATGATGAGGATGATAATGAAAATCGTCGCTCACCAAATGCAAAACCTAAACGGATAAGTTATACGGCCGATGAACTTGCTGAAAAAGGATTCCTAACTCCGGTTCAAAAGAATGGTGATCTTCTATTTTCAAGATGTGATGTGAGTGCAGCAAAGAAAGCTCTACTAAATCCCAAAGTGAAGGAAGTTCTGTCTACCACACCTCAAGTCAAGTTTGACATTTCCCTCGATGAACAAGAAAAGATGTTCATGAAAGCTAACAGGTAATTAGTAAGTTTTCTGGCATTAAGGAAGCTTTAGCACTTTCAACTGAAGAAATTTCCCAGCTTAAGACGGAGAAATCTCTACTAAGATCTGAACTCACCCTCCTTAAAGAGCAGATCAAGATCATGACTCCTCTTACTGATCGAAACCGTTTCTTAGAAGAACAAAATGCTATATTTAAAGTTAAAAACAATGAATTAGTTGCTGAGATAAATGATCTCAAAATGATTACTAATGAGTGGACCAATTCACGTGTCACTATGGAACAAATCTTAGAATCCCAAAAGTCTAGTGGTGATAAGGAAGGCTTGGGATTTCAAACTAGTGACAACTTTAAATATGGATCTTGTTGTGAAAGAGATGAAAAATTTACCCAGCAAACTTTGGAAGGGTCGAAGGCTAAACATCATGTTTCAAAGGGTGTAGGACAAGAACCAAAGAAGAAACTAGAGTTCAACTATGTCTACCCTAAGAAACAAACTGGCAAGGCAAAGTTGAAAGGTATTGCCATGGATGAACCTACCGCAGAGGCTTCCTCTAGCAAGGTAGATGGTGCTCCCTACCGCGTGATCTTGCCGCGAGGTCAATCGACCGCACCTAGGAAGCTGGCGACCGCATCCTGGAAGCCGGCGACCGCAAGTGGTGGCAAGGCAGCAAAGTTCAAGAGGATGAACTTTGTTAAGGAGACCTCATCCATACCAGTAAACAATGTTGTGCTCAAGACTTCAACGAAGTTTGTTAACCCTCAGTTGGGTGGCTTCCACCATTGTTCCGTGTGTGATGATTATGGTCACAAGGCTGCTGAATGTCTTTTAAGATTCACACCAAATCCCAGAAGGCCTAAACCCCCTTCTGTGAGGCAAGTGTGGGTTGTTAAAAGTTTCTAACCCTTTGGACCCAAAAGAATAAAAGGGGACCTTGTTCTTAAATGTTTATTTTATAGGTTCTCTGCTTAATGGCTGGACTCTCCAAGGATAGATCAAGTTTATGGTATCTCGATAGTGGCTGTTCAAGGCACATGACCGGAGATATCAACTTATTGGAAGATGTCCGTGAAGAGAAAGGTCCATCAGTAACCTTCAGAGATAATAACAAAGGAAAGACTGTAGGATATGTAGTCATTCGAAAAGGAAAAATCACCATCCAAGAAGTCTCTTTAGTTATTGGACTACAACACAATCTACTCTCAATATCTCAGTTCTGCGATAAAGGATTGGAATGCCACTTCACCTCAAACTTCTATCTCATCAAAGATGGCACATCCGGCGTCACTTTGCTCAAAGGGATTCGTAAGAAAAATGTTTATGTTGTTGATTTTAATTCATCTTGCATTTCTTCTAATCTCTGTTTTGTAGCTAAGAATGTTAGTGAGAATAGTTGGCTGTGGCACAAAAGACTAAGTCACTTAAACTTCAAGTATCTCTCCAAAATTGGCAGAGAGAATCTAGTTCGTGGTCTACCCAAAGTAGCCGATCACCACAATGTGAAGTGCACAGCATGTCAACTAGGCAAACAACCCAAGGCGTCTTTCTCCAGCAAGACCACACCTTCAACTTCAAGATGTTTGCAACTACTTCACATGGATTTGTTTGGACCTGTTACTACCGCAAGTATTGGTGGAAATAGATATACCTTAGTTGTGGTAGATGACTACTCAAGATATACGTGGGTTGAAATGATGATCTCAAAGTATGATTGCTATGACATTTTGACCTCACTCTTTAGACAGCTCCAAACACAGAAAGAATATGACATCGTTAGTGTTCGATCCGACAACGGTACAGAATTCAAGAACAACGGTGTTGCTCAGTACTGTGATGATCATGGTATTGACCACAACTTCTCTGGTGCTGGAGTTCCACAACAAAACGGTGTAGTGGAAAGAAAGAATAGAACGTTGATAGAGGCTGGAAAGACAATGATTGCTGAAGCAAAGCTACCTTAATACTTTTAGGCTAAAGCCGTCAATACAGCATGCTTCACTCAAAATAGATCACTCATCAACAAGACCTACAACAAAACTCCTTATGAACTTTGGAGAGGAAGAACCCCCAACATAGCATACTTCAAGATATTTGGATGCAAATGCTTCATACTCTACAACGGTAAAGAACATCGAGGCAAATTTACTCCTAAGGCCGATGAAGGTATATTTATTGGGTATGCTAAACACTCAAAATCTTTTCGTGCATTTAATAAAACCACTCTTAAGATAGTAGAATATGTCCATGTTACTTCTGATGAACATTCTCTCCTTGAGCCACATATGGCTCCAAATGTTGCTGATGATTTTGTTGAGCTTAATGAGACAGGTACAACTCGACCGCAAAATCCATCAAAACAAGGAAATCCATCTACCTCAACTGCACCTCCATCTACCTCACCTGAAGCACCAGAAGCTACCTCATCTTCTGCTACCTTAAATGGAGTTAAAGTTGAAACACCCATAAATGTTGAAGAACATATCCCTAAAATCACTTATGATTGGGATGGCTCAAATGATGTACCACTAAAAGATTTACAACCACCATCAACTCAACCAGACATACCTCAAGAAGTTCGTGAGGTCAAAAATCACCCAATTCAGAATATCATTGGTGATTTGCATTCTGGTGTTAGAACAAGAAGATCAAACTATGATGCACTTACCGCATTCATATCTCAAGTTGAACCCAAGAAAGTTGATGAAACACTCCAAGACTCAAGTTGGGTTGTTGCTATGCAAGAAGAGCTCAACCAATTTGAAAGATGTAAAGTTTGGACCTTAGTTCCAAGGCCACAAGATCAAGGAGTGATTGGTACAAAGTGGGTGTTCCGAAACAAGATGGATGAGAATGGAAGCATCACAAGAAACAAAGCTAGGTTGGTTGCACAAGGCTATAGACAAGAAGAAAGCATTGATTACGACGAAACATTTTCCCCCATTGCGAGACTCGAAACTATAAGAATATTCTTGGCTTATGCCTCTTACAAAAGATTCAAGCTATATCAAATGGATGTGAAGAGTGCATTCCTCAATGGTGAACTACAAGAAACAGTCTTTGTTGCTCAACCACCGGATTTGAAGATCCCAAATTTCCAAATCATGTCTACAAACTCCATAAAGCTTTGTTCAAATATATGACGATGATATTATTTTTGGTTCTACTAATGAATTGTTGTGGTGTTTTGAGAAACTCATGAAAAGAAAATTTGAGATGAGCATGATGGGAGAATTGACATTCTTCCTTAAATAAACAATGTGCTGAAGGCATCTTCCTCAACCAAGCTAAGTACACAAGAGATCTCATCAAGAAATTTGGACTTGAAAATGCAAAGGCATACGACACTCCTATGGCTACTGGTAACAAGCTAGATAAAGACTTAAAAGGTAAGAAGGTTGATCAAACCTTGTATCGAGGTATGATTGGTTCTCTTCTATACTTAACTGCTAGTAGACCAGATATCATGTTTAGTGTTTGCGTTTGTGCTCGTTATCAAGCTGATCCTAGAGAAGAACATCTTATTGCTGTTAAACGTATTATTCGATATCTATCTGGGACTATTAACCTTGGACTTTGGTACTCCAAAGATTCAACTTTTGATCTTATAGGTTACTCAGATGCAGATTATGCAGCATGTACCATCGACAGGAAAAGCACGAGTGGAACTTGTCATTTCCTTGGAAATCGACTAGTTTCATGGGTAAGCAAGAAACAAGCCTCAGTCTCTGTATCTACCACAGAAGCTGAATATAAAGCTGCTGGAAGCTGCTGCTGCCAAGTGCTGTGGATGAAGCAACAATTGGTTGACTACGGAATCAAAGAAGAAAATTGTCCAATCTATTGTGACAACACATCTACCATTGCTGTCTCCAACAACCCTGTCATGCATTCCAAGACCAAACACATTGATATCAAATACCACTTTCTCAAGGATCATGTGGAAAAAGGTAATATCCATCTAGAGTATGTGAGTACTGATGATCAAATTGCAGATATTCTCACCAAGGTTCTCGATTCCAAGAGATTTAGGTATTTAAGAGGAAAAATGGGTATGCTAGAACTCTAACTCAAAATTGTCCATACGATTTTGTGTACTAACGATTGTATTCTCTATAAGTTCAAAATAAAGTAGGTACACGGCAGACATATCACGGTCAAGCAAACAAACATTGATTTCTTAATCCCTCACTTGACCGCACCTTCCAAGTTGCTGCATCATTCAAATGTTGCCGCACAAATCTCATGTTGCCGCATAATACTGATACCGCATAATGAAAGTTCACTTCAAGTTTTTGAAGAAATCTATCAAGGCGGAAAACGATGACACATGTTCACTACTTTATAGAAGTTAATTCAAAGCAAGGTAAGTACCTCACATCGACCGAACATGTCACGGTCGACCTCAAGGTTACCGCATTCAATGGACCCCAGGTAAGTTATTCTAACTTAAAGATATTTAGAATATTTTGATAATATCTACCTCAAGGGCATAAAGGTAACTTCCACTTTTCCCTCGCTTTATTTAATTCAAATATTTTGGAGCATTAAATTTTCAGTTAATTTTTATTCCTTAAATATTTATTGAGCCGTCATTGGCTATCTTGATTTGACACCTAGTGACCTTGCATTTAATGAAAATAGACAACCCTAGGTCATGTCAGTCTTTTTGCAGAGTTACCCTCCCAACTTCCCATCTCTCTGACCTCTGCAAACCTCCCTCCACCTTAACCGTTCCACTTCTTCTCCTCCACCACTCTGCTATTTCATACTTTTTCAGAAATATCTCTCTCTCTCTCTCTCTCTCTAACTTCTCTCTAAAACCGTCTTTCTCTCTCTCTAAAATCCTTCTATAAAATGACTTCTAAACATCACTCTAAGAAATCCTCAAAATCTGTTGAATCCGGTGAAAAACCACAACTCCAATCCGCTCCTCCCATCGTTATTATGGTATGGATTTTCATTTTTTTATTTTTTGTGTTCTTGGTAGAAAACTCGACAACTCTTCATATTCCTTGAATTTTTCCTCAATCTCTTAAGTTATTGATATGAAAATCTTGCATTGGCTGTTTATTCTTGATTCTGGTAAGTTTATCTCTTGATTGCATAAGATCTTTTCCCAGTTTTGTTGAGTTCGAATTCACTCAAATGGGTTTTATTCATTTTCGAGTTCTTCCTTATTCCCCCTTTCAATTTTTGAGCTTCATGGAGTTTGATTCATGAAATTGTTGAAATATTATGATTATATCTACATTTCTGATTCTATTTATATCATTTTTCATGGATTTTGGTCATTTTCTGGGATTCTGGATACTGGTGTTCTTCATGTTCATCATCATGTTCTTCGCGTTCTTAATATTATTATCGCTTTGATTCTTTTTTATTCTCCTTTTTATAAATTTCGTGTTTATGTACTATTCACGTTTTGATCTGTTTTTAGTAAAGACATTTAAGTTTGTGGTAACATTGTTCTGTATACAACATTTCGTCCTTACCATGCCTCACTTGACCGTGCCTCCCTTACCGCACTCTTTTGTCAAGTGACCCCACAACCTACCTCAATTCTAAACTATGAACTCGGTTTCATTGCAGGACTTAAACCATTTTATTCCAGGCATTACATCGGACCTTGATGATCTCAAGAAAGATGCTATCGGCCGCAACATCTTGGGCCGGTTGAAAAAGTCAGGATTTCTACCGTTCTTTACGTTTAATCAAGACTTCCACCTACCGGCGTTCGTGGATGAGTTCTTTAGCTCTGCGGTTGAAATAGAAAATTCTGAGGAACCTGACTCTCATCCCAAATTTATAAAAGCCTCCGTCATGGGAATTCCATTATCCTTTGATGCCAGTGACGTAGCCCATGCCTTGGGCATTAAATTGGATAGAGACGGACCTGATGCATTTTCTAAAGAATAATCACTTGCTCTTGCTAAAAATCTTGCTGGAACAACTGACATTCTGAAAATTCAAAGGAAATATGTAGGCGAGATCATGTATCACATAGGTCATCTAGTGGATCATGCACTATTGTGCAAAACAGGAAATCACGCTAATTTCAATCATACTCAGTGGATGATATGTGCCGCTATTTACCTTGGAAAATGGTTGGATTGGGGACAGGTTATCTATGATGTGTTAAAAGCAAATATCCTTTCTTATAAGGATGCGGCTGATGAGAATGAGACTAAGTACCGTACCAACAGCCTCCTGATCTCTTACCTAATGAGTCTCACCCTCCGTATCAAGGTTTTGTATGAGCAAAATTCAAACTACAAGGTATTCATCCCTACCACCAAAGATTTCTTCCGCAGATCCATGCGTTCAAACTACCGCAACAATTTTGGTGATGCACTATACAGATCTTATCTTCTCAATGATCCTGTTGAGGAGTATTTACCTCCTAAGTATACCAAGCGTGGTCTGCTAAACTTGGGTGATAATATCTTGAATGATGTCGATGCTGCTGCATTTGAAAAGGAGCGTAAGAAAGCTGCCGCTCTAAAGGCCAAAGCAAAAGGAGTTCCAATCTCTCCACCTCCTCCCTCTGTGAAAGGGAAAGAAAAAATCATTCATGTGGAGCAAGTTAGAAAATCCAAACCAGTTTCACAAGGCATCAAGATTTCATCTGTTGAAGCTCCTGCCGTATCTATGAAGTCTACCGCACACAAATCCTCAAAAATAAAGGTAATCCCTACCGCACCATCAAGATCTCCGTCTGAATCTCTCTCACCTCCTCCAAAATCGAAACATTCCAAGCCTATTTCTACTGCCCCAAAGCAACCTTATGTTGTCCCTCAACCTACCGTGCCTTCATCCAAATCTAAATCCTTTCCTTCCAAACCTGCACCCAGTCAGGGGGAGAGACAAGTTGAGAAAGTTGAGCAGATCAAGAAGAGAACTCACACACCTAGTCCCATCAAAATCTCTAAAAAGGCGAAGGTCACCAAACAACCTTCCCCCGAAGTCCATTCTTCAGTCTTTGCTTCTGATGAGGATATTACGGTAGCTCCTCCAAAGATTTTGAAAAATTTTGTGTTGGATGCTCAACTAGATGACATGGAAGAAGTCTCTCAATCTGAGAACAATGATAATTCTGACGCAGATGAGGACGAGCAACATGATGAAAATGTTGTTAAAAACTCTGAGGCTGATGATGTCGCCCCTCCAACCAATCCTATTGACAAAGGTTTAGTTGATGAAAGCTCAGGAGAGGAGGAGAATGCTAGCTCTACCGCAAGTGACACGTCTGCCACAGAAAAGGATATGATGTTGAAGACATTGAAAATGTTAAAGAAGTTGCTCCTGAAAAGTTGAGTACTTTTGTTGAAATTGAAGATGTTGATGATGAGACCGTGCCTCCTAAGGCTGATGAGACTACCTCCAAAGACATGGAGTCCATCCTTCCTACCGCCGCTCCTGAACCTGCCGTGCTAACCCCTTCGACCGCACAACCTGATCCTGCCGTATCATCTATTGCTGAGCTTCTTGCCGCAGTCAAAGTCTTATCTCAGATGCAGGCAGATACTCAAAATCAAGTTTCTGATCTTGTCGCTAGTATGGTTGCACTTCGAGAAGAACTAATTGAGGTCAGGGCTGATCAAGCCTCTCTTAAGCATGGGGTTGCCGCACTTCCTTCTGAGATGGTTTCGACCATTAAGGGGGAGAGTGTATTCATAATAAAGGCAATCAAGGACATTATAGCTGGAAATACAGGTACATCTTCTGCCGTAACTGATGCTTCTCCAATTACTCCTGCCGCTCTAAATGACATGTTCAGAAAACAAACTTATTTCATCAGTAACAACATTGTTAAGGGAGTTGAGGCAGCAAGCAAAGAATTGTCAAAAACTTTGGGTGATGACAAGATGGAAGTGAAAGATGAGATAGGTAAAGTCAAAACCACGATCAAGGAAGAAGTCCTCAAGCACTCCAATGCCGCTCTTATGGCCGTGGCTGAAAAATTTGTTCCCAAGATCAATGCTTTAACTGGTGCAATGCAGGTTCAGAAAAACCGCATTGAGGCCCAGAACATACGAATAACTGACCAATCCACTAAAATTGATCTTCTTTCCAGCAGAGTTAATACGGCTTTGACTCGTCTCAACCGCACTGATAATCAAGCTGGAAATCAGCTAACTCAGGAAGGTCACAGCAACATTCAAGCTAAAGGTGAGGAAGAGGAAGAAGAAGATGGAGTCACTGCTCCAGTCATGATTCCAGGATTTAATATCCCAGCCTACCGCTTTCCTCTTACCGCAAAATTCATTGAAGACCTTATTGATATTGACCGCATTTGATCTGACCGCATGTGGTCATGAAATTGTTGATGTTTTAAAACACTTTCATTTTCTGTTTGTGTGTTTGGGTTGTAACAAAACAATATTCTCTTTTGCTTTTACTCCTATGCTTAAATGATTATTATTTGGAGTATGTTGTGATTGTGTTGATGCATTTCTATCCTTTATTGTTTACATATCTTGAAATGCTTCAATTGTTATTTCTATCTTCTAGGATTAGTAAATTTGTTTTTATTTTTAGGATGATAGAAATCTATGACATTGGCTTAGAGTGTGCATTGACTTGGGACATGATATTAATAAAATGTTTAGTCTTGAAAACATGTTTTTACCAAGTACAATGAATTAGCCTTTGTTATAGTAGGTAATGGTCTCAATCAAACAGATGGAGATTGTTGGGTATGCTTATTATAAACCACTCCTATTACCTTAATTTGATTGATCCCATAACCTTATTTTACTCTTTGTGGACTTTAGGATATACTGTAAGAAGTACTTGTACTTCATTTAGAATAGTTCACTTTTTAGTTGAATAGGCTTAGCAGATTAGGACCCTCAATTCTTTCTAAGTCTGGAGATATGAGGTAAGGCCTCTGCCTACCGCAAGTAACGTCTACCGCGGATTTTAACCTTGCCGCATGATGGTGCCTACCGCATGGCCCATCCTACCGCATGCAACCTTGGTTGAAGAAAAACTCAAGTTGGTTCAAACTTAACCATGGTCACTCTTATGTACTTACCTTGGTTAGTTTAGAACGTTGCAAATTCAAATTTCAAATTTGAACACAACTGTCATCATAGTACAGTTGGACCACCATGACTCTGCAACAAAAGGACAACTCAGACTGAGCTCCAATTAGAATTCAACAGCTCATTGTCCTTCAACTTGGACCCCAAGTATTTCCAACGGCTAGTTTCTCCTTCAAGGCTATAAATAGTCCTTGTGTTCTTCATTGAACTAACGCTGAGATTCTAAGAGAGAAATTGCTGTTGAAATTCTTGGTGATTGAAGATCATACTCAAGATTTCCAGAATCCTTCGAATCTTCAAGCACTCAACCTTCAAGTCTTCAACAAGTCTCCAGCAACCTTCAAAGATCAAATCTCAAGCCTTATCACACAAGTTTCATTACGCTCTAAAATCATATAGATTCCAAAGAGCTTTTGATTCTTACACACACACTCACCCCGATTGATCAATCACATAGATTGAATCATTAGGGATACACTGGTCTAAGTCCAGGATTGCTCTTCATAGAAATAGGTGTTGATTCAAATACTTCATCTCTGTAATCTGTACTCAATCGAATCTAATATATACCTCATTCAAAATCCAAGACTGACCATCTTGGTAAAGGACGTAGATCTTTTAACAGATCGAACATTTCCAAATCATTGTGTTCTTTACTTACTGCTCTTTACATTTCTGCAAATTTACTTTAAGTCTTGTTCATCTTGTTCTTATTGTTCTTCACTTGTTCATATTAATCTTTTTTGTGTTTTTAGTGTTTGATCTTTCAGATTTAAGAACAATTGTGAATTGTCTTTGTTTGTTTGTTTACCTCATTGCCTTAGCTAAAATCTAACTAACTAATCATTTGCCAAAAATCTCTAAGACACAAGTTTTCAATCTCTCAACCTACCTCACTCAAACCTACCGCATATCATCCGACCGCACTCTCACCAACCGCACTCAACCTACCGCACATTTTGCCTACCGCATTAAACTTATCAAAAACAACTCTAAACTTGTTTCAACGAAAACTTCCGCTGTGCATTTTATACTTGACCGCGTGGTATTTCATCTACCGCAAAATTCAAGTGTAAGCATAAAGGTTGAATTTTGAAAAAGGGTTGGATTTTAAATAGGCTATTCACCCCCCCCCCCCTCTAGCCTCTTTTCATACCCTTGTTGTGTCTCTGGGACCAACAATGTGGCATATATGCTAATCTAGTATATGCTAATCTAATCTTGGTTGTTTACAAGAGAATTTGAATGTTATACTTATATACTCTAATTACTGTTCACATCCCCCCTCAAGCTAAGCGGTACAGGAGTGAGCTGCAGCTTGGATGACGAAAGTTGAAGACGAGGGCTTGAAAGGCCTTTGGTGAAAACGTCGGCAAGCTGATCAAGTGTAGAGACATACCCGAGACGAAGAAAGCCGCGGTTATGAAGTTCACGAACAAAGTGATGATCAATCTCTATATGTCTTGTGCGTGCATGAAAGAATGGATTTCAAGCCATATGAAGGGCCGAAGCATTGTCACAAAGAAGACGTGGAGGTGAGAGAAAAAACCCGAGCTCACAGTAAAGGTAGGAAAACCATCGGAGTTTTGCAGCGGTGGTGGCTAAAGCGCGCTACTCAGCTTCACTACTCGAGCGAGCAACAGTGGTTTGTTTCTTAGCACTCCATGTTACCATGTTTGGGCCAATGAAGATACACACGCCAGTAGTAGATCGTCGATCATCGGGTGCACCCGCCCAATCGGATTCGGAGTAGGCGCGAAGAGTTATATCTGACGAGCGAGAGAACCAAAGGCCAAGAGTAAGAGTGCCCTTAACAAAACGGAGAATACGCTTGACGGCCAGGAGATGACACTACTAGAATAACTAAAAACAGCAACGAAATTTGGCAACGACCATGTTCGTCCCTAATTAGGGACGGAAAAATGTAATTTAGCAACGACTTAGTCATTGCTAATTTTTTTGAAAAAATGGCAACGAACAAAGTGTAATTTAGCAACGACTTAGTCGTCCCTAATATTTTGGAAAAATGGCAACGACATAGTCGTTACTAAAATTTGATTTGGGGACAGATTTGAAATTATGAACGACTTGGTCGTCCCCAAATATGACTGGGAAAAAATTCAAAATTCTCTTTTGCCTATAATTATTGATTAATGAAATCAAAAATTATTAATTTTTAATAATAATTAAAATAAATGTAAATTACTAATAACTGATTAATAATAAGAATAAATGTAAATAAAAATAAAAATAAAAATAAATAACTAAAATTTACCAAATCATTTAATTATATAAACGGTTTTCAGAGGGGATGAACCGGAACCGGCCCGTGTTACAAACGGTTCTGGTTCACACGGTTCCGGTTTTCGTCAAGGTTCAAGGCGGTTCCGGGCTTTTCGGTTCCGGTTCCGGCCCGGTTTGGCGGTTCCGGTTTGGTTTGGCCATCCCTAATTGGTAGTGTTAATAGTTGTTATGGGATGGTGGTGAAGTAGCAGTGATGGATGGTGGTAGTAGTTAATGGTGAGTATTGTGGTAGTGGTGGGGGCGGTTGAGTGGTTGCGGTGGTAACGAGAGTAGTGGTGGCAAAGACAATGGTAATGAGGTGACGTAGCGGTGGTTAGTGACTATTATCATTTTTTGTTACTAAATATCTAATGAGGTGAGGTAGGGTGGTAACGATGGAGGTGGTTAGTAGTGGGCGTTGTGGCAGACATGGAGGCGGTGCAATGGTAATGGTACTGAGATGGTTATGGTAGTGACTATTATCATTTACTAAATATCCGGTTAATATTACTTTATCTATAGTTATTTAATTATTATCATTTTAAATTATTAGTGACTATTATAATTTCTTTGTTATCAAATATCAAATCAATATTTTGTTACTAATTATTTATTAATTATTATTATTTTCAGTCTTCATTATTTTTCATTATATATTCCATTACTTTTGTTATAATTATTAATCATTTATTTGGGTATTATTATTATTATATTATATCTTCAATAATAATATTGATTAATTAATAATAGCTTGTTTTGTAGAAAGAAAAAGATAAGATTTTGTGAGGTGTAAACCATTGATTAGTTTTCAAAGTTTCACATGGATACCCAGCTCTTAATCTTGACCGTATATTACATAGAATATCAATGGCTCACAATCCCAACCCACTAACTCAATAAACACCACAACCACAAATAACATTATCACCCTCTCTCTTCCCCCCCCCCCCCCACCCCACAAATCTAGAGAGATGTTAGAGAGAACTTCTCTCCCTATGTCTCAGCCACTCCACCCGTCCTCCGCTGCCGCCGGCGCCGACGCCGTCTACCCCGACCCCCTCTTCCAGGTCCACACTCTCCATCTCTTCTCTCTCTCTCCGTCTCTTCTCTCTCTTTTTCTCTCTCTCTCTCCGTCTCTTCTCTCTCCACTCTCTCCGTGTGTTGTTCAGATTTTCGTAGATCTAGAAAGATCTACGAAGATCTTTCCGTTTGCAAACGCATATCTGGACTTTTTTTGAGTTTGTGCTTATGTGTGTCTGGGTGTGCGTGCGTGGGTTTGTGCTTGTGTGTGTTCTGAGTCTTTTGATTTTGGGTCTAGATCTGGGTGCATCTTTGTGGGTTTGTGCTAGTGTTAGTGTGCTTGTGTGCGTCTCTTCTCTCTCCACTCTTTTTGTTTTTTTTTAAGATCTGGGTTTATTATTGTACTTTGAATGAAGATCTAGTTTCTTATTTGACTAATAATTTCAATCTTTTCGTTTCAGGAAGTGAGTATTGTGATGAACTTGAGTCTGTATCTGGGTTGCACTTTAATTTGAAGGTGTTTATGGGCGGTGGCGGACGGTGGCGGAAGTAGTGGACGGTGGTGGTGGGAAGTTGTTGTGTAATGACTGTATTTGGGTTGTGTTTTGATTTAATAATTACAAGTTAATAAAAAATATACTTCTCTTAATTAAAGTTAAACATCCCTTATTAAGAATAAATTTGAATAAATATACTCATTCTTTAATCCCTGTGCATTTCAAAAAGAGCCCGTCTCCTGTACAACGAGTGTACGGCGTGCGATGGCGCCGAGCCGATCTGAGCCGTTTTTTTTTTTTTTTTTTTTTTTTTTTTGCCGAGATTTTTAAATATTTTTTTTTTTGCAACCCCAACTTTTTTCCTCCAACATAAGTAACACTTATTATAACGAAATGTAACATTTTTTTATTCAAATGTAACACTTTTTTAAAAAAAAAATGTACCACAATTTTGCTGCAATAGATAAAGATAACATAAAGATTGACAACTAAACTAATGTAACACATCTTATAAAGGGATGTAACACTCATTTTTTCAAATGTAACACTTTTTTTCTCCGAAAATTAACATAGGATTGACAACTAAACTAATGTTACATTTTATAAAAAATGAATGTAACATTTTTTTTTCAATTGTAATAGTTTATATTCTTAAATGTAACATTATATATGAAATGTAACAATTTTTTTATTGAGAAAGTAACAATTGAAATGCAAATCCAATTTTTTTTTTTGTAAAACTCATGTTACATTTGATTGAAAAAGTGTTACTTTTTCAATATGAAACTGTTACTTTTATTAGAACAGAGTGTTACATGTTAGATGATGAACAACTCAAATTTTTGGTGTGTAAAAAATATGTGTTTTTTTAAAAAAAAAATCAAACCATATCATGAACTATGTAGTTTTATTCTTCTCGTCAAGACGAACAAAACGGTATTTTAAAAAAAAAATCTGAGTTATAAATCTCAAGATATAGCATTTTAAAGTTATTGGTTTTTTTTTTAAGGTGACACGTGGCAGCGATCTGGGAAGAGGGGAAGGTGGATCTCACCGTCGGATGTAGCATAGCAGGTCAGGCCGAGAAGCAGCGAAACCGCCGCACATGGTGCGACGGACGCATATAAGAATTCGTCTTTCAAAAATGGTGCAAGGTATTTTGGGACGGAGGGGGTAATAATTAACATATTTTTTTTTATAATATTCTGTGATTTTAGCAACGAACATTTCTTCAGATTAGGAACGACCAAAACCGTCACCATTTTTTTGTCAGAAAAAATGACCAAAATTGGGGACGACTATATGGGGACGAATTTAAGCAAATGGGGACGACTTTGTCGTTTCCAAATGGCAACGACCGTGTTTGGTCACTTTTAGGGACCAAAAAAAGAGGACGGACAAATTCGTTGCTAATTTTGAATTTAGGGACGGATTTGTCCGTTCTTAATTTTTATTTTTCTAGTAGTGTGAGAGGTACGGGGATTATGCATGTATTGACACACTTGATTCACAGCAAAAGCTATATCCGGACGTGTGAGGGTTAGATATTGTAATCTGCCAACCATGCTTCGGTATGTGGTAACGTCGGAGAGTGGATCTCCGTCTGAGGCCGAAAGGTGGGAACCCGGGACAATAGGAGTTGAAACTGATTTGCAACCATCCATTTGAAACTTGTGTAGCAAGTCTGAAGCATATTTCGCTTGGGAGTGCAAGAGAGCATCTACAGTGTAGTATGTTTCAATGCCCAAGAAGAAACCAAGGGAACCAGTTGACGACTTTCAAAAGTATCACATATACTCTGAACTACTTGGGATACTTCATTATGTGAGGGGCATGTGATAATGAAGTCATCCACATAAACCAGTATGGCAACCAGTGACTTCCCAGAGTGCCGAATGAACAAAGAACTATCTGCTTTGCTATTGAAAAAACCAATGGATAGAAGAAAATCATGAAGGCGTTGAAACCAAGCTCTCAGAGATTGTTTCAAGCCGTATATTGTTGGATATTATACCATAGGCCCTTGAGAAAGGCCTATGCGTTACATCATAGCTTCATTGTTATAGAGATAACAAAACTGATTATTATACCTTTTGCATGTTTATTATAATAATCATTATCCCTAACACTTATGAAGGGCTAGAATGAGTTTAATGGATAATCATATGATGATTATGGTGCATAGGATGCGGATTAAACTTGTGGGTACTTGTTGGAGAACAATGTACTGGATCGACCTGTTATGAGATTTATGTCATGGTCAAATGTCATAATTAAATCTCATAATAGTTATATCATTTGATATCCTTAGACCTGAGATTATCATGGTCTTCCACATAATAAACATTATGTTTGACATACTCAAACGCTACCCTTAACCGGGTGGTTATAAAGGCTACGATTGGCATAATCGGATTCTTGTAGGGAAGAATGATAAGTCAAAGATGGGATTTTTTCCTCTCTCAAGAGAGATATCTGCTTGGCCACTCGATGAGTGAGATTGATGATAGTGTATATCCATACCCAAAGGAATTGATGTGTTCAATGTCATTTGCTCATATCAATCTACTCGGGATCGAGAAAGCATTGGACAACATAAGTTGACGTGGACCATGACTTATGTCCAATATGATATCGCGTGACAAAGTGATCGTGATATGTGTTGGAGATTATGCCCTAGGCCCTTGAGAAAGGCCTTGCGTTACGTCATGTTCTCATTTGTTATGGAGATAACAACCTTGGATTATTATATATTTTACATGTTTATTATAATAATCCTCGTCCCTAGTACTTATGAAGAACTAGTATAAGTTTAATTGATGATCATGAGATGATCATGTGTATGTGATACAAATTAAACTTATGGGTGCTTGTTGGCGAACGAGTACTGGACTTGACCCACCCATGAGATTTATGTTATGGTCAAATGTCATAATTAAATCTCATATAGTTATATCATTTGATATCCTTAGACCTGAGATTATCATGCTCTTCCACATGATGAATGTTATGTTTGACATAGTCAACCGCTACCCTTAACCAGGTAGTCATAAAAGCTATGATTGGCATAATCGGATTCTTGTAGGGAAGAATAATAAGTCAAGATGGGATTTGTCCCTCCCTCAGGAGAGATATCTGCTTTGGCCACTCGAAGTGTGAGATTGATGATAGTGTATGGCCATACCCAAATGAATTGATGTGTTCAATCTCATTTGCTCATATCAATCTACTCGGGATCGAGAAAGCATTGAACAATATAAGTTGACGTGGACCATGACTTATGTTCAATATGATATCACGTGACAAAAGGATTGTGATATGTTCTATGAGGATAAACGAACTTCTTTAAGTTGTATCAATTGGGTAATCATGATGGCCTGCTAGGTTCCGCTCATGATTTATGAGAACAAATGTGTTTGGACTCATTGCCAACTTGATATAATCCTATGGGGTCACACACAATAGAATGAATTGTTAAAAAGGCAAAAGGCTGATTTTTGATTTTTGGTCTGGCACAACCGTTCCAGTTATAAAGCACGACATGCCAATAATCATCAGCCGAATAGCTCGGGCGCACCAATTGGCACGACCTTGCCAGTTATAGGGCACGACCGTGCCAAAAGTGCCTGGGCCGAATTTTAGGCAGTTTAATTGGGTGACGAGATTAGGTCTCAAGGGTCTTTAAGGCTTAAGGATTTTAGAGAATAAATAATCCTCTTTCACCAGCCATTATTAATGGGTAATACATATGTTTGAGAAACATATTCTTGAGCATAGATTGAGAATCAAAAGCTCAAGAACACCAAAATTCATATAGCATTTGAAGATTAGAAAAGTATGTTTTCTAATGATTGGATCTAGCAGTCCGGATCTAGAATTGTTCTAGATATTCATTCGCGTGTGGATACACATAGAGGATGCTAGACTTAGCATCTCAAGCTTGTGTTCCTGTGATCGTGATCCGAAGAACGCGAAGAACAAGGAGATCAAATCTAAAGCTTAGAGACTTGAAGATTTGATGATCCGAAAATTTTAAACGCACAACTACGGTTAGTATTCTAAATTCATCTTCCTATTAATTTAATCATCATGAATGGATCTATGGGCTCTAGGTTTTTGTTTATTTTTGTTGTCGTTTCCGCTGCGCAAGGACCCTCAAAACCCAACAATATGTTCTATAAGGTAACTTTGGACTTTCAAAGTTATACTAATTGGGTAGTCATAATGGCTTGCTAGAGTCCGCTTATGACTTACGGGTTCTAAATGGTTCGGACTCGTTGCCAACTTAGTATAATCCTATTGGGTCACACATAATAGAACGGATTGGAAAAGGGCTGAAAATCTGGGAATTTAAGGACTGGCACCATAGGGCTGTGAGAGAGGCGCACGGCTCCACTGGAGTCGCACGGACCCTCCCCACGAATCATGTCAGTTTGTTTATTTTTTCTTGACTGTCAAGGAAACACGATCCCAAAAGGAACTAGGTCAAACCCTAATATAAATATATGCAGTCAGGTTTGACAGCCTCAAATGTTGATTTGAGAAATCATAACACATTGTTTTAGAAACAATAAAATATAGAGAGGTAAGATTATTTATTTTGAGATTGAGAATTATCAAAATACAATAATCAATGGAGCAAAATAATTCTTATGAAGAAATCGTTCCTTCATCAAGCCTTGGATCTAGCAATCAATCAAAAAGGTGTTCTTGAGTCCGTTCGACGTGTGGATACCGATAGAGGGTGTTCGCTTTTCAACACCTAAAGTCCATGTTCATGGATTCTATCTTCAAGGGTTAGTTTCCTTTATCTTGTATTTAATTTAATCAACATGCACGAATCCGGGCTCATGGGTGTTTGATCTTATGTTTATTCCGTTGCGCATGATGCATCAAAACCCAACATATACTTCTTCCTACAAAAGGCCATTAAGAAAAGCGTTACGGACGTCTACTTGTTGTAATGGCCATGACCGAGAATGAGCAATGGCAAGTAAGGTCCGGATGGTGGGAGGTTTAACCACGGGACTGAATGTCTCGTCGTAATCCACACCTTCTTGTTGCGTATAGCCCTGAGCAACAAGCCGAGCTTTGTGACGATCAATGGAGCCAACGGCATGTCGTTTGATTTTAAAAATCCATTTACTACCAATGACGTTCATAGATGGAAGACGAGGAACAAGAGACCAAGTACCATTTTTGTGCATGGCAGAGAGCTCGTCATTCATAGCATCAGTCTAGTGAGGGATTGGAAGGTCTTCCTTTAAGGTCTTTGGTTCAAAGTCACTAGCTGTCGAAGGGATGCTGAGGAGATCTTGAGGCATAGGGTACCGAGAGACTGGTGGTGGGATGGAGTGGGCTAAATATGCAAAGAGATTTGGTTTGAACACACCAGATTTGGCCCGAGTTTGCATGGGATGTTTATTGGGTGGTGGATCAAGCTGGCCCGTTGGAGAGGATGCTGGCACATCTGAAGAATTTGATTCAGCCGCTGAGGGGAGTGGGCTGGTTGGGGAAGGAGTGGGTAGTGATCCAGAAGGTGAGTCAGGCCCAATTGTTGATGGGTCCGGTAAGGGGTCCAAATCAGAAGGCACATCACAGGATGTAGTAGTGTCTGCCAGACGAGGATTGGGCCGGCCCAATAGCAAAGGAGAAGGAGAAGTTTGTATGAGTGGACCATTGGAAACGGATGGGTGAGTTCTCATGTTCAATGGGATAGAGTTGTGTTGAGAAGGACCAATGATGTTGTTGGTGCCTGGTAATGCACTAGTAGACATAAGAACGTGATGCACATGTTGCAAGGTCAGAATGCGCCCATTAGGAAACTTCAGGTCTACGCGTCCAGTCCTAAGCACCTTTGCAGCACTAGAAATCCCCATCGTCACTGATCTACCACGTTCAGGCTGGTAAGACACAAATAGCAATTTATCAGCACAAACGTGCACATTTACCCCAGTATCTACCAAACACTCGGTGGGTTCATAAAAAGTAAAGATTTCAGGATTAGAGGTTACATACTTGGTAATCTCGCTGGTAATAGCATCAACTTCAGGCTGAAACGTATCATTAATAGGATCATCATCAGATGGTCCAATGACCATGTTCGCCTGAGCTTGATCAGCAGAACCTTGTGCCACTTTTCCTTTCTTGCGACAATCCCTAGAAAAGTGTCCAACTGTTCCACAATTCCAGCAGGTTTTGTTTGCTTTTAGCTTTTTATGGATATGTTTCTTTGGTTTCAGCTTATCATTATTATTATCCTTAGAGCCAGTTTTCTCAAATTTCGTTTTGTTCTTATTAGCAGTTATCACATTGGCCTTAGCCTCCACATGGCACACTAACACCGTTACTATGGTTCACTTCCTGGATCGATATTGCATTCATCAAATCATTGAGTTTCAAGCTTCTGGTACGGTTCTTGAGAGTCATACCAAATTCCTCCCAAGACCGAGGAAATTTCTCAATGATTGACATGACTACGAACTTCTCAGGAAGTTCCATAGCCCCATCCTTGAGTGATTGCAATATAATCTGAAACACATGCACTTGATCAGTAACAGATTTCCTATATGCCATACGATACTTAAGGAACTTAGACACACATTACATTTTAACACCAACATCATTAGTGTTATACTTTGTGTTAAGCATTTCCCACAGCGATACATTAGTGAGGGGAGCAGAACAATAAACATCGAAGAGCACATTCGACAGAGCCGAAAAAATGCATCCACGAACAACATCGTCCCTCTCCCTCCACCGCTCAGCAGCCTTCGCTGTTGCAGGGTCCTTCTCATCAATAGCAGGGCACTTTTCAGTTAGCATACCAGTCATCCCCTTAATTGACAACCAGATTTTCATCCGTTCCTGCCAGCACTTGAAGTTCTTACCGGTGAACTTCTCTGGCAGATCGGAAGTGTCAACAAGGGACTTGAATGGAGCGTTAGCAACAAACATGATTAATACTAGTTTCTCTTAGACTGGTGGAATTTAATATGCAACGATCAGATTAATCAGGGCAATCACGTAAGCATATAACAATATCAGATAAGCCAAAAGCAGAAACGTACCCACAAGAACAGGATCCAGGAAAGACAAAAACAATAAGAGAATTAGAAATACTTATCAGTTTAGATCGAGTCGCCTGTAATAGACTCTCCTAAGAGAAACTATTGCCCCTTACTGGTGCGGCTGAGGGTTGAGGCAAATTCCTCCGAGAATGAAACAATCTCAGGAACGTACCAGGAAATCTTCGCACGAACAGGTACCGAACCACTTGCGACTGTTATCCCACTTCGCCAGAATCTCACTTCTCAGATCAACCACAGATTACGGATATAGAGAGATAACAGTTTATGCAATTAATTGTGTGTGTATAAACTGGTATAGGGATCGTATATTTATACTAGTATTAAGTCGGTTTAGGTTTTAGAGAAGGACTCTTAAACCTATCCGACTTCTAGCTACCTTTTCTTGAAAGAAAAGAAACCAGACAGTTAGAGTCCAGTTAGGAATCTAACTGACCTAACAATTTTGTCATGGAGCATTCTGCAAATATTGAAAACTTCAAATAAACTTTGTCCGAAAAGATACGACCTCGAACCGAACCATTCGCCAAACGCCCTTATCCCGTGCCCGACTCGAGCCCGGCCCAACCGAGCGAGCGAGCGCGCGCGCGTGTGGGGAAAGGTTCAAGCCCACCTCACATGTAACTTGAACATGAGACTATGAAATGCCAAGTAATTTATGGCACTTCAACTACCCATTCCAATTCTATGTGGGATGACCCAAAAGCCTTTAGTACTTCCAAGCAAAGGGAAAGCTTGCCTTTTCTTTCCCATGTGGGATGGCAACAAACCCATTTCATCCTTGGAAGCAAAAATCTCTTAAAAGCTCATATTTGAAGTCTTAGAACTATGGATTTAATCCATCATTTGGCTTTCACCAAAATACCAATATTGTTCATGGTATAACATACTACAAGTATAAACATTGACCAATGTCAAAGTCAACGGGACCCACTAATGGGACCCACTCAAAGTTGACCATTTTCAAGCCAAATTTCCAACAGTTTTGTTCCAAACTCTGAAAAACATTCACTCAAAATCATATGGTTCCAAAACAACACTCATATATTTTAATACTCCCTCAGTTCCAAAAATGATCTTCATATTTTTTTTCACGGTTTCTACGAAGGATCTTTGAGAAATAATTTTAGGTTGACTCAATTATACTAATGAAAATCTAAAACTTGTTATTGACACAATATCAACAATAGTAACGTTAACATATGTATGAAGATAATTTTGAGATAGAAAAAGTATATTTTAATGTAGTTTAAAGTGTTAAAATCCACCACCTAATTTTACCGTCCTCGAAAATAGGTATCATTTTGCATCATACTCTTATGTCGGTAATTTTCTTGGCAAAAGTCTTAAATAACATAGAAGAAAATAAGAGGTAAATCGAACGGGCTCACAGAGTAGTATCACTACAACAAAAATGACTTTTAGCGATACTTTAAAAAGTGCCGAAAATGTGAAAAAAAAAAGTGCCGAAAAAGCTATTTCCGACACTTTTGTAAGTGCCCGAAAAAGTGGTGTTGGCAATACTTTCCGGCACTTTTCAGAAGTGCCGCTAATTTCCGTATTTTAAATAAAAATATTATTGAACTTACCAGATTCAAACACAAGACCTCTTGGATACGAAGCACACCTTCTACCGCTAGGTTAAATCATTTTTTGTTATAAATTTTCACGTACAATTATTTATTACAAAACAAAAACTTATATTAGTACATTTCTATTATTGTAGTCCATAAAAATCTAATATAACAAATTAAAGCAAAGTTACATGAAAAATATGATTAAATTTAAAAATTAAATAAAAATTTCAAAACAAACATATTGTTTTTAGCGGCACTTTATAATAAAGTGCCGAAAATTTAGCGGCACTTATTAAAAAGTGCCGGAAATTAGCGGCACTTATGAAAAAGTGTCGGGAATTAGCGGCACTTTTTCCAAAAGTGCCGGAAATTAGCGGCACTTATGAAAGTGCTGGGAAAAGCCATTTTTGTTGTAGTGTGTTTGTCGATATATCTTATATACATTCATAGGGTCGCGCTCCTGTGAGAACCATTTTAAATGAGAACCGTGAGAACCAATCATAACCGTTTGATTAAATACAAAATCAAGGGTTTCATATTATAGTTACATTGGATACATTTGGATACAGTAGCTAATTTTTAAAAATACAATTGGATACATTAGTTTTTAACCTACTGTATCCAAGTGCAACACTTGGATATAGTACTTGTTGAGCTACTGTATCCAAGTGCAATATCAAAATTTATGTATTGTATCCAAGTGTATCCAATGTATCTATAATCTGGACCCTTGATTTTTATTCTAATCTAATAGTTTTCTTGGTTCTCACAGTTCTCACGCAGTTGTGGTTCCCATTTGAGCACTATATACCTTCATATTTATTTTTCATTAATCTCAATCACACAGCATTATTAAAGATCACTCGTTTAATTAGAGTGAGTTGGAATTTTCTATATACCCATAGGTCTCCTTAGTGCTTAGTGCCTGTGTTCTTGCAGTTTTTGCCTTTTGAATCCTAGTCCATTTGGATCAGTAATGTTAGTAATTATGTCTCACACTTTAAATGTAAAAGATATTTCTAATGCATTACCGATCCAATTGGACTATGATTCAAATTAAAAATCATTCAACAGTCAACACACACCGGCTCCATTAAAATTCATAATAAAAAGATATAAGTATACATAAAGCACTTAAGAGGATTGGTGTGTTCAAAACTTTGAAAGTGTCAATTTCATTGAAGCATCATGCTTATTCCTAAGCATTTGTTAAGGTTCAAGCATTTTCGTCTTTTGTATCCACTTACTCTTTCTGATCCAAAATAACTGTGTTTTTTGACATTTTATAATGATTTAGTGTTAAAAACACCAACTTTACCTCCATTATTAAGTATGCATCTTTACTACATTAATATCTCACACTAAAAAGATAATAAAACAAAACAAGTTTCAATGTAAGGGTAAGAAGGACATTTAGGTGGCGTTTGTTTTTTTTAAATGTTAAGTCCTGAAATTTGATTTCACATCTGAAATTGGCTGAATCAATAAGAAGCAGCGTCTGAAGACTGAATTCTCAATTATTCAAGCTGTTTGTTTTTTTCATCTGAATTCATTTTCTGAAAAGTGTTTGTTTGCCATTTTAACCTTCTGAAATAAAATGTATAACTAATTTTTTATTCCACACGATATACAATTGTCTTTGTTAATAATACATAAACACTGAATGACAATTATTGATGCAATATATTTAAAATATGAATATATAAACTAAATTATTTCTTAAACAATTAATTCTCATATGCATGATATTAAATAAAAATAAGGTCATAAAATTGGATCTATAGCCAATATCAGTTTTAGAATGCCTACCAATGTTTAAAACCTCTTCAAATTTAGCTTTACCAGTGTTTAACTTGGTGAAAGTATCATTGGCTTTTTCAAGATCAGATTTAGCTTTCTCGAGTCCAAGATCACGCTTGGTGATCATAACCTCGAGTTTGGCTATAGTGTCATTTTTGTTATCATTTTCAATGGAAACTCTCTCAAGTTCAGATTTTAAAGTAGTAATTTCAACTGTGAGTTTCTCATTGACCTTTTCAAAAACACCAAGTTTTTCAACCCGTTTTTGCCAATCAGCAAAAAGATCAGCGTAAGCTTCATGAAATTCCTCAAAACTACAATCACATTCCTCTTCATCCTCTGGTTTTTTAGACGATACATAAGAATTAAAACAAATAAACCCAGAGTCAGAGAATGTAGTTTCCAGTATGGCTACATCAGAAGTCACATCAAAATGATGTTCGTGATTTTGAGATGAAGTATCAATAATTGCAAGGTGCATAGCCTCATCTTCATCCCCACTAGCTATCAGTTAGGATCGCATTAAAGCTCATCCCCTTTCTTCTTGTAGTGTTAGCACATTCATTAGCAAAGTGACCAAACCCAAAACATGCACGACATTGAACGGAATCATTTATATCGATAGGTTCAAAGGTGCTGGGTTTTTTAAGATTAAAATTATTTTCAGATTTTCCATCAAATGGAGAGGATTTGATTTTTATAGGGAACTTACAATCCCTATTGTTTTTTAGAAAAGAATTGAAAGTCGCATCCTCCTTCTTAACTTTATCCATCATGACTACCCTTTCTGGATCACACTCAGTGTAATCGAGTGTAAGCTCTGGTGCCAATTGAAAGTTCTGACTATCCTAACTATCAAAACTTTCAAAGCACACTTGCATCAATGCATATAAATGTAAGAACATGGCTTGCAACACAAGTCATTTAGTAATTCCATACATGAAATCATACCTATAATGTTAATATAAAGTGTAGTGAATTAATATAATGTGTAGAATTCCTGGATGTAATATTACCTATTTTTGATGGGCAAAGTGGTAATTTAACATCACTAAAGGTTGAAAGGGTGTAGTCCCTAAATGAGGTGCCTTTTGGTTTCATATATAAAGGGTTCTCCATCAACCCTAGAAATCACTCCATTCATTTATTTTCTCTCCTAAATAATCTTCATATTGCTAGAGACATTAGAGAGAAAAGGCACAATCATTTAGAAGAACTCCGTCCCCTTAATTCTTCTTCTTCTTATTATTCTCCCTACAACATCTGTAATGGATTCAACAGGTACTATTTCGCTTCCGCCTTCATCTTCTTCCTCATTCTTATTCTAAATATGAGTATGGCATTCGGGGATCTTAAATTGTTCCAACAATAAAATGTTTATAAGTGCTCCCAACAAAACCTTTAATTTCTAGAGCACATTATTGAACCCCGACACACCTATACACCATTTCCGCTTGAGAATACGGTCACTCAATTATACTTGGTCATTTTTTTACACGATTCACTAGTGAACACTTTGATCCTGCTATTGTCTCTACCTTATAAATGGTTTAAGCAAAGTATCTTTCTAATATCTAGTGAAGTTGTATTTACACTTTTCACAAATCCAAGTTTGACAAATCTTGGTATCGGGCGTAGCAGCTCTTTAATACTATGAACCATTTTAATCAAGCGTCTCTTTCTATAATTTTGTTATGGGTTAATGATAATTTAGACTATAAAATCATATAGCACCCTTCCAATCGAACTTTTGAGTTTTTTTTTTTTTTTTGCCACATTAGGCCTTGAAGTGAAAATTGTTGGTCAGCTGAGGTGTTTTTACGAAATTCGTTAAAAACTCAGTTAAAAAGCATGTGCCATGCACTTGACTAATTAACAGAATTAGGTAGATTGAACTTGATATTTCTTTTAAGTGGTTTAATGAAATTTCCAAACTTAAAAAAACTGAAAATCAAAATAATTATTAAAATATTAAATATACGATTTTTTCAAGTTATTTTCAAAATATCAAATACTAAAAAGATAAAGAAAATAAATAAATAAATTAAATTTTTTAAACATAATAAATCATTTTTATATTTACTTTTTCTCACTCACTTAGTTATTTTTTTTTTCTTTTTGCATCAATTAAAAGGGGGGTGAAAAAAGTTCTTTTTCTTTTAAATAGGAAAAAATGCACCAAAAGTACCTGAACTATAGGGGTTGTTTGGATTTAGTAACTTATCTCTTTTTTGACTTATGAAAAATACATTAACTCTTTTTTTGTGCAGTGGAGGTATCTATTGCTAGCGCCATCAACTTTTTGCTGTTAAGTTATCATGTGCCGCACACATGACTAATTGTTTGAGAGCAAAAATGTCAAAACATAACAAGGATAGTGTGAGAACATTTTACAAAGACAAAGGGATAAAAATAAAATTTTAAATTTTAATTACCCCCTTCCCCTTCCTTTTTTCTTTCCCTTTCCTAGTCTTGGTTCTAACATTCTGCAGGCCACCCACCCATCATCATCGCCACGACGCCACCCAACACCGACGACGACGACTATGGCCGACGAAGCCAAGGCCAAAGGCAACGCCGCCTTCTCCGCTGGAATCAGAATAGTGAAGCGATTTCTCCACAGCGCTCAAATCCAAATTCACCATCAAAGGCTTCTGAAGAATTTTCTCAGCTTCCTGAAACCGATAATTCCTAGTAAGAACCTTAGCCTTATACAACGCCAAATCCAAATTCACCATCACCGGCTTCTCCACAACGCTCAAATTACCACTCGCCGGTTCAAAAATCGGCAACTTCTTAGCAAGCTTAAAAAGCACCGCATCAAGTGCATGCGTAAACGAAACCCTAGAAACTTCATCCTTCTCCTTCATATCTCCATCTTCATCATCATATCCGTCTTCAATTACCTCAGCTTCATCCATCACCGGACGACGAACAAGGAGCAATTCCTCAAGCGACTTCGCAGATTGAATTTCCTCACTGAATTCATCGACTCGAATTTCGTCCTCGTCGTTGGCGGCGTACGGATTCGCGGCGCCGGAGAGGAATGGTGAGGCGGAGGATTCGCATCTGGGTAAAGAGTTGGGGTTGGGGAAGAGGAAGGGGAGGGGGGTTATGTGAAATTATAATTTTTTATTTTAACCCCTTTGTCTTTGTGAAATTTCCTCACACTTAAAATTCCAGTTTTACCCTTTCAAAAAAGGTCACGTAGGCTCATGATAACTTAACGGCATAAAGTGGATGGCGTTAGCAATAGGTACCTCCGCTGCACAAAAAAAGAGTTAAAGTATTTTTCATGGGTCAAAAAAGAGATAAGTTACTAAATCCAAACAACCCTTATAGTTCAGGTACTTTTGGTGCATTTTTTCCTTTTAAATAATACTCCCTTTATCCCAGACTAAGGTTCTTACTTTCCTTTTTAGTTTGTCCCAGACTAAGGTTCTTAGTTGCTTTATTACCTAAAATGGACCATGGGACCCACTTGTCATTCTCACAACAAAAATTCCCTACCCACTTTATCTTTCCTATTTTCTCTTACTTACTTTTTCATACTCACAACATTTATTTTTTCTTAATCTCCGTGCAAAGTCAAACTAAGAACCTTAGTCCGGGACGGAGGGAGTATGAAAGTCCCTGTTTGAGAACACGACACTAGATAGTTGAAAAGGAATGAGATAACAAGGTCGACTATCTTTGAGAAAGGTCCACTATCTATGAGATATAGGCCAACTATCTTGAAAGGTCACTATTTTCTCTTGCACTCTTAAGGACAAAATGAATAGGAATTATGCGCAGCAGAATAGATAATTTTTATGGCCTAATAGTTGTTGTCTAACATAGATATTCCTATGTAAATTCTCAATTTATCTTGTCTAAGTGATCACACAATAAAAGATTAAAACATGTTAAAGCATAAGTGATATGATAGAAAATAAAATGCAAGATAAGAAATTAAAAGAGACAAGAATTTTTAACGTGGTTCAGAGTATAACAACACCACCTACGTCCACCCCCATTATCCTCAACAATGGAAACAATCCACTATAATCCCTTCATTCGGGCAATACATGAATTGTTTAGAAAATCCCCTCAGAGTTTTCTAACTTAATTAGCCTCACTAATTAAGCATGCTAGTTGCATAGCATAAAAGAAAAAATAAAATGGTTCACAAATGTGATGTAGTTCTTCCTTACAGTGACACTTGAATCTGTCAAATGGAAGCTCTTCTTAGATCCTCGGTTCCCCCTCAATGTTTGGAAGGTTTAAAGTATATTTGGTGTGGTATATGAATAGGTGTACATTTTGGTTACAAACACCATGGGTCAACTATCAAAGGTTTGGGTTGGGTTCATGGGTAAGAGTATTAGTGTGTGCAATTGGTGTTTATTGCACACACTAAGGCTTTGAAAGGAAGTGGGATAAATGGTGCTGACTACACATGTAGATGGGGAAGGAATTAGTGGTGCAAGCACACTTGTATTGGAAAGTTTTCACTTCAATTTATATTGGTGATGAGGAGCTAGCCGTTGGAGAAGTTGAAGTCTTCAAGAAGGATTGGTCTTGGTCTTTGGTCAAAGGTTGCCTTCAATGTTGGTTAGGCTTTAGCTTCTTTTTTCCATATTGTACAAACATAAGCATTCAAGTTTCTGCATAGTTGGTCTTCATCCATCTGAATTTTATGCTGGATGTTGGAGACTTTTGGTGTAGAATTTATAAAGGTTACACTTTCAACCCTTGACTTTGAGAATCGTTGTTTCGTCCTTTTAGTAATTTGCATACTTCTTTCCACCACAAGCTCCAATGCAAAATCCAATTGCATACTCTTGTTCCTCATTAAATTAGCTTTACACTGAGTATAATATTGAATATTTTGCGGCTTCGATAGGTGGATAAAATCACTATTGAAAAACATGAGAAACATGGAGGGGTCTTTGTGTAACTTTTGCATCTTTCACTCTTGACACTTTAGACCATTTAACTTTGTCCCGTTAAATGATCAATCTTCATCAAAACACTTTGTTAGGACCTAACAATTTTCCCCTTTTTGGTGAATTATTGGTCATTTTAAACTCTTAATAGTTTGCTTCGTAGCTCTATAAGCAAAAAGAGATGACATTGAACATATTTGGTTCAAGAAAATTTGGCCAGATTTTTTTGTCAACTTTGATGAATAAACTGTTTTGATTCACAGGGTTGTAGGATTTGTGTCTATATGTTCTAGATAGGTCTATGAGTCTAGTTTACTCAGAAAAATCGGTTTGAGATTTCGACATCGGGAGTGTGATATATTGCTTTTTTCGTGCAAGGTGTCAAACCAGATTTTGGGTCTTCTATCAAGGTTTCCGGGTTAGCTGTCCACTTCAAATAGATGTCATTTTCTGCTCATACTGAATCAGCTTTGAGGGTAGGGCTTGTTGGAAATTTCTACGTGTCTAGTTTACAAAGGAGCAAATGGCTTGTCAATCGGAGCTTTGACGAATTAGATATGAATTTTTCCGTGAAGGCGCACCGAGCAGTTATTTTGTAAATTTTCAGTAACTTTTTGTCTTTTGGAAATGGCTCTTCTTGGTTTGATTTGATGGTGTTTTGGGGCCTTAAAAGGTTGTTCCCCCTCAAAATTTTCCTTGATGCCATGTATATTAATTTTGCATCCAAGCTTGCTTCGACTTTAATTTCTTCAAGATATGCACATTTTCGTCGAGCATCCAATTTCATTCTCCTAAAATCACAAAGGAGAAGAAGAAGTAAATGATTCTTTTTAATCAAATAAATAAATATAAGCACAAATATGATTCTAGATAATCAAATAGAATATGAATCACAAGGTGAATTTCCAAAATGTAGTCATTCAAAGCCCAACATAAGCAGTCGGTGGGCATGAGGGGGTGCACCAAAAAGGTGCCAACGAGTTTGCCGGTCAGTGCCATCGAGCCCAAGGAAGGCGATTAAGCTTCCCCCCCCCCCTAGCAACTACCCTAGGAGTATCTAACTCGTGACCTCGCTTTGTCTTACCAAAAGAAATTTGGGTCATGATCCAAGATGATCAAATAGGGTGTTCAAACATGAAATATGTTAGACATCTAAGCATGGATCTTCACGAGATGTTAAGCTCGGAGACACTAAAGTCTCTAAGAACCATGCTCTGATACCAATTGAAAGTCCATGTTTGAGGACACGACACTAGATAGTTGAAAAGGAATGAGATAACAAGGTCGACTATCTTTGAGATAGGTCTACTATCTTTGAGAAATGTCCACTATCTCTGAGATATAGGCCAACTATCTTGAAACTTGCACTCTAAAGGCCAAAATGAATAGGAATTATGCGCAGCGAAATAGATAATTTATATGGCCTAACAGTTGTTTTCTAGTATAGATATTCCTATGTCAATTCTCAATTTATCTTGTCTAAGTGATCACACAATAAAAGATTAAAACATGTTAAAGCATAAGTGATATGATAGAAAATAAAATGCAAGACAAGAAATTAAAAGAGACAAGAGACAAGAATTTTTAACGTGGTTCAGAGTATAGCAACACCTCCTACGTCCACCCCCATTATCCTCAACAATGGGAAACAATCCACTATAATCCCTTTACTCGGGCAATACATGAATTGTTTAGAAAATCCCCTCAGAATTTTCCAACTTAATTAGCCTCACTAATTAAGCATGCTAGTTGCATAGCATAAAAGAAAAAATTAAATGGTTCACAAATATGATGTAGTTCTTCCTTACAGTGACACTTGAATTTGTCGGATGGAAGCTCTTCTTAGGTCCTCGGTTCCCCCTCAATGTTTGGAAGGTTTGAAGTATATTTGGTGTGGTATATGAATAGGTGTACATTTTTGTTACACACACCATGGGTAAACTATCAAAGGTTTGGGTTGGGTTCATGGGTAAGAGTATTAGTGTGTGCAATTGGTGTTTATTGCACACACTAAGGCTTTGAAAGGAAGTGGGATAAATGGTGCTTACTACACATGTAGATGGGGAGGGAATTAGTGGTGCAAGCACACTTGTATTGGAAAGTTTTCACTTCAATTTATATTGGTGATGAGGAGCTAGCCGTCGGAGAAGTTGAAGTCTTCAAGAAGGATTGGTCTTTGGTCTTTGGTCTTTGGTCAAGGGTTGCCTTCAATGTTGGTTAGGCTTTAGCTTCTTTTTTCCATATTGTACAAACATAAGCATTCAAGTTTCTGCATAGTTGGTCTTCATCCATCCGAATTTTATGCTGGATGTTGGAGACTTTTGGTGTAGAATTTATAAAGGTTACACTTTCAACCCTTGACTTTGAGAATCGTTGTTTCGCCCTTTTAGTAATTTGCATAAATCTTTCCTCCACAAGCACCAATGCAAAATCCAATTGCATACTCTTGTTCCTCATTAAAATAGCTTTACACTGAGTCTAATATTGAATATTTTACGACTTCGATAGGTGGATAAAATCACTATTAAAAAGCATGAGAAACATGGAGGGGTCTTTGTGTAACTTTTGCATCTTTCACTCTTGACACTTTAGACCATTTAACTTTATCCTGTTAAATGATCAATCTTCATCAAAACACTTTGTTAGGACCTAACAGAGTAGAACAAAATCTCTCCCCAAAATCAAATTTTCAAAACCCTCGTCCCCTCAGTTCGTGCACATCGCCGTTCCAAGTTGCAGCACCTCCGACCATCATAACAGCAGCGACCATCGGTGACCGTTCAAGCTCATAGCTCTGATTTCCATAACTGCCGCCAAGACCTCCTTCTTCTCCGTTTTCTGCCTACAAGTCGACAACCTTGTCTCCACCAAAGCCCTAACCATGAGCTCCTCGGTTTTAAATACTCCCTCCGTCCCAAAGTAATCTTCGTGTTTGACTATTCAAACTTTTTAAGGATATGAACACTTGCTTCACTGGCCATGCTTTGTTTAAGCCTAAAATGCATGTAGAAATGTGAAGAACTTTTTGGGACAATGAGAAATGGCAAATGAGAAGATCATTTTGGGACGGAGGGAGTATTAAAAATCCGGCAGCCTTGGATATATTCCTCCGGCAGACATCTTCTCCAGCTCCGGTCGAGTTTCCATCACAATACCGGCCCCTCTTTCAGCCCAGAGACACACAACAGATTTTCTGGCCACTTCACCATGGCAGGCCCCCTCTTCTGCCATGAAATTTAAATTATTTGTTCACTTGCAGTTGTTCAAATATTTTCTCGTTTTTAGGCAGTGTTGTGGTGATTGTGAAATGGTGGTGGTGGTGGTGGTGGTGATAGTTAGATGATGGTGGTGGGTGGTCTGTGTGCCTTCATAAGTTTGAAATCCTTTTGACTTTTTTTCTCAATTTTCTGGGCTTTGGACTGAATTTGGTGCTGGATGTGTGTTTAGGCAGTGTTGCGGTGATGGTGAGATGGTGGCGATGGTTGACAGATGGTGGTGGTGGTTTTAGGTGGTGGGTGGTTGTGCAATAGGTTGAAAATGAAGGATATTTACATATATTTTTTTTATAGTTTTAAACTACTTAAAACTAAAATACTTTCACTTAGCCCCTTAAAAAAATATCAAGTTCAAACTATCCAATTATATTAGTCACGTGCATGGCACACGCTTTTTAACTGAATTTTTTTAACGAATTCTGTCAAAAAGGTACTAACTGACCAACATGTTTCACTTCAAGGCTTTCAAAAAAAATCCTTCAAGATTCGATTGGAATAGTGTTATATAATTCCATGGTCCCTATTGTTATTTATCCTTCTGACCGACTAAGCTCAACGATTTGTTATACTCTTGAAACCTATTGGTTATTTATCATTGAATTTCCATTATTTAAATGAAATATGAACATTCATTTAGGACAAATAGAGTACTAAGTTTTGTTCCAAGATGAAATACTAAATTGCTTTTGACGAAAACTTGTGTGAAACTGTCTCACGTATGAGACGAGTTTCTTTAAAAGAGTAAATAATTTGCCGCCATAAACAGAGCGGGACAAGCTCATTTTTTTCTCTTATCGAGACATGTCTCATACATTGACACACAAAAGACTTCCTCATTGCTTTTAGTCAACAAATTTTCAATAGAGGTGGTCTCTTGTGAGAACACCTAGATCCATCTCATAGAAGAGACGAGTCGACCCATAACCCGTGTACAACATTCTCCGTGAAGCGTAAGATCCCAACCCATGCTCCACTCAAAATCTGACACGTGGCAGCGACCCATTGGCAAAAAAAATCCAAAAAAAAAAAAAAACAAAACAAAACAAAACTTTTTTTTTTTTTTTTTTACTGTGTTACTTATAAATTAACATTATTTATAAGTAAACGTAACACCAGTTTTACAAAAAAAAAAAAAAAAAAAAAACACATTTTACTCATCTTTCAACTGTAATACTAACTATAAATACGTGTAAGACTAACAATAACTAAATGTAATTATTGTTATACTGAAATGTAATAGTGTTTTTCCAGATTTTTTTTGAGTACTTTGATTTATTTTTTGATAAAAAAGTAACATTTGAAAAATAACAACTTATATACATGAATGTAATTATTTGTACAAGTAAATGTAACACTTTAGTAGATGATATTGTAACAGATTTCTATAGATAATGTAATACTTTTACATGTATCATGATAAATTGAACCCTTTGTAACTTATTATTTGAAAACATATGGATATACTATTATACAAGTAAACGTAACTGTTTTACAATGTTATTATAAAAGTAAAATGTAGCATTCACTTATAAAAATTGTTACTTTCTTATTTTTACAATGTTTACTAACACAAGTGTTTTTAGTTCCAAAGTGTAAATGGTTGAATTATTACTTTTCTATACATATGTGTTACAATTATGTATAAACACTGTTACATACAAGTAACACGTTCGTTACATTTTAGTTATAATAAGTATTACTTTTGGCAAATGAAGAAAACATACAAAAAAAACATTGTTACTTTTCTGTATATATGTATTACTTTTATATATACAAACTGTTACATATAAGTAACACATTTGTTACATTTAGTTATAATAACTATTACCTTTAGCAAACGGAAAAAAATCCGCGGGTCGTGGGTCTGGGTCATGAGTCAAAAATGACCCGTCTCTACTATGAAATGGATCATGATGCTTTCATAATATTACTGTAGTACATATTTTTATTAAAAGAACTGTATGAAGAAAATCTTTTCAATTTATATTTTGGTAAAAATATAATAGTAATATTTATAATCTACAGCTGCTATACAAATTCTTTATTTATGAAAATAGCTGTTTCAAAAATATTATACTCCCTCCGTCCTAAAATGATCTTGTTGTTTGACTATTCAAACTTTTTAAGGATATGAATACTTGCTTCATTAGCCATGTTTTGATTGTGCACTTTTAAAGCCTAGATTGTAGAAATGAGAAACTTTTTGGGACAATAAAATATGGCAAATTAGAAGATCATTTTGGGACGGAGGAAGTAGAACATAGTCTTGGCAATAAACATAATCTGTTTTAAAAAATATACAGGCTCATTATAATCTATTAATCTATTAATATATTAAGCAAGGTTTTCGCAAATTTTCACACAGTGAGGGGTATTTTCGTCAATTTGTGGCCTGGCATATCAGAGCTGTAGAGTACGTTTCTAAAAGTTGCTGGTTTCAAAAAAAAAAAAAAAAAGTTGCTATTTCTCTGGCATTGGCGGTGTACCTGGATTTCAAAATTTGAATTGGCAAATGGTTTTGAAATACCGCTGATCTGAAAGAAATCAGGATGAAACTCTATATAAATGGACTATCAATTAGCCCCAAAATCAACTCCGGCATTCTCACAATTTGGACAGATAAAAAATTGACGAGGGGCGTCGGGTTGGTGTGTGGGTTGATGAGACCGAGCCTTCTGGGCCGGATGCTCGCCGGTCTAGAATCAATGCGATCTAACGCGCCCGAACCGGACCTGAACTCTGGAGGCCTAACCGACAAGGAACGCGGGCTAGTAAGCCCGAGAGGATTTATCTCCTGATGAATATGCCCGAGTTGACTCTGCCTCCCGTCATCCTGAGGAGCCCGTAGTGCCCAGCTGGCACAAACGTACGCGAGGCGTCACCTAACCGTACCTGACACACCATAACGGTTGGTGATGGAACCATGCTTCCCTGACAGACACGCCACCTTCCCAGCCACTCTCCTGACCGATCCACTGGGGACTCGCCACGTGTCCCCCCAGTACCAGGGTGGTTAGTACCTTGTGCAGGTTTCTTTCCCTTGGTCATATATATACCCCTTTTCGCCCCATGAGAGAGGTACGTGCTCTATCCTATTCACACACACAAGGTCTTCATTGAACCTTCTTCCTAGGTTTTCCTCAGAGATCTTACTCTCACACCCGAGGGCCTAAGCCGGATTCCAACCCGGCCTTGGTCTTAACGTGTTCTTGTTTGTGTTGTGATCAGGATCAAGAGACAGCAAAGTTGGAGTTCTATCTCCGTGACCCCAGAAATCTAGGGCGTCATCAGTGGTTCCATTGCCGGGAAACGAAAATCTTCCTAGTGCAATCTTCTGAGTTCTTTCGAATTCCCAGTCTAGTCTGACTCGACAAAACCATTCTTTTGTTTCTACGGTTCTAAAATACACTCGACATTCCAAATATTTACAATGACTGGGAAAGAAATCTTGAACCCAAATGCTAGCCCATCGAAACAAGCGCCTCAAGGATCCATCTTTGCCAGATTGGGAGACAAGGCGCCTAGTGGCTGCTCGGGAACTCCCTCTCAGAAAGCAAGAAGAGAGGCGGATCTGAGAGATCGTATCGAAACATCAAAAGCACGCAAGGTACAGAAAATCCCCGTCACTCCCCTCACCCCTGAGCAGATTCAAAAGAAAATCCAGCTCCTGAAAGACAGGCAGGATCTAGTAGCGGAAGGGCTTCAGTTAAACCTGGCCCTGGAAGAGCTATTTAATGACGAGGCTGACACGGCAATCCCTCTTGAAAGATCAAAAACTCATGGTTCTAAAAGCATAGCCAGCAGGGTGGAGGGAAAGAAGAAAAGAACGATCGTTGTGGAAGACGACGATGAAGAAGGAGAAGAAGGGAGAAGGAGTGAAGAAGGAGAGTCTCAACCTCGAAGGTCCAAAGGCCACTACAAGGGAAAAGCAACTGTTAGAACCGGAGAGCAATTTACGGGAACGGCAAAAATGGTGAAAACCGGGGAAGAGATTGATTACAAGGTCCAGGGGATGATCAGGGACCTATGGAGTCTAAGCAAAGTGTGGCAAAATGCATTGGACCCATAGATGCTTTTGCCTCCTGGATAGCTGATTCCCCGATCCAGCGGGGAAAGGTCCCCACGCTAGACGCTTATGACGGCTCGTCTAACTCCAAAAGCCATGTTGGGCGGTTTGAAGGGCAGATGGCTCTATTTTCAACGGATGAGGCCGTAAAGTGCAAGGCTCTAGCATCCACCTTCAAGGGGAAGGCGCTGGGATGGTTGTTGGCCCATAAGCCCCGCTCCATTTGCAGCTACGAGCAGTTACGGACGTCGTTCCTGAATTCGTTCGCGGGCGCTGGGGAGGTCGCAAGACCGAAATCGGATCTATGCGGTGTGAAGCAATATCCCGGAGAAAGTACAAAAGCATACATTACTCGGTTTAGAAAAATGACCGAACAAATCGTGGACCTAACGAGAAATGACATCGAGCTGTGCTTCTTGGGAGGATTGACATCCTATACCTTGAGGCAAGAGTTCGCTTGTCGAAAGCCCGAGGGAACGGAGGAAATGTACAATCGAGCCATTGCCATGGCCGGAGTTGAGCCCTCGTTCATGGAAGATGCCCGCAGGAGTATTAGGGATAGGCTCGAGCCCGCTCATGACTCAAGGTACCACGCTGGCTATTCGGGGGGCAGTGGCGGCCGAAATAGAGGAAGACCGAGGGGCACGACCAATTTCAAAAGAAATGACAGCACCTTCACTCCTTTGATAGCCCCAAGGACGGAGATTCTGCGGGCAGAAGCCCTGCCTCCTCCCCACCCCTAGAAAGAAAGCCTTATGAGGCGAACAAGAAGAAGTGGTGCGGCTACCACGAGAGCCATGGGCATAACACGGATGAGTGTTTTCAGATGAAGAAGATAATACAACAGAAGTCGAGGCCGGAGAATTGAAAAAGTGGATCGAGGGACCCAGCAATAAAGGAGGGGCCCCACGGGGACATGTCCAGTATGTTAGGGATAACGATGCCGACGGGGAAAAACGCTATGACATCCTGTATATCGGGGAAGAAGCCCCGAGCAACACCCAGCTTTCCATTCAGATCAAGAAATTGGAAAAGGTGTTCCTGATACCAGCATACCCACCCGAGCAAGAGGAAATGATCGGGTTCAGGAGGAGCGAGCTGGCCTCCACACTCTTCCATTCAACACAGCCATTGACAATCAAGATGGCTATTGGTAGAGCGGATATTGGGAGGGTCCTCATTGATACCGGGGCTTCACGGGACATACTCTACTTCCATTGTTTAGAAGAAATGGGGATGTCCGAGGCGCACTTAACCCCATATGCGGGCTTGTTGGAAGGGTTCACGAATCATACGGTCTACGCAAAAGGGACCATTGACTTCGAAGTGACCATTGGAGAGAGGCCGTTCGAAAAAACAGCCCGTGTCACGTTCATGGTGATCGATCTGAAGTCCCAGTACAACGCAATCTTGGGAGTGACCGCTCAGGCTGCCTTAGGAATCGTTGCGTCAATCCCTCACCAGAAGATCAAGTTCAGCACCCCCGCAGGGATAGCGTGCATCGAGAACAAGCCCGAGCTTTTTCTCAAAATAATAGAGAAGAAAAGAAGGGAGAGCGCGATGGAGGCAAGATTGGTAAGCCCGAGGGAGGCAAAGAAGGTCAAAACCAACAGCGACAGGACCGAGGAGGCGGCCATGATTGGAACTTTGTCGTTCCATTCAACACGGGCTGAATTTAAACGGAGTAGGAGAGTCCGTCGTATTGCCTCAAAGACCGAGCAGATAGACATCGTGATCGATTCGCTGCACGACAGGGAAATAAGGGACATCCGCCCCAACGATGCTCTGGAGGATGTAGTCATAAACCCCGCTTACCCCGAACAAACGGTCAAGGTAGGGCTGGAAATCCCCGCAGAAGAAAGGAAGATTCTGATCGAGCTGCTGCGAAAAAGCGCGGACATATTTGCCTGGACTGTCGAAGATATGAAGGGGTTAAGTAGAGAGGTCATCGAGCATGAACTGAACGTCGATCCCACATTTACCCGGGTCCTCCAGAAAGAAAGATACTTTTCGCCGGAGAAGAAAGCGGCGATCAAAATCGAGGTGGATAAGCTACTGAAGGCAGGAATCATAAGCCCGATCAAATATCCGAGGTGGTTGGCCAACGTCGTCATGGTAACCAAAGCAAATGGAAAGTGGAGGATGTGCGTGGATTTCACCGATTTGAACAAGGCCTGCCCTAAGGATTGTTACCCTCTTCCCCGGATCGATCAATTAGTAGACTCTATCGCTGGGCATAGGGTGTTAAGCTTCATAGATGCGTACTCGGGCTACCATCAGATCAAAATGAAGGAGGATGACGTCCCTTCATGCGCTTTCTATGCCGCGGGCAAAACCTACACATTTAACAACATGCCGTTCGGCCTCAAGAACGCAGGCGGCACGTATCAAAGGATGGTAGGAATCGTCTTTGATGATCAATTAGGCCGGAACCTGGAGGCTTACATCGACGATATGGTTATCAAGACCAAGGAGACCTCTCACGACATTGATATGGCAGAAACCTTCACCAACCTCCGGGAAAATAACATGAAGCTTAATCCCTCCAAGTGCGCCTTCGGAGTAAAGGCAGGAAAATTTTTGGGGTTCATGGTAAACCAAAGAGGGATCGAAGCAAACCCCGAGAAAATCACGGCGTTGATAAACATGCAGCCCCCCAGATGCGTTAAGGAGGTGCAGAAGCTTAATGGCCGCATTACGGTTTTGGGAAGATTCATTGCTAAGTCAGCCGAAAAGTGCCTGCCTTTCTTCAAAACCTTAAAAGGAGGAGGAGAGAAGGGCTTCGAGTGGAACGAGGACTGCCAGATCGCTTTCGAGCAAATAAAAGCTTACCTGGGAAAGCCGCCGCTATTGAGCAGCCCGGTGTTTGGGGAGGAACTCTACGTCTTCTTGGCCGCAACAGATCATGCAGTGGCCGCTGTTTTGGCAAGGGAAGAGGGCAAACTTCAGAAACCCGTGTATTATGTCTCCAAGGCACTTTCTGCTGTGGAAGGCCGCTATCTAAACATTGAAAAGCTAGCTTTCGCCTTGCTGGTGGCCGCTCGGAAGCTGCGGGCATACTTCATCGCCCACCCAATCACGGTTTATTCAGACACCCCGCTGAAGAAGATACTCCATAAGCCCGAATCCTCGGGGAGAATGCTAACGTGGTCCATAGAACTGACTGAATTCCAGATTACCTACTCCCACGGAAGACCATCAAGGCACAGGCACTGGCAGACTTTGTGGCAGAGACCACATTTGAATCAAAGGAGATCGAGCCGGCCGGAACCCAACCTGCAAAGACAAAGAAAAAGAGAGGCGAGAAGGCAATAGTTGCAGGGGAGAGACCGGAAAATTGCTGGTCGTTAAGTGTGGATGGATCCGCGGGAAAGACAGTCAGCGGCGCCGGAATTCTCTTGACCGCCCCGGAGGGTCAAAGGTTCAAGCGAGCCTTGAGATTTAAGTTCGCGGTCTCAAACAACCAGGCCGAGTACGAGGCATTGATAGCGGGTTTGGAATTAGCCCGGGACATGAAAGTATCAAAGCTGGTCGTGAAGAGTGACTCACAACTAGTAATAAACCAGGTGAAAGGGGAATACGAAACAAATCACCCGGTTTTGGTCAAATACAAGGAGCTCGCGACAGACTTGTTAAAGGAATTCGAATACCATGAGCTGAACCAAGTTAACCGGGCCGAAAATTCCGAGGCGGACTTGCTCTCCAGGATCACAAATGAGGACATTGCCAAGCTTAGTGTGGACTGCTGGATAGAGTTCACCGAGCGCCCAGCCATCGACAGAATAGAGATCCACCAAATCGGAGATTCGGAAAAAGATTGGGTTGACGAGATCAGGGAATATATCGAGCGGCAAACCCTCCCCAACAACCCTGACCGGGCAAGAGTCTTGATGAAACAGGCTGCTCGATACACAATTATTGATGGCGTGCTTTATCGGAGATCCTTTACCAAACCACTGCTGAGGTGTGTCAGGTCCGAGACAGTCACCAACCTGTTATATGAAGTTCACGAAGGCGTGTGCGGAGGGCATCCCGGAGCCCGGACTCTATCCGACAAAATCAGATTCCTCGGGTATTATTGGCCCACAATGAAAAGAGATGCAGAAGACTACGTCCGCAAATGCGACCAATGCCAGAGGTTCGCCAACATACCAAGGCAGCCGTTCCACCGAGCAGAGTTTGATAGTCCCAACTTGGCCTTTTGATATGTGGGGGATTGATTTGATTGGGCCTTATCCCAAAGCGCCCGGGGGAGCGCAAATGGTAGTGGTTGCTGTGGACTACTTCACAAAATGGGTTGAGGCAAAAGCACTGGCTAGTACTACGGAAGCAAGCATCATCAAGTTCGTACATGATCACATCTTCTGCCGGTTTGGTCTACCGCGGGCTATTGTCTCCGATCACGGGCCCCAATTCCAAAGCAAGTTCACGGCGGAGTGCAAGAGACTCAACGTGGAACATCGACAATCCTCAGTCGCAAGACCACAGGGAAATGGACAGGCCGAGGCCGCGAACAAGTTGCTCATGACCGCTTTGCACAAAAGTTTGAAGGGAAGGAGTGGTCGCTGGATGGAAGAGCTCAGTACTGCTCTATGGGTTGTCCGAACCACGACAAGGAACTCAACGGGAGAAACCCCTTTTTCCCTGACATATGGATCAGAGGCGGTCGCACCTGTGGAAGTAGCCTTACCCACGTATAGGGTCGCCCAATTTAATGAAGCAGAGAATGAGGAAGCCCGCAGAAAAGACTTAGACTCTACCGAAGAAAAACGGTTGGAAGCGCGGGCAAAGATGGTCAATTATAAACAGAAGCAAAAGTCCATCATGACAAAAGGGTGAACAAGAGATCGTTTGCCGTGGGAGACTGGGTTCTGAGGAAAGTTGAAGTCACAGGGAGGCAGCCCGGATACAACAAGCTTTCGCCCAACTGGGAAGGCCCTTATCAGATTGCCCGCATAATCAAAGAGGGAACCTACAGGCTTCTAACGGCAGAAGGAAAAGACTTGAAAAACGCCTGGCATAGCGATCATCTGAAAAAGTACTACCTTTAGAAGACAGAATGGTAGATCTTGAAATCTTTTTGCAAATCAGTAGCAGTTAGAAATTATGGAAATACTCATGTATTGTAACAAAGTGGCAATGTAATCTGTTCGAGTAAAGTAAATAAAACTGCTATCGTTCTATGAAATTACTCAAGTATGTTCGTTCTCAAAGCGCGGTCATGTGCTCTCGAACCAGACCGCATGCCCGCGATGCGGATGCCGTTTGCAAGTCTACGAACGATGCGCGGTCATACGCCCTCGAGCTAGACCGCAGGGCCCACGTCTTACGCCCTTGAGCTAGACTAAAGTGGGAGAATGAATTCCTTGGTGGGATCATTTCCTTGTGAAATTCCTAAGACCCAAGATGCGCGGTCATACGCCTTCGAGCTAGACCGCAGGGCCCACGTCTTACGCCCTTGAGCTAGACTAAAGTGGGAGAATGAATTCCTTGGTGGGATCATTTCCTTGTGAAATTCCTAAGACCCAAGATGCGCGGTCATACGCCCTCGAGCTAGACCGCAGGGCCCACGTCTTACGCCCTTGAGCTAGACTAAAGTGGGAGAATGAATTCCTTGGTGGGATCATTTCCTTGTGAAATTCCTAAGACCCAAGATGCGCGGTCATACGCCTTCGAGCTAGACCGCAGGGCCCACGTCTTACGCCCTTGAGCTAGACTAAAGTGGGAGAATGAATTCCTTGGTGGGATCATTTCCTTGTGAAATTCCTGAGACCCTCGAGCTATACTGCAGGGCCCATATCCTACGCCTTTGAGCTAGACTAAAGTGGGAGAAGGCGCGGCCATACGCTCCCGAGCTAAACCACGCGCGTGGAAACAAAGACAGTTCGTGCGAGAACAACCCTTTAAGCTATGTAATCAAAAGAGTGATAACAAAAGAGCACGCAAGAAAAGAAGTCAATAGCAAAGCTGGAAACAATTATTCACATACAAACCAAAAATCACTTGTTCGAGAATGTCCGGACCTACACTATTACAAAATTTCCCAGGATGCAACCCGGTCTGATCTTCAAAAGGCCGGGGGAGGAGCATTCTCCATCTCTGGAACAGAGGCAGAGGCATCAGTGTCAGGCACAGACCCAGACTGATCCTGAGAAGCATCAGCAAGAGCGGAGGCATAAGGAGAGTAAGGAAGAACCATACCATCAATGTACGGGCCGCCGGGGCCAAAAGTCCTCTCCAAAGCTGCGACCAGAGGCAAGGTACCCGCGGCAGAATATCTGAACCCGTCGATAGCAGAAAGAAGATCTTGGACGGTGACCGGAGCGACGGGAGGGAGAGTTGATCTGACAGACTCGGGTAACTCGGAGAGTTGGTCCGCGGTAAAGGGCACCAGAGCGTGGCCGGTAAAACATTGAGGGTCTGAGGCCGTAATGGAGCAAAGGATCGCAATCTCTTGCGCACTGTATTTGCCCGTAGCTGCCAGGTTACGACCTACTGTATGGAGAGCTGAGTTATATTGCTCTATGCTTGCCTCCTCCACCTTTTCTCTGTAAGCATCAGACGCCTCAAACTCGGCCACGGCTTTCCCTCGCTCTTCATTCAAAACAAGTTCCCGGTCTTTCTCAAACCGCATGGCATCTAAAACCTTGCCGTCCAGTTCATCAACCTTCTCAGATAAGCTCCTGTTCTTCTCCCTCTCCTCCTCCAACCGCTTCTCAGCCTCGGCCAGGCGAGCTTCGAGTCGTTGCTTTTCAGACTCAACGGTTGCTTTTTCAGCCTCAGCCCGGTCATTGGCCTCGCGAGCTGCGTCGAGATCGTTGCTCAGTTTGGAGTTCTCCTTGACAGCAGTCATCAACTCGGCATCTTTATTCTTAAGCTCCTCTCCCGAGCCCTCCAGGACCTTGGACAGGCGGGCAATCTCATCCTTCGCCTCCGCCAGATTCTTCCCCCTCGCCGCGGCCAAGGCAACTTCGGCTTCATACTGAGACCGCATATATAGCAGGTCATTGCTAACCTGATTAATAAAGGAGCATGTGGAGATTATATTAAAAATCGGGACGAGGAATTAGAGGGTCAAAGGATCGATGTATAAAAAGAAAGAGCACGTCCGTTTAGACATGGAAAGTGAGACACTAACCTCAGTCATAGCCAAGCCCGCGTGACCCAGGGCAGTCAGGAAGTTGGTCTTGGACAGCACCTTCTGTTGATAGTCCGGGAAATTCATCCGGTGCAGAAGCCCATCGCCAACATAAGAATTGAAGCCGCGGCGGCTATGGAGATCAACCCCATATACCTCAGGGGCCTCAGCTACTTTCTTCCCAAACTCCTTAGCTCGGTCCTTGTCTTCAATTAGTTCGACGGGGAAGCGCTCCGAGCATAAGGTCCCTTTGGCGGGGGAGGATACGGTAAAGCCGCGAGAAGGAGACTCCAGGTGGGGCTGTTTATTTTTTGGAGGCAAGGGGTCAGCGACCGGACTCGGTCCCCTTTTCTTCGTAGCCTCGGGCACTGTTCTGCCTGCATCATGCGAGGGAGTGGGAGACCCCGAGCCTGTCAAATCCTTTCCCCGTCCGCTCCCGCGGGGCCGTAGAGGAAGCTCGCCAGTCGTCGGGACAACTGCAACAACCTTCTTTGCCTTGTCCAGAAGATCCGTAACCGGCAGTTTTCTCCCTGGGGCCTCGGCCTTGCGCATTTCGGCCTGCCTCTGCTGCTTCGCCTCAGCCTCCCGCTGCTTCGCAGCCAATCTCAAGGCATTAATATTCTTGGGAGGCATGGTATCAGTGGGATCTGCAGGCAAAAGTAACAGTCAATCAGATATGATCGGATAAACTAACAGGTATGGAATTCCAGTTGATTAAGTATGAAAAAGACCAGTCAAGCCCGGATCCGGGCATTGTTCCCCCAATCGGCAAGCAGAGCACTCATGGGCAAAGGCAAAATCCTGGTGAACCCTCCAGCAAGGATCCCGCCACATAGGAGTCATGCTAACCCTGCTCTCAAAATCAGGATTTCGGCATGGGGCCACCCCGGCGTAAGCCAAAAGACTCTCGTTGTTGATGATGGCTTGAACGTCGAAAACTTGTTCAACCACGACCACAGTCTGGTCCTCTAAAGTCACTGATTTCGTATGCCGGGCGAGGTAATCCTGCATGGCGGACGCAAGCTCAATACCCCCATCTGAGCTAGGATAATCCTTGGAAGATATGGACAGCGGGGAAGTATTATCAGGCTTAGAAAAGGGCCACCCGAGTCGATTCTGAATCACCAGAGGATATCTCTGCCACTGATCGAATTTATTAGAAGCCGCAGAAAAGATCTTTTTCGACCTAGGCTTCGTTTTCAAGCTCAAACTGCTCGCGGTGACCTGATGAGTGAAGAAAACGTACAAGGCGGACAAAGAGGGTTCATATCCCAATACCCTGCTCACAACAATAAAAGACACCAGGTAACGAATCGCGTTGGGAGTCAAGTCCATGGGAAGGCACTTGGAAAACTCCAGGAACTCGCAAATGAACGGGTCCAAGGGAAGCCGGAGGCCATTCTCAAACTGAACGGGATAAAACACGTAGGCGATATTATCTGCCCGAACGCGGGCAGGACCAGCCAAATTGCTCCCTGACGGAGAGGAATAATCATCGAGACCGCCGACAAGGTAGACTTTGCGATCGATGTGGTACACGGTTAAAAACTCATCATCGGAGTCCTGCTCCTCCACCATGCCCGCTCCTGAGCTGGAAGCTCCGGCCTGGCTCTTGACCCTATCGTCGGGCCCCTCGGGGAAGGAAGCCAATATTTGAACCGGGGAGCGAATGCGCTTGACCATACGCGCTGTACCTGGGGCCATTCTCTCTAAATCCCCCCGGGGGTCAGAAGGTGTCTCAGATGACTCAGACTCATCTACTAGCCCGTGAGCCACGATCGCCCCAACCTCATCCTCAAGAGCGGTTTCACCATCAACCCCCACTTCTTGATCGGAAGCCTCCGCACTGCTCGTGACTTCAATAACACCAGGGGCCAAGCCCGGAGATCGTGCCTGCTCGTCCTCGTTAAAAGGAGCGTCCATCCAACTGAGAGAATCAGGGCCACTCGAGGCTACACGCTCCCCGCACGACCTTACCAACCTTCTAGCATTTCCAGCCATATCTACATTATCGGGGAATCGAGTTAAAACAACCGTGACAAAAATGCCCAAGTGTTCCTCTCCCCCCAACACCCTCATCCTTGTGGAGTCATAATGGACGGAGGGACCTGTTTCCCACAACAGGGGCAAGACCCAGGGTTCCCAGCTATACGCTAAACCTATGGCAATGAACTCATTCAAGGACAGCCGTTTCCAGGCGTTTAACAGGAGCCTGTATACCCCACCGGTCCTCCGGCAGCAACCAAACAGGTCGGGACGGAGTTTACGCCCTAAATCCAGCCCTTCCATGGCTACAACAATATTTCAGCAAGTTTTCAGAAATTAGGGGCCAGAATTTGGACTCGAAGACGCGAGGCTACGAGAAGTCACACAACTCTCGTACAAATCCGAAAGCTCGACGGGAGCAAAATTTTTAGGGTTCGCGCTCGAAAAACGGCAACGAAAAGAATGGCAGAAATTAAAACGACGAATCGAAACAAAGAAGAAAAAAGCGAGGTGCGGAACAATACCTGCGAATTTGAAGTGAGGAACGAGAACGAGATCTTCGGAGTCAGGAATCCAGAGAAGCAAAGTATTCGTTGGAACTGGAAGGTAGAGAGACGGAAGTTACGAAAGTTTGGAATGATTCAGCATCCGTGGTATTTATAGCGCCAAAAATGGGTCGGACCGACCCGAAATATCTGGTAACCCGATCGAAACCCGAAAAGTGAAGAGGCGGGAATTGCTTTTTCGAATACCGATGACGGTTCGCATTTAATGGACGTGCTCCTGGTCATGTCAAAAGACAGATGGCTACGCCACTAGCCTGACACAAGGGGCCCCACCTGTCCTTTCGTCTACCACTATTCTAAGACTCCCGTCCCATTGCAATCCGTGCCCGCATTAATTGCAATTTGCCCGAATCGAGCCTAGGAAGTATAACTCCTCGCGCCGCACATGAATGAGCTAACCCTCGGAGTTAGGGGCCACTGATGAGACCGAGCCTTCTGGGCCGGATGCTCGCCGGTCTAGAATCAATGCGATCTAACGCGCCCGAACCGGACCTGAACTCTGGAGGCCTAACCGACAAGGAACGCGGGCTAGTAAGCCCGAGAGGATTTATCTCCTGATGAATATGCCCGAGTTGACTCTGCCTCCCGTCATCCTGAGGAGCCCGTAGTGCCCAGCTGGCACAAACGTACGCGAGGCGTCACCTAACCGTACCTGACACACCATAACGGTTGGTGATGGAACCATGCTTCCCTGACAGACACGCCACCTTCCCAGCCACTCTCCTGACCGATCCACTGGGGACTCGCCACGTGTCCCCCAGTACCAGGGTGGTTAGTACCTTGTGCAGGTTTCTTTCCCTTGGTCATATATATACCCCTTTTCGCCCCATGAGAGAGGTACGTGCTCTATCCTATTCACACACACAAGGTCTTCATTGAACCTTCTTCCTAGGTTTTCCTCAGAGATCTTACTCTCACACCCGAGTGCCTAAGCCGGATTCCAACCCGGCCTTGGTCTTAACGGTGTTCTTGTTTGTGTTGTGATCAGGATCAAGAGACAGCAAAGTTGGAGTTCTATCTCCGTGACCCCAGAAATCTAGGGCGTCATCATGGGTATGTTAGGGGTGATCGGAATGAGAAGCGTTGGTGAGGCAGTAAATGAGGCTGATCTTCCGGAGTTGCCAAACCTGTGGCGGTGAAGTAGCCGATTGCCGTCATTGGTGTGGTTAGAGACTGAATCGAAAGAGAAAGACGAGGCATTCTTCGCTTGGGATGGAGATGGTGGAGGAAACGTTGAGGTGCAAAGAGAAATCGTGAGATGTTTAGAGATTTGGATAATGGATTCGACATCTTCTGGACTTGGAGAAGGTGAATTTTTCCTATTCAAGAAAATTTTGTATCAAGTGATGTTAAAGAGGGCTACAATCTAAGAGATGTTGATAAACAAACCCAGAGAGATGTTGAGAGAGAGGAAGAGAGAAGCCGTGGCTAGCTAGCTTTATGATGATGACGGTGCAAATCATTATTTATGGATTAATTTCTGATTTATATGCAAATATGATATGATACGTACTCCCTCCGTCTTTTTAGTTTGTTCACACTTTGACCAATACACGGTTTTAAGGAAAAATATTTTATATTAGTAGTTGAGTGGTTGTTGTGAGTATGAAAAGTATGATGTGATATGTGAGTGGGGTTGGAATTGTGAGTGCGATAGTTGTTGTGAGTATGACAAGTGGGTCTCATTGAATAAAGAATAATATAAACCTTCCTCTTTGGGAGTGTGAACAATCAAATGGGACACCCAAAATGGCAAAAAGTGAACAGACTAAAAAGACGGAGGGAGTATATGAGATTAGATGAGATGAGATGATAATTATGCTATGCATTTTAAAAGAAAGTATATTTTGGATTGTAATGGACTAAATCTAATGGCCGGATTATATGGGACGCCGGTATTTTCCGTAATTGTTGCTTCGTTATTACATTTTAAAGAAGTTGATTTAAAACAAAAAGGATAACGAAGCAACAATTATGGAAAATACCGGCGTCCCATATAATCCGGCCATTAGATTTAGTCCATTACAATTATGTTTTCCATTAGTAAGAAAGTATATTTGGGGAGTAATGAAGATGTTATTTCCAAAATTGTTGCTTTTTTAGAAAAAAATGTAATAAATCCTTCTCCAGCATGATTGTATTACAGTTAAATTCAATTAATCTTAAATATATGAAGATACCTTCTAAATTTATTATATGGGAATGAGAAGTCTCCAAAAAAAAAATCCTAAAAATAAAAGGAAAAAGAAAAAGAAGAAGGAAGTCTCCCCCAAAAAAGGAAGATGAGACATACTCCAGAAGGCAAGTTGCGAGATGAATGGATTTTTATTCTTATTTTCAATGGCACGAAGTAACCCGTGCTCTGCACGGGAATCTATTCTGTTAATTTTTTTATTTTATTTTTTTGATGTTTTTAATTGATAAATTAACATAATAATTTTATTTGAAAATATATGTATATTTTAAATTAATCAAAACATTTTCATAGCTTTGGTTGTACATAGTTGTAATAAATATATTTTTTAATTAATTTAGAAATACATTTAAGTCTGTTGTATGAATATTTCAAAAAACCTAATGGTATTAATAGTAATAGTTAACATATATAGTAACTATTATGATTAAATAATATATTTAATATTAATAGTTAATATATATTGTAACAATTATGATTAACTAAACTATTAATAATAATAATTAACTTATATAGTAACTATTATAGTTAACAATTATATTTAACTATTATAATTAACTAATACTACTAATAATATTAGTTAGTTACAATAGTTAAATATTACTCCCTCCGTCCCGGAGTAAGAGTCCTATCTCCCATTTGCACGGAAATTAAGAAATGATGGAAGTAAAGTAAATGTTGTGAGTGTAAAAGTAAATTAGGAGAGAGGATGAGTGGGAGTGAATAATAAGTTGATTGATTTTGTGATTATAAAAGTAAAGTGGGATAGAATGAATAGTAAAGATTCTTTGTCATTTTAGGAAAAAAAATTAAGAAAAAGACTTTTACTCTGTGACGTATCAAAATAGAAAGTAGGACTCTTACTCTGGGACATAGGTAGTAATAGTTAACTATTACTATTATAAGTATTAGTTACTATAGTAGTTAACTATATTAGTTACCTATTATAGTACATATTACTATTATAAGTATTAGTTACTATAGTAGTTAACTATAATAGTTACTTATTATAGTAACTATTACTATTATAAGTATATAGTTAACTATTATTATAGTTACTTATTATAGTAACTATTACTATTATAAGTATTAGTTACTATAGTAGTTAACTATATTAGTTACCTATTATAGTAACTATTACTGTTATAAGCATTAGTTACTATAGTAGTTACTTATTATAGTAACTATTACTATTATAAGTATTAGTTACTATAGTAGTTAACTATATTAGTAACATATTATAGTAACTATTACTATTATAAGTATTAGTTAACTATAGTATTTAGCTATAATAGTTTACCCTATATAGTAACTAATATTATTAGCTAATACTATTAGCTAATACTATTAGCTAAGAAAAAGAATTTGAAAAGTCTCTTATTTATAAGAGTGGTAATGATGTGGCAACACCAAATGCAACATTTCTCTAAGACTTGTCTACGTGGCAACACCATAGCTCTCCTCACCAACTTATATATATATATATATATATATATAATATATATATATATATATATGTGAATGGATTTAAAAATAAATTTTCTATCCGTGCCAAAAACATATACTATTATGCAAGGTTCTAAATTTTCTATTCAGAAATAACTATAATATCCTAGACGGGACCTAGGCGTTTCATAAACACCTAGCGCCTAGGCGGCCTAAACGGGGGTCTTTTAGAACACTGCTATTATGGAATATACTTATTTCGAAGGAGAGATTACTACTTCTTCTGTTCCATATTTACACTATCTATTTCCATTTTGGGTGTCTCATGCTTATTGCTATTTACATAAAAGAATTTATTTTCTCTTTTCTATCTACTCACAACAACTATCTACTACTTTATTTTTTATCTCCGACCCACTCACAGTACTTTATATTCCAAATAAGTATGGGAGGAATATAGGCTCCGTTTGTTTCGCGGAAAATAACTTCCGGAAAACGATTTCTTGGAAAATGTTTTCCGGAAAACAATTTCTTGGAAAATGTTTTTCCAGGAAAATGTAATTTCCACTGTTTGGTGAATTTTAAGAAAATGCTTTACGGAAAATTTTTAGATACATTAATTTTGATCACCTAGAGTATATATTAAAGAATATTCAATAATTAGTCATTATCTCCAAGTTCAATTTAAAATAAAATGGAAATGTTGTTTTGTAATTATAATGGACTAAAGTTAATAATATAACATATTGCAAAATATTCATAAAAATAAAATATTTTTAGACATTTTTTAATTAACTGGTCATATTTAAAAAATAATTTTCGTAAAACAAAAATTGGAGTTAGAACAACAATTGAAGTGTTAGTATTTTTCGGAAAACTTTGGAAAACTTTTTCCTTAGGTGGAGGTAAGGATAACGTTTTCCTTAAGAATGGAGGAAAATCACTTCCTCGGAAAACATTTTCCACATTTTCTGGTGTTTTTTTCCCCATTTTCCGGTATTTAACAAACACCGGAAAATGGGGAAAATGTTTTCCGGAAGTTGTTTTCCGCCAAACAAACGAGCCATATATTTATATTTACAAGAATCATAATTTATGAAAATATGATGGACTCCGATTTTTTTTCTTTAATAATGAAGAAATGAGAAACCGATAAAGTTGTTTACAGCTGTTTATGGAAAGGAGAAAGAGACGTGTCAGATGCGTTTCTTCTTGGGACTATTATTAGGCAATTAATAAATACAAACCTTTTCTTAATTTGTTACTCCTTCCGTCCCGCACTAAGATTCTTAGTTTGATTTAACACGGATATTAAAAAAAAAAAAATGTTGTGTGTAAATGAAAAAGTAAGTAATAGATAAAGTAGATAGATGAGATAAAGTGGGAGAGAGTTTTTGTTGTGAGAATGACAAGTGGCTCCCATAGTCAATTTAGGTAATTAAAACAACTAAGAACTTAGTCTGTGACACAAACCAAAAACAAAAGTAAGAACCTTAGTCTGGAATGGGACAAAGGGAGTATTTAATCTATACAATTTGAAAGCAAGGTTTTCGCAATTTTTTCACACAGTGAGGGGTATTTCGTCAATTTGTGAGCTGCAAGTAACTGCTACACGTGGCTAGCTTATCCCCCTTTGTTTTGTTTGGGATGATAACCCATTTTAAATTTAAAACTCACACACTCTAACAGGATTGTGGTAATTTTTTCAGCAACTAAGGGCATAAAGGTCTTTGTTGTGTGGGTGATGCGTGTCGTATACATCACCCGACGCTTCTCTATATTTCTTCCAAATTTTGAATTTCAAACTCACACACTCTAACACACAGCAATACACGCACACGGACACACACTTACACACACTAACACAGCACGCACAAGGCGAGTACAGACCTGGCGCCGGCGGTGTTCGTCCTCAAACAAGGTCGACTCTTTTGGTTCAAGGAATTGTGATGTTGAAATGGTAGGAACCGGATTTATTGAATTCAGATTCAAGATTATCTGTGCTTGAAGGTAATTTCTCTTAATTTTATCGATATTTATTTATTGATTTGTTTGAATTTGTGAGGTTATTGTGATTGTGCTATTGTTTGGGGCTTCTGTTTGAAATAATGGTTGTGGCTGTAGATAAGACGGGTAGTGGTGGTGGAGTGACACTCAGACACGAATTGGCCAAAACGAAACCCTAATTTACAGATATCAAAATATGGCGTCTGCGACTGAACGCGACAAACTTCGTCGACATCGCAAAGCTAGCCGAGCAAGACGATCGCTACGATGGTAACCCTACGTTTCATTTACAATTTCGTTTCAAAAATAGATGACTTAGGGGTTTGACTTTTTAAAAATTGTGGCTTTTATGAGTATAGAAATGGTGGATACGATGAAGAAAGTGGGTAAGCTGGACTTAGATTTTGACGGCTGAGGAAAGGAATTTGCTATTAGACACAAGATTGAAATCCGAGTTGTCTACTATTTGTAGTGATATTATGGTTGTTATTGATGAACATTTCAATCCATCCGCCGGTGCCGGTGAATCAGCTGTTTTTTTTTTTTTTTAATATACAAGATGTGAATCTATTTAGGCAGTCTCAATTGAGTGGAGATAAATAGTAAAGATTCTTTGCCATTTTAGGCAGTCTCAATTGATGTGGAACGAACGAAAAAGGAAATAAGTCTCAATTCACATGAAACGAAGGGAGTATAGCTGAATTTTTAGGCTATGTGGGTAAATGTTTAATCTTCGAAAAATAATTTCAAATAAGTTAATTAGAATGGGATTTTAAAAATAAGAAATTCTAAAATGAGGATAAGCATGAGTTTAAGAAAAGAAGGGATGGAAAGGATAATTTAGTCGCTTCATAGTTGGATGCAAAAGTGACCATATTTTTTGGATGTTGTAGGCGGATTTCTTGGTTTGAACTTTGAAGATTGCAAGCGATTTTTTATTTTTTTTTAAAGGACGGTTTCCTCTTGGAAACGAAAAATTCCCTTACAAACCCAAATAGGCTGTCTCATACTCCCTCCGTCCCTTATTAACTTATAAATTTTGATTTACACATTATTTAAGGAAAAAGTTGATGTGTTGTGAGTGTAGACAGTTGAGTGAGAGAGAGAAAGTGAGGTAGAGATAGTTAGTGAATGGTTGTTGTGAGTATGACAAATAGTCCTATTATTTTAAATCTTTTTTTTTGGACTTTGTAGATTAAAGTGGGACAAGCAAAATGACAAATTTTGTAGATTAAAGAGGAACGGAAAGTGTAAGTAATTAGAGAAATTTGTATTTTAAATGGGTTTTAGTCTATTCTTTTTGTCAATCCATCTCCCTATAAGAACTAGAAGAACAGAAGATATTAATGATGCAAGGGTATTTTAGTGCATTCGAATAACAAAATCCTAAAACGTCAATTAAAAATGAATGAGTTCTTCTTCAATAAACAACTTTTATTAAAGTATAGAGGGAGTAGAATGGTGTTATTGGAATGAAATGATTACTGAAAAAATGATGAAAGAGAGAGAGGCATTGGGTAGAGAAAATGAACAGTTCTTTGTTTGGAAATTGAGTAAAGAAGAGAAGGGAAATTGAGAAAAGAAGAGAACTGCCATTTACATTTCTCTATGAAAATAACTTAGGGTGCTACTCAATAAACACTGAACTGAATATTATTGCTGACGTATATTTCTATATAAAAGTTGCATATTTTATTTTAAGACAATTACATTGACTTTGCACGGGTTATTAAGAAAAAAAAATTTAACCCTTCTGTCCCAGTTTAAGGTTCTTACTTTCTTTTTTTGTCTGTCCCAGATTAAGGTTCTTAATTGCTTTATTTCATAAATGGAAAAATATGAATAGTGCATTGGATAATCTTGCCCTCAAAAGGTTCATTTAATTACAAAAAGAAAAATCATTACTTACCCAACTTACTTTTCACTCATTTGCTTTATGAGATTGAGTAAAGAAGAGAACGGCCATTCACATTTCTCTATGAAAATAACTTAGGGTGCTACTCTATAAACACTGAAACTGAATACTATTGCTGACGTATATTTTCTATATAAAAGTTGCATATTTTATTTTTAAGACAATTACTTTGACTTTGCACGGGTATTAAGAAGAAGAAAAAAAATACTCCCTCCGTCACAGTTTAAGGTTCTTACTTTCCTTTTTGGTATGTCCCAGATTAAGGGTTTTTAATTACTTTATTCCATAAATGGAAAAATATGAATAGTGCCTTGGATAATCTTGCCCTCAAAAGGTTCATTTAATTACAAAAAAACCATTACTTACCCAACTTACTTTTCATTCATTTGCTTTATGAATAGTGTTTGGACAATTATATCCTCACCTCCCTACTTTTGTTGACCCATTTTTCTTTGTTTTACACTTGATTTCTTAATAAGCGTGCAAAGTCTAACAAAGAACCTTAAACAGGGACGGAGGGAGTATGAGTATGAAAAGTAAAGTAATAGAAAGAAAGTGGGTAGGGAGTTTTTGTTGTGAGAATGACAAGTAGATCCCAGTTTCCATTTTAGGTAGTAATGTAAAGTAAGAACCTTAAATTGGGATAGGCCAAAAAGGAAAGTTAAGAACCTTAAAGCTGGACAAAGGAAGTAGTTCATGGATTAACCTGATAGTGTCGTACTCTCTCTGGTCCAAAATAACTGTCACTTTCAGTCAAACAGATGTAAGTTTGACTAATAAATTTAAACAAAAAATAACGATCCTAATAAATCTAAAAATTGTTATTAAAAGTAGTCTTAATTAAATTTAAACAATGACAAATTTTATTATTTTATTAACTTCGTTATTTTTAATTTAAATTATTGGTCAAAGTTTCATCTGATTGACCAAAAGCGAAAATTATTTTGAACCAGAGGGAGTGTTCCAAAGCGGAAATTGATTTTAAACATTATGACTGTGACAATTTAAACCATTTTCTTCAAAGATAAAAGTAAACTAAACCATTTAAATTTGAACAAATGGCATTTACATAACACATGGAGTGACATGTGGTTTATAACCCAAATCCACGTATTTATCTATCTCTCTCTCTCTCATTCAAATTCTCTACTCTCTACCAGCTTCTGAAACAATTGAAATTTAAAAATTACTCAAACATGAGTTACGCACTCTTTTCATCTCATTCTTTTTAT
>JAOWBW010001061.1:143306-185110 GCA_026119855.1 Campanula takesimana
GGAATTTATGGTGGGAACACTGGGGCTTACTCCTTCTCCTGTCGCCACTCCTGCAGCATCTCCTGTCACTCGCTCAAAATCCCTATCCCAGAGTCTAGTGTTTTACATTTTGAATTTGAGTCTTCCTCTAAGTCTGACGACCTTACGTCTGAAGACTATGATCTTGTTGCAAACGCTATTTTCCCTTTTGCTATGAAATAAACCCTCGACCTTCCGAGTATCCCTCCATAGTCACTCTTTTAACTGATAAATTGGCTAATAATCAAACTAATGATATACACTAGTTTAATAATGATTCATTAGAAGAGGCAGACACAGACACATTAAATGACGAATACATTAAAGAAATCTCAGAACAGGTTATTAATCAAAAAGAATCTCGAGCCCAAGCTGCCGACGAGGTGTTAACATGCGTGAATTTGGAAACCGAAGCCGAGCCTAAGGAAACGCAGATTGGAAGCTTCTTAGTGGAGCCGAGGGGAAGCATGGTTGAGCTACTCAGAGAATATGTGGATGTGTTTGCATGGTCTTATAAGGACATGCCGGGGCTCGACAACTCGATCGTAGAGCACAGAATCCCGACAGCACCAGACGCTAAGCCAGTCAAGCAGAAGCTGCGCCGCATTAAGCCGGAATGGTCTTTGCAAGTGAAGGAAGAGATTGAGAAGCTACTCCGTGTGGGTTTCATCAGGGTGATCGAGTATCCAACCTGGTTATCAAATCTGGTGACTGTCAAGAAATCCAACGGTAAAGTCAGGATATGTGCGGATTTTCGGGATCTCAACAAAACTACGCCAAAGGACGGCTTCCCCCAGCCAAATATCGACATGTTTGCGAACGCAACCACCATTATGAGGACAAGTCGTTCGGTGAGGGGTTTGACGGCTATAACCAGGTCGAGACAACCGAGGAGAACCGAGAAGCAACCCCCTCCGCGACCTCGGGGAGGACCATCAGTCGGCGAGTTCGAGCCGTGTTAAGAACGCAATCTCCTCGGAACAAAGCCGAAAAGGAAGAACTCATCAAGTTACTGCAATACCTCAACCATTTCACAACACTGGGGGAACCGACACTCAGAGAAATAGAAAGGGCCCGCGGACCAAGAATGGAGTTCGAGATGTGAGTTCGCATTATGCTGCCTCAAGGAGTACCTCGCGAATACCCCAATCCCGCACCCAGCACATGGGAATGAACTTCAGACCCCAACACCAACGATAGGATCGTGGCCCTCGCGCCAGGAAAAGGAAATCAGTGAAAAAATGCAAAGATTTTTGGAAAAATACCCCCTCTCGGTCCCCGCTACACAAGAATAGGACCCCTTTCGCAAGATTGTTCGACCAACTAAGACAAATGGGCAAGATGCAGCCTCTAGAAGAACATTCACTCCTCTCCGAATTACCACCCCTTCAACCATTTGAACCTACCAAAAGTTGCTCTTACCACCAAGACGAAGGCCACGACACCACGACTGCGTCGCTCTACAAAGGAGAATCCAAGGCTTGATGGACGAAAATATGCTCACCGACGTAAGAGGATTTTGGTTCTATGGAGAAAGCGGAAACTTAGAACTCCTCGGCTGCTACGAAATCGAGCCCTATGTGAGGAACGGCCCAGAGATACTCTCGCACCTGGCTGCAGAAACGAGTCAAGCCATCTCAAGAGAAATAGAGGATTTGAAGCAATGCGTCGACGCAATGACCAAAGCTCGAGGTGCACCACAAGACTGACAGAATGAGAGATTTGGATGGCAGCCCGCCTAAGGAAACAGTCAACATCAGCAAACTCGGACGCTACTATGACTAGACTCCCCTCTCTAAAAAAAAAAAAAAAAAAAAAAAATAAATAAATAAAAATATTTACTACGCAAAAAGAAGCCCGATAGACTGAAAACCCGCAAAGGGCGGTCTATGCAAAATAAGGGTGCGTACAGAGCTCGCTAGATCGAAAACCCGCAGGGCGGTCTAGGCAAAAGTTAGAGCATTCCCCCTTCTATCTTCCCTTTCTTTAAAATCATTCTAGTCTGACTGGAATGAACTACGGTGACCTGAGCCCCTTAGTCCTATTTGTAAAAGGGGAACGTAGGCAGCCTTTAAAAAGGTGCGGTCTAAAAAACAAAATAAACATCCAAATCTTGTTAAGCAATAAAGATAGAAGTTGTATTTTGAAAGCAAAAACTTTTATTTCCATAAGTCATTGCATGATAACATTTATTTGATGAGTCTAAGCTTGACATACTTTTTGAATGAATAACCTATTCTGAAATTGAAACTAAAACAAAAGCAAACTAAATTAAACTAATGTGTCTGCACGACTATGGAGAGACGCTCGGGATTACTCCTTAGTGCCATTTGTGCCCTCGGTCTCTTTCTTCTTGCTTTGCCCACGGCGAACTTTCTTCTTGCTAGGATTCTCACAAAATCTTCTTTCGAACTCGCTAACACCTTTAGCCTTGCCATTAGGAGCCTCTTCACCTTTCCTCTTCTTGACGCCCCCACTTCTTCTCCGCCTCCGTTAGCCACGCTCCTACTCATCTTCCTCGCATAAGCCTCAGCCTCCTTAATTCTCAATGAGAAACTTGGAGCACAGGATCCCAAGATAGTGCCCCTTAGGGTCTCTAGAGTCTGCTCCGCATGCCCAAGTCTCCCATATACCAATCCAAATACTCGCGTGGCAGAAGGTGTTGCTAGAGCGTGTGAGGAAAGTCCTACGACTAAAGCCGGCCTCGCCCCAATCTGAGAAAGAAGGACTGAGGCACTATCATCCAACTGAAGTATCCCAAAAGGGAAATCATCTCTCTCCTCGTCCCAACCCTCCGGGATGGTCTGCACCAAACCATACTGACGAAGCACTCTAGAGGGATAGTAAAAAGTAGTTCCAGAAAGGGTCGGAACTTTGATCATGTGAAGTCCCACTTGTTTCTCCCTCACAGAGTGAATGTGCCAATGGGGCACCACCCACTGAATGTCGTCAGTCACCATTTCCGCCAAATACTTTTTCCCAACCTTGAGAGTCATGCCCTCAAACCGCTCCACCATGCCTCTAATGCGGTGCATCCATGGGGCCACCTTCAGAGAAGCCGCCGGTTTATTCACTCGAAGCCGCTCTTGCAACCACATGGTCAAAAGCCTATCACTACCACAAGGCATCCCACCATAAGCCGCGAGATGGGGAATCCCACAGAGCATCTCCCCAAGAATGGCCGGTACAATATCATAACCCAAACGAGCCAAGTTCACCATACCCAAACATCCTTCACTGGCAAATCCCCCGCAGAAGGAAAAGGATAGAGCTAAACAAGCACAGTGCAATGGTCCAAGGAGCGGTCAGATGTCACGTCTGCATGCATGAAGTGTTATGGCATCCAAGAAAGATCGACATAACCGCCCCTAGCATACCTATCAAAGTCATCCGCGGGTACGCCAAGGTCACCAACTTGTCCCTCAAGCAAACGAAGTCAAAAGGCAAGGCAACTTTACCCTTCCCTTCGTAGCCACATAATGCTGCGATGTCTTCATAAGTGGGTGTTATCTCGTTGAATGAAAAGTTGAAGACATGGAGGGTATCATTCCAAAATTTACCACAAGCTTGCAAGAGGTTGGTATTGGAGTTCATGTGCAAAAGTGACCAAAGACACTTTATCCCATACCGTTCATCAAGTTTCCTACGACTCGAACCAGGAAGTTTGGCAACCCACTTCTCCAAAGAGGTTATAAAGACTTTCTTCTCAAGACTTGTGATTCTAGCCTCTTGATCCATGGCAAAGAGCAAGAAAATTGGCTAAAAAGGAACTCAAAAAACTGCTCAAAAAGTTGCTGGTACGTTTTTGTGGCTGCAAAGGGTTCATTAAATACTGCACAACTCCCGATTCTTGCCAGGAAAAGGAAAACGGAGGCGGCGCATGATTTGGCCACGCGGCCACATATGCCCTTGGCCCCGCGGCCGATATTTTCCTTGGCCGGGCGGCCAACTTCGTCCTAGGCCACGCGGCCAACTTTGCTCCGGATCTTTCCATGGCCAGGCGGCCAACATTGCTCAATGCATCGCCATGGCCATGCGGCCAACTTTGCTCCATGCAGAAATCCAACTCGTTTCTTCCCACTCCGTGACGGATCCATGCAACTACGTACCTGCCCCCTTCCACGGCTCATGCATTGTATAAAATTAGGGACATTTGTAAAATAACTAGTTTGCACAAGTAGGCTCCCACAATCAAACTGCATTTTTAAGCATAATATACATACATGCATTTTATACATTTGTTCTGTACATACATATCCCTCTGCTCTCTACTAGCTAACAGTGCAGGAAATGAAGATGGAAAGATGGGCCCCGCCTAGTCAGAATCTTCCTCCGTGGTATCTCCACGCCGCGCTAAAGCCCGAGAGCTACCGGCACCCGAACTCCGTCCCCGGACCGCTCGACCCACCAATATGAGAAGAGCCCGCACCATTCGGAGACCGTTCCCGACGCTGGGGTGACGCAACGTCGTCCCTCTGACAAGTACATGAATGGTACGCCTCCCTCAGTAAGCGCATCAACACGTTCTCCCGCCGAGCTGAACGGATATATGCCTCCCGAGTCACCTGAGAAGGAAACCAATGCAAGGATTACAATGCAGAAAGAAATAAGTGTGTGCGAACATGACTGATATAAAGCACAAAGCCGTACCCCAGCGTCGGGCGGAGGAATGAATGTCTCCTCAACAAGATCTGCATCAGTCGGCTCCAAGCTAAGCTCCACCTCCCGGCCACCCCTTATCACTCTCACGCTACTCGAGCGAAGGGGCATGTCAACCAAAGGCCGACTCCGACCAACATAACGGGCCGAGCTCGACCCCTCTCCAGACAACATCCTAGCCCGTACCTGTGGACTGACCAGCCGCGTCCGTACATAGCCGACATAATCATCACCCCCCCTGTAATGCTCTGCCGGAGTGGGAGCCAAAAAAGTCGCCAACCTCGCGGGACAGAGCATATCCCGAGGAGGGTCATAAGGAGCCCACGGTAACGCACCAGCCCTGTGCTGATGAACCACCCTCTCCCCGAGATACATGGCCTCCCCGGTGAGACCCACAAGCAGAACCCTAGAAGCGGTCAAATCCACTACATAGGGACCCACCGAAGCCTCATTGGCCGGGCTCCATGGGTAAAATCTGACTCCAACAGGCTCAGACATCGCAAACACCCTCCTCAGATCAGCAGCATCCACTGTCTTCCTGTCCCGGTTTCTGCGGGAAGGAGCCCTGTTGCCCTTGCACCAGTACGACATGATGGGGACAACCTTGTTGACACTCATCACCAACTGAAAAGGGGCGACACCAAAGACCTCGTACACCCAAGCCTGTGCATATAATGAGAGAGATGTTTCAGACCAAAAAGATAGAACAGAAATCTCAACAAGTGAAAAGAAGGGTAGTCAAGAGCATACCTCAAAGGCGAACTGGAACCCGTCAAAGGCCGACGAGCTAGCCCTCGAGCAATGGTCCAAAGCCCGGTAAATCTCAGCCAAACCGGCTCCACCCCAAGAAATCCCACTGACTAAGTCCAAGTCCACAAGAGCCCCTAACAGTGAGTACCGCAGACAGTAGCCCCACTAGGAAACAAAATCTCCGAAAAGCTATACCATAAGAACAACCGGACCAAACAATCCAAATCATACTCCCCCCTACTAAAGGCCTCAATAGCCACCTCCACCAAGCGATTCACCTTCCCGGCCTCCACTCCATAACCCTTGACACCTCCTCCTAGGTCGGTGTCAACTCCCAGTAGAGCCTGTCTGTAGTCCCGCCGCCCCGCCAAGCTCTCATCAAAAGGCAAAAGGGTACCAGTAAACCTCAACCCCGTGATGGCCGCGAAATCTATCGGCGTGATGGTAATCTCTCCCCAACTAAAGTGGAAAGTATGGGTGGTATCCCACCAGAATTCCCGGCATACCTCTATCACCGCTGCCACCTTCAGGGTAGCCCCGACCATGCGGACACTGTCAAAGAATGGGCCAAAGCCCATAGCCTCGATCCGAGCACGCAAGCCGCCCTGTCCCTCCGGCAGGGACGCCCACAGTTTGCCCACAGTCACTGTGGACCCACGAGCCTTGATCCTCTGCAGGTAAACACAGCACAGGTATGTTACCATTCTAGCAATTTACAATTCCAGCAATTTAAATTCTAGCATTCCATTATTCTAGCATTTCATATTATGTGCATAAAACATACAAATGTGCAAGAAGGAGAGGAGTGAAAATTCGAAATTTACCTCTCGCGTCTCCGGAAGCCCCATCGACCAATGACGCTCAGAGTCGATGTAAAAATCGTAATCTTGGTCGAACGTGGACCGCAGCAGATTATAGCGATAATTCCGAGTCGCGGCTCGTGGTCTCAAACCGCCCCGCGGAATCAAAGGCGCCGCTTCAAAGCCCGCTCCTGGGTCAGCCCCTACATTTCCTGCGCCCTGAGCATTACCGTGCCCCTCTCCTTGTGGCTCTTGTTGTGGAATCATATACCCACCATGGCCCGGAAAATCTCTAAATAATGCCTCATTGATCCAATCCGCCATAGCTTCAAGAATTATGTGAAATGAAATCTTCGAAATTATCAAAATCTGAGCTTTCTCTCTCTAAAAACTCAATTTTCTCACTCTAACTCATCAATGGAGGAAGGAAGAAGAAGAAAGAAGAAAAGAAGAAGAAGAGGGAGGTGTCTGGTGATGTGACCAAGGAGTCAGCCCATCGGCAGCCTTGGCCACGCGGCCACCTTCGCCCTTGCAACCCCAGTCGTTAGATCAGCGATCCGCGTGAAGGAGATCTGACCACTCAACGGTCTTGGCCACGCGGCCACTATTGCAAATTCGTGTGTTTGGCCACGCGGCCAACCTTGCCCCTTCAGATAAAATTCCACATTTGCCCCTGATCTTTTCCCTATTAATTCATTTTAAATGCCTTTAACACTACTTTGACTGATATTCGTTACCTTTGGGTACGGAAAGCCCCTTAAAATTTCCATTTTCTTCACCAAATATTTGCTTAGGATTCGTATGATTATAGAGACTTCGCCGCCTCTATGACATACGATCCTAGATCAATCGTAATTGGCAGAAGCCTCGGCGTTTCTATTTGCGAAAGATCCAGCATCTATTATTAGGGTTCGTATGGTTATAGAGACTTCGGCGCCTCTATGACATACCATCCTAGATCAATCGTAATTGGCAGAAGCCTCGGCGTTTCTATTTGCGAAAGATCCAGCATCTATTATTAGGATTCGTATGATTGTAGAGACTTCGGCGCCTCTATGACATACCATCCTTTATCAATCGTAATTGGCAGAAGCCTCGGCGTTTCTATTTGCGAAAGATCCGGCATCTATTATTAAGATTTGTGTGGTTGTAGAGACTTCGGCGCCTCTGTGACATACGTATCCTTGATCGATCGTGGTTGGCAGAAGCCTCGGCGTTTTCTGTTCGCGAGAGATCCGACATCTATTACTTTAGCGCGATCGGCAGGAACCCTGGCGATCCTGATTGCGTTTACCATTCCATCTTGGGATTATTTAGACAGCGTAGTCCAAATAACTTCATTGCTTACGAATGATTCATTCTTCGTACAGGATAGTGCCCGTAGGTTTATTATCCCTAGCAGGAGTCCGATATCTCGTTTTATCCCCAGTAGATCCGAACTACGACCGGCTTGATTCCTCAGAGGATACGTAGGAAACCTGAAAAGGTCCAGCCACCCGACCGACGCGGTCATCTATCATCCCCAGCAGGTGCATTTTCCCCAGCAGAAGACGTTGTTCCCCATCAGAGGACAGCCATTCCCAATTTCCCATCAGATTTGAACTACGTTTGGCTTGATTCCCCCGCGGATACGTAGGTCGCCTGTCAAGGTTCAGCCGTTCCCTTACCTTTCATCTGTTTTGAAACTCATGTTTCAGACGGATCCTTCTTTTTATCGTCGACCCCACATTGCCTTGCAAGAAGCGTCGCCGAGGGGCTACTGTTAGTACCCGACCTGAAAATGAGTTTATTAGGACTTTCCCAAATATACAAGGACTTTATAGGAATTAGAAACCTTACAAAGACTTGTCCCGGATTCCCAAAAATATCTCATTTATGGCAAAATCTATCAAAATAGGCAACTTAGGGTTACCATAAAGCAACAGTGAAACCCTAGCTTGAAAATCAAGTCAGCCTGCAGACTTGGCCAGGCGGCCAACCTTGCCACGCCTCGACCTTGGCCACGCGGCCAACATTTTCGCCGTCTTCATTCTTGGCCAGGCGGCCAACCTTGCGCCGGATGATCTGGACCATCAGATCCTCCCCTCAGTTTACTATATAAACCAATCCCATGCTATTGGTTTAGGGGTCCGATTTTGAGAGCTCTAAGTACGAATTTTGGAGTTCTTAAACAATATTTTGCTCTCTAATTAACATTCAAACACTCAAGAAGATCCAAGGTTTATTTCTTGCCAACATAGGTAAGTTTTCTAACTTTTTCTTCATGTTCTTGCATTATTCTTAATGTAGATCTTTTATATTCATGTTCTTGCATGTTTATTCATAGTTTCTTCATATGCTTTGCATGTTTATTCATATGTTCATATATGTTCTTCGTGTTCATAGATTAAAACCTTATTTATGCTATATTTAGGGTTGCGATCTTCATAATTACATGTTATTTCATAGCCGATGATGATCGAGGGTTCATCAACCCGAGGATGATCTAGGAACTACTTCTAAACCCTAAACTTTAGGTAATTCCCCATCATTATGCATGATCCCGATTCTTCTGCCTATTCTAATTCTCTGCGAACTACGCTGACCTGAGCTTCTCACATTGAGGGGAACGTAGGCAATCTTCGGATCCGGTCTCAAACACTAACACACTACTAACACATTCATCATGATAGAAAGACCGATCGATTCGGGCAATAGGAGTGATAACGTCCAATATTCTTCTCTTGTTGTAATTTGACCCCCGAACCCGTTAAAAATGCTTTTTTCAATGTTTTGGCTTTAATTAAAACGGCGTGGCGACTCTCATAATTTTAATGTCGTTAAGAATATTCCCTTTGTAAATAAAAATAATCACAAGATACTTCCCATGCGTCGCTTCATCGGAAAGGGGTATTCACAGCGTGTTGTGAAGCCTTGGTCGGAGGCGCGCGCTTCTGGCATGCTGAATTTCAGCCCTTTTCTTTTTCTGATCAGAATGTTCCAACAGCTATAATTTTTAACTATTTTCGACCAGAATGGTCACACAGTATTCTTCTGCAAACACTTTCTCCTCCTAAACCACAAAATTCTTGTCATAATGGCCCCAATGACTTTCTCTTTTGAAGTCAAGGTTTCCGTCCCCGAGGGTGAGAAGTCCGTTCCAATGGTGGACGCCGTTCCAGCTGTGGGGTCCGTCTCGATGGTGGAGAAGCGTCCGAGCGTTTTTGATCGTTTGGGAAAGCCCAATGACGATGTTGTTGACCCCGTGAGACCGGTGGTTCATGTGCGGGACTATAGACCCCGTCATTTTCCCAAGAAGAAGAAAGGTAAGGGAAATTCCTCCCATGTGTGGAAGCGTCCCATGGTTGTCCCCGCTAAGGCTCCGCTTGATAAGGGCAAAGGGAAAGCCGTTGATGAAGCTCCGTCCCGTCCTAGCGTTTTCTCCCGTCTTGGCGGTCCCAAGAATGTTCCGTCCCCATCCAAGAAGACTAAAGGGCATAACAAGTAGCAATGGGTTCCCAAACCTAAGAAAGATTATATTTTTCTTTGTACCCCAAGAGATTGCAATTAAATTAGACCACTTTGTTTTAGGATTTAATGTTTGGATGTATTTTGTTGCTCAATAAATCCGTTGTAATGGCTTGAATAATTCATTGAATGAATAAAAATTGTATCTTGTTATTTGAAGTGAATTGGGTATTTTTGATATGTTTTAGACCGCACCCGAAGGTTGCCTACGTTCCTCCAGTTGGGAGTTGCTTCTTCTTGAGTACCTCTATCTGTTTCTGCTCAACTTGGTCAGTAGGAGTTGGTATGTACCCTAGCCTAAATATACCTCTGTTGTCTACTTCTTCAGTCAAATGTGTGGGACCTTGTAAGTTTTTACCTAGCCCCAGCCCCGGTATAAAGCCCATATTTCGAAGTATCTTGTAGACAGGTTGTACTTTATCGGAGGTTCTAGTGAGATCGTTATCGCATAACTGAGCTTGTGCCACTATCTCGAACCAACTAAATAGTCGACGATCCTCTTCATGATGAATCTGTAACACTGGTACTCCCTTTGTGTCGGTGCCTTGTGCCATTACTAAGTCGTTGTAGATAACTGTCACCTCATTCCCTGATTGGAATTTGACACACTTATGTAAGGAGGATGGAACAGCATTGGACTTGTGGAGCCAGGGACGTCCTAGTAAGATGGTGAAAGATGACGGTATGTCAATCACTTGGAAATCTGTAGATATAGTTTGTGTCCCCATGGAGATGGGTAGCGTAACAATTTCCAACACCGATCTGCATGTGGAGTCATAGGCCTTGATTGTCTGCTTGGAGGGCCTTAGAGTGGTTGCATCTATACCCACCACATCCATCATCTGTGACGGCAGTACATTGATGGCGGATCCGTTGTCCATAAAGGTGTAAGGATCCCGCCCCGTGCGCGCGGAAACGCGACGGGTTTTAGTGGCGAAACGCCAAACACGGTTAACACGCCAAAGATAACGGAGTCGCCACTTTCGTTAATTATTTAACCCAACAAAAGAAAAGGTTAGACATTCTCTTAGTTCGGAGGTCAGGTTACGCCTTGGGAAGAGTTTCACGTCACCCAAGCCGCCTCGGGCAAAGCCGAGTCTCCCTTTTGTTAGTTAACGAAAGTGCATGTGTGTGTGTGTATTTTAAAAGGGGAGAAACTGACTGCTTAGCAAATCCAGTTAGTTATTTAATATAAAGGGTTTATTTTGCAAACTTTTTGGTCAGAACAGGAGAAAAATGGAAGATTCCCTCCCCGGCTAAAGTAGCCGTACGGATGGGGAGGGCTCTCCATGGAATTTTTACAGTTTATCAGAATGACAGTCCAGTTTCAGTCAAAACAGAGGATCTTTGCTGAAACTGGACTGGAATGCTGATTTCCAGTTTATGATTAACAACAAAACCTTGAAGAGTTCATTCCTATGCACCTTGATCATCAAAGGAGCCCCAAAAACAAAGATTTGGGTGTGATCAAAAGCAATCATTGGAGAAATTTATGAAAAGTTGATGAACATGACATTCAAACCAAAATGACCATTTGGTGGATAAAGATTGCAACTTTACCACCAAAATGGACTTATTACACAAGATTAAACATTTAGGGACACAAATATAACATAAAGATTAAATCTTTATGTCCCATATTTGGTGATTTATGGCTAGGCCATGGTTGTGATGATAAAGATTGAAACTTTATCCCCCAATCATGACTCTTATGGCCAAACAAGAATAACATCAACATGAAATGTAACAAATCATGATCATCCTAGGTTTTATCCCATAAATCACACACTAGGTGTGAAGGGCACCTTGAATCACCTCATGATTTGGATCATATACATATATAATCATAATATATATAGCTTGGAAAGGCCAAGACTTGTATAATATGTAGATATAGTGCTTGAGATGGACAAGACTTGCAAGAAATATAAAGTGCTTGACATGGACAAGACTTTGCAATAACAAGAAGAAGTAATACAAGATAAACATGTAATATTAACACAGATAAAAAAGAGTTTGAGATGAAGAAGAAGATGGGGAGAAGGAGGCCTCACCTATTGTGGTTATGGCCTATCTTCTTCTCTAATCACTCAAAGGTGTATATCACTCACTTTCTGCTCTCAAACTGGCAGAGTTTTAACTCACAAACGTTTTTCTCCCACCCTCTGAAATGATCAGCATGGTGTTCAATTTATAGGGACTGAGGGCACCCAAACCAGCCGGACGGCTAGGGGCCCCATGTGCCCAAACCATCCGTACGACTCGACTTGGTGAGCTTCTGGATTTTTCCAAGTTTAATTCCAGTTCAGTCCTGGAATATTAGGTTTATCCTAGTGAAGTCCTGGCCCATTGGTTTATCCCTAAATGGTACCAAGAATTCCTCTAAAGTAGGTCGATTTCAGATTGGGGTACTTACAGAGCCCATCGGCAACGTTGCTTTTGAAGAAAGCGGGGTTGTCGATAAAATAAGCATCCCAATCTGATGGGTGGACGGCTTAGCTAATTTGGGTGAGAGATTTCAAGGCTACTCAAACCTATAAGCATCCCATTTTGGGGGGACGGCATAGCCGATTTGGGTGAGAGATTCTAAGGCTACTCAAACCTATAAGCATCCCATTTTGATGGGAGGACGGCTTAGCCGATTTGGGTGAGAGATTCTAAGGCTACTCAAACCTATAAGCATCCCATTTTGATTGGTAGACGGCATAGCCGATTTGGGCGTGAGAATCTAAGGCTACTCAAACCTATAAGCATCCCATTTTGATGGGAGGACGGCATAGCCGATTTGGGTGAGAGATTCTAAGGCTACTCAAACCTATAAGCATCCCATTTTGATTGGAGAACGGCATAGCCGATTTGGGCGAGAGATTCTAAGGCTACTCAAACCTATAAGCATCCCATTTTGATGGGAGGACGGCATAGCCGATTTGGGCGAGAGATTCTAAGGCTACTCAAACCTATAAGCATCCCATTTTGATGGGAGGACGGCTTAGCCGATTTGGGTGAGAGATTCTAAGGCTACTCAAACCTATAAGCATCCCATTCTGATGGGAGGACGGCTTAACCGATTTGGGTGAGAGATTCTAAGGCTACTCAAACCTATAAGCATCCCATTTTGATGGGAGGACGGCTTAGCCGATTTGGGTGAGAGACTCTAAGGCTACTCAAACCTATAAGCTGTTGGGTTTCGTAGTAACATGCGCAGGGGAAAATAGCATTTAAAATTTTATGAAACCCAAAGCCCATAGATCCATTCATATTATTGAATCAAATACTTGCAATATGAATACTAGAAAAACTAACCCTTTATGACTTTGAATTTGGTCTTTGATCTTGGTGGAGAAATTGAAGCTTTAATCACGAACAAGTAAGAACACGAACTTTGAAGATGATAAGCTTCACCCTCTAGCGGTATCCACACTATGAACGAATATCAAGAACACTTGATCTTGGTTGCTAGACCAAAATTGTGAAACACGTTTTCACAATCAATATGAACTATATGGAATTTTATTTGTGTATTATTTTGTTCTTCAATCTAGGATATCTTAGAACAAAATAAAACCTCTCTCAAACTCTTTTAGACTTGCACAAAAGCTTGGTGTGATTCTGGCCCGAATTTGGCTGTTTATATACAAGTTAGACCTATTCCAAATAGGAAACTTGTGTCTAAACCCGTCCAAAATTCTTTTCCAAATCAAATTAGGAAACCAGTCCCGACATGGTGTGCAGCCGCCCAAATCCACCTGTGCGGCCGCACATCTATCTGGAAGGTTTCTGGTACTTTTTGAGCCAAGCTGTGCGGCCGCCCAATCCCTTTTGTGCGGTCGCACACCTTCCCCAGATTTCCCTAATTTCCAAATTCCTCCAAAGTCCTTCGACTCAATATGCCAATATAGTCCTTATTTAAGATTCGTTCTATTGTGTGTGACCCTCTAGGATTACACTAAGTTGGCAATGGGTTCAAACATGAAACCATAAGATATGATTAGGTTCTAGCAAACCGTCATACCTACCCAAATAGTATAACTAGATACAAGTTCGCATTCCTTTAGAATATGTCGCAATCCCTTTATCCACGATGTCATTGAACAAAAGTCATGGTCAACAAGTCAACTTGTTTTTTGTTCAATACATTCTCGATTCCGAATATGTTGATAATACAAATGACATTGATCTAATCAATTCATTTGAGTCCGGCCGAACATTTTCATCAACATCATTCCTACGAGAGGCCTAAGCTTGACATCTCTCCGAAGAGGGACAAATCCATTTAGCTTATTACTCTTCCCTACGTGAATCCGATTATGCCAATCATACCCTTTATAACTACCCGGTTAAAGGTAGCGTTTGAATATGTCAAACATAATGTTCATGAAGTGGAAGACTATAATAACTTCATGTCTAAGGATTCAAATGACATAACTAATATGAGATATATGTACGACATAGACCATGACATAAATCTCATATAGCGGGTCATGTTGTCGCGACCCCGAACCCCGCGGGCCCGAGACCGCGATCTGGACGTCGACTTAACAATAAACTCCAAAATGATGAAGATAAAAATTTCCTTTTTATACCCAAAAGATGATAACACAAGGTTTTGTAAATCAACTTGAACAACAAGGTAAAACTAGTATAAACTCCATAAGCTTATACACCAAAGTTACAAAATACACAAATCCTAGTGACGTCAATGTTTGGTACAAATATCCCAAAAAAGTTACACATTTATATAATGTAAACCAACCTATACAACCTTCCCCAAAAGAATGTATCCACACTCGACTTCCTCTTTCTCGTGATCAGCGAGACTAATCCTTAGCACCTGGGGGGGGGGGTTAAGGAAAAACAAAGATAAAAGAGAGGGGGTGAGATAAATCTCAATAAGTTAGTAATGCAACTACATGACATGCTATGATGCAAGAAGCAATAAGCAATGATAAATATCACATAGCACATAGCATTTATCACTTAACAGATAGCAGCGGAAATAAACACATAACAAAGGATATAAGCCAAGGTTTCCAAACCGATACATCCAAATAAAGGATCGCTGCGCAGCTTCAATAATCAACAAATCACATCTTCATAATAGCATGAAAGCTGAAGAGAAATCCCCGGTACCGGAACCAATAACCAATGAAGTGTCACAAGGGACGGGAGACATGACACAAAGTCATGCTCCAAGCAAAGCTAAAATGCACACAAAGGAGCTAGCTCTTCTCACATCCAAGGCCAATCTGGAGGAGGGTAATAATGGGGCAAAACAATGGTCAACATCACAATGGACTTGGTCGTGCCATCATAATGTTTCGCATCGCCCAAACACACACAAAATAACCAGCTGGACTTCCAAATAAATGCTAAGTAATAAATACTAGCTTAAATAAACAACTTAAGGTTCCAAAGTAGGGAACCAATCCAAATAAATCACCACAAAGGTAAACCAATACAACCCGCACATCAAGGATGGACCACATTCCCAAAATAACACTTAATCAAATTCCATAACATATTTATTCACAAAAGAATCAATTCCACTTAATAAAATGTTCCACGGTGTTATCTTAAGTTAATTTGAAGAAATAAACCTAAACTAGTTAAGCCCTAAGTCTTAAACCAAGCAAAAGGGCAAAATCCCAAGCAGGCGGGCGGGCAGGCGCTCGGGCAGGGGCAGGCGCGCGCTTGTTTGGCCAGAAGGTCTATCCGCTGGAAAAAGGGGTGCAGGCGGGCGCCTGGGCAAGGGCAGGCGGGCGCCTGATCTACGCATTGGCCAAGAATAGAGCTGGGTAATGCCATTTTCGACCAAAACCACAATCTTTCATTTAAGTATCCAAATCAAAGCTTCCCAATACATTTCTAAAGCTCCTAAACAACACCCAACCTAAAGGGAACCTAAATAACACCCTTTAATCACCCAAACCAACACCAAAACCCCACATTCAAGATTTCACCATTTTTACCCAAAAACTCAATTAAATTCCAAATAAATTCTATACTCAACCAAACTTCAAATATAACACATCAAGCATTATATAAACATGATATGAACATTTTAGCATAAAAAATGGGGGAAAAGTAACTTACTTGAAAATTCTCAAAGATGACGGAATTCAATTCTTTTTGGTTCTACGCGATCTATCGACGATCTAAACACATTTCGCGTTTTAAGAAATGAGAAATAACAAGAAGAAGATGAAGAAAATGAAGAGAGAAGGAAGAAAGAAAACTTACCCTTTTCTTTTGGAGAGAGAGAGAAATGAGCTGGGAGAGAGGTGGAGTGAGTGAGGGAGAAGGTGAGGGAGAAGAGAAGGAGTAGGGAGGGAGTAGGGAAATTATTTAAAAGTTACTTCTAGGCCCCTCCCTTTCTACTAACACAATACTACACTCCCTACTAACAATTAAGACTCAACAATACCACACTAACCCAAATGACTCAAATAAAATGCTAGGCATAATTATTATAACACATAAAATGCACACATAAATATATAAATAAATAATAATTTAAATAAATAAATAAGCAAATAAATAAATAATTATTATTTAATACTAATAAAATAGAGCCTAGATTTCGGGTCGTGACATTCACTCCCCCTTAAAGAAAATTAGACCCGAATTTTAACGAGACTTACCTTAAACAAAAAGCCACGGAAATTTCCTCTCGATCTCATCTCGGAGCTCCCACGTCGACTCCTAGATATTATGATTCCTCCAAAGAACTCTAACCAAAGAAATACTTTTGTTCCTCAACTCTTGAACTTTAGAATCTAAGATCCGAACCGGTCGTTCCTCATAAGTCATATCGGGCTCTATATCCTCCGGTATCCTCGGTAACACGTGAGATGGATCATGAACATACTTACGAAGCATAGAAACATGAAAAACATTATGCAACTGGTCCAAAGATGGCGGTAACGCAAGACGATACGCTAGAAGTCCCACCTTTCCCAAAATCTCAAACGGGCCAATAAACCTCGGAGCCAATTTGCCTTTCTTCCCAAACCTACGAATACCCACCTTCGGAGACATTTTCAAGAACACCAAATCACCGGTCAGAAAACTAAGATCTCGCCTTCGGTTATCTGCGTAGCTTTTATGTCGACTCTGGGCTGTTTTCAATCGATCCCGGATAACTCTAACCTTTTCAACTGAATCCCGAAGCAAATCAATACCCACGATCTTCGCTTCACCAACCTCATCCCAACAAATAGGCGATCTACATTTCTTTCCATACAAGGCCTCAAACGGTGCCATCTCGATACTAGCCTGATAACTGTTGTTGTAAGAGAATTCCACTAACGGTAAATGTCTATCCCAAGAATCGGAAAAGTCTATCGAACACGCTCGCAACATATCCTCCAAAATCTGAATAGTCCTCTCGGATTGACCATCGGTCTGAGGATGAAAAGATGTACTGAATCGTAAATCTGTACCCAAAGCTTCTTGAAATGCCTTCCAGAATCTAGAAGTAAACCTCGGGTCTCGATCTGACACAATACTAACCGGAACCCCATGCAATCTAACAATCTCATCAATGTAAAGGGTCGCAAGCTTCTCCATCGAATATCCAATGTCAATAGGCAAGAAATGTGCACTCTTGGTCAATCTATCCACTATTACCCAAACACTGTCAAACTTCCTACGGGTACGAGGTAGTCCCGTAACGAAATCCATAGTCACATGCTCCCATTTCCACTCGGGAATCTCTAACGGCTGAAGTAGTCCCGCGGGTCTCTGATGCTCGGCTTTGACCTGCTGACAAGTTAAACATTTCGAAACATACTCCGCTATTTCCCTCTTCATGTTATTCCACCAAAAATGTTGCTTCAGATTCTGATACATCTTCGTACTACCCAGATGAATAGTATATCTCGATTTGTGACCCTCATCTAAAACTTGCCTCTTTATTCCACCAACCTCGGGTACGCACAAACGACCACGGAAATTCAAAACTCCACTCGAACTCAAAGAAAAATCCTCGAAGTTCTTCTCCTTCAATTTACCTATTATCTTTACCAACTCGGGATCTTCTTTCTGAGCTTCCTTTATCCTCTGAATTAGGGTCGGAGATACCCTAATATTCGCAAAAATAGCCCCATGTCTCGATTCACGAGGAGACCAATCTCGAACATCTTCAAGCATTTTCCACTCCCGAACCATCATGGAAGCCACATAAGATTTTCTACTAATCGCATCGGCTACCACATTCGCCTTTTCCGGATGATAAGAAATCGTACAATCATAATCCTTCAACAATTCCATCCATCGGCGTTGCCTATTATTCAACTCTTTCTGGGAGAAAAGGTACTTCAAACTCTTGTGATCCGAAAAAATCTCAAACTTCGCTCCATAAAGGTAGTGCTTCCATTTGTGCAACGCAAAGACAATAGCCGCTAGCTCCATATCATGAGTCGGGTAATTCTATTCACTAGGGGTCAACTTCCTCGAAGCATACGCAATTACTTTCCCATTCTGCATCAACACACAACCCAAACCCTCTTTCGAAGCATCACTGTAAATCACTAGGCCGTCGCTCCCATTAGGCAAAGTCAAGATCGGTACGGTAGTCAACCTCTTCTTCAATTTCTCGAAACTCTTGTCACATTTCTCGGTCCACACAAACGGGACATTCTTCCGGGTCAACTGAGTCATCGGAGTAGCGATCCTCGAAAACCCCTCAATAAATCTTCTGTAATAACCGGTTAAACCCAGAAAGCTTCTAATCTCTGTCACTGATTCGGGCCTCTTCCAATCCACTATGGCTTCAATCTTTGAAGGATCCACCGAAATACCGTCTTTAGAAATCACATGGCCCAGAAATGACACCTTTTCGAGCCAAAATTCGCATTTACTGAACTTCGCAAATAATTTCTCCCTCGCAAGAACGGATAAAACTGTCCTCAAGTGTTGCTCGTGCTCCTCTCGAGATTTAGAGTAAACAAGAATGTCGTTGATGAAGGCTACCACGAACGAATCAAGATAAGGATGGAAAACTCGGTTCATCAAATCCATAAACACGGCCGGCGCGTTGGTCAACCCAAACGGGATAACCAAGAACTCATAATGACCATACCGAGTGCGAAAAGCAGTCTTCGGAATATCCTCCGATCGAACCTTCAACTGATGGTACCCACTCCTCAAATCAAGTTTAGAGAACACAACGGACCCTTGAAGCTGATCAAATAAATCGTCAATGTGAGGTAGAGGATACTTATTCTTCACTGTAACCTGATTCAACTTTCTATAATCGATGCACAATCTCAAGGAACCGTCTTTCTTCCACACAAACAAAACCGGTGCTCCCCATGGGGAAACACTAGGGCGTATAAACCCTCGATCAAGCAACTCTTGCAATTGAACCTTTAATTCCTTCAACTCTGCGGGAGCCAACCTATAAGGTGCTTTCGAAATTGGAGCCGTACCCGGCAAAAGATCTATACAAAACTCAATCTCACGATCGGGAGGCATATCATACTCGGTAGAGAAAACATCGGGAAATTCCCGAACTACCCGAACACTATCCAAACTAGGGGATTCCTTCCTAGTATCAAGAACACTAGCCAAATACCCCTCACAACCACTATGCAATAATTTTCTCGCTTTTATATAAGAAATTAAGCGGACCTTTCTACTCAGAGGACTAGCCTCAAACACAAATTTAGGCACATCGGGAATAGAAAAAGTAACAATGATCATCCCATGATCATTTAGCCTTATTCAAATGACATAACTAATATGAGATATATGTACGACATAGACCATGACATAAATCTCATATAGCGGGTCATGTCCAGTACCTTATTCCAAACAAGTACCCATAAATCTAACATGATCATCCCATGATCATTTAGCCTTTATACTAGTGCTTAACAAGTACTAGGGACAGAGATTATTATAAGTAAACATGAACAACAATAATAATCAAAACATTTCTTTATTGATATGAAATAAATGATAAAAATTACAATGTTTATTAAACGTGCCTAGGGCTCCACTACCAACAATCTCCCACTTGCCCTAGGCCCAATTTCCCATGTATCTAATACCCATGTACCTAACATGACCTTCATGTTTTGTCACGACCCGAAAACTAGGCTCTATTTTATTAGTAATAAATAATTATTATTTATTTATTTGCTTATTTATTTATTTAAATTATTATTTAATTAATAATTTATGTGTGCATTTTATGTGTTATAATAAATTATGTCTAGCATTTTATTTGGGCCATTTGTGCTAGTGTAGAAGTGTTGGGTCTTAGTTGTTAGTAGGGAGTATAAGATGATTGAGTTAGTGTGTAGGGGAGGGGGTCTATGTGTAAATCTCCTACTTACTCCCTCTTTTCCCCTCACCTCCCTCACTTTCACCTCACCATTCTTCCACTCCCAGCTCATTGCATCTCTCTCTCTCCTTCCATAGAAATGGGTAAGTTTCTCTCTACCTTCTCTCTACATTTCCATCATCTTCCTCTCATTATTTCTCATTTCTTAAAACATGAATCTTGTTTGGATCGTCGATAGGATCGTAGGAAGCCAAAAATATTCGAGTTCCGGCAACTTTGAGAAAATTCAAGTAAGTTACTTTCCCCCCATTTATGTTAAAAATGCTCATCTCTAACACTATTGATGTTCTTGTTGATATCTATGTCATTTTGGTTGAGTTTAGAAATTATTTAGAATTTATTTGGATTTTTGGTTAAAAGTTGTGATAACATGAATGTTTAGATTAAATCTTGATTTGTGTGGTTAAATGTTGTTATTTAGGTCTCCTAGAGGTTTATATGTTGTTTTATTACATTGTTAAGAGTATTGGAAGTGTTGATTTTGGGTGTTTATGAACTAGCAAGATTTTGGGTTTGATTTTGGTAAGAATGTGTTAAAACCCAGCTGATTTCTGCCCAGCCCGCCGACCGGGCGCCCGCCCGCCCCCTGCCAAGAGCCCGCCCACTTTCCCCTTTTCTGACCCTTAGCTTCTGTTATAATGGGCGCCCGCCCGCCCCTATTCAGGCGCCCGCCCGCCCTGTTTTTCTGAAAATCATATTTGTGTTTGTTTAAGACTAGGTTGTATTTTTAGTTGGGTTTTAGAGACGCATGAATTGAGTTTTCTTGTCTTTAAATGTTAGGATAGAAGTATATATAGGTACTCCTAAGATTTAGAGCGAAAGGAGTGAAATTCGGAGCTAAAACAGGGATTTTTCATCATGTCCGGCCGAACACTTTATAAAAAAATTGTCCGTTTTACGTTCAACCTTCCGGAGGCCATAACTTCTTCGTCCGCACTCCGTTTTGGACGTGTAAACTATCGTTGGAAAGCTATTTTCGAGTACTACGTAATGGTTCTATTGGCCGTATGGTTCCAGATCATAATGGTTGTCTTATTGTTGAGGTTTAAGATCAAAGTGTAGTCTCGGTCTAGGTTCCGTAGTACTATTCTAGTTGACTTAGTTGGGCACCGTGGAACACTTTAGTAATTAAAATTGGTTCCTTTGTGAACAATGGTGTTATGTAATTTGATCAATTATTGTTTGGGAATGTTTGGGCATCTTATGATGTGTTCGTGATTATTCCAATCGAATTGATTTTTGAGTAAGACTTGGTCTAAGTTTTAGGTGATGTCCTATAGTACCTGGAGGGTTGTTATTGAACACCAAAGTGTAGGGTTTAGTCCGTTCGTCATCATGTTCTAATAAGTGTAACCTTTTTGGATTCGTTTGGGGTGTTTAGGATTGGTTCGTTAAGGACGGAGGTAAAGCGTGAATTGGCAATTGGGTACTTACGGTTTGATTAACCTTAAGGTTTTCATTCTGATTTCCTACTTTGGAATTCCAGGTGTGATGAGATGGTTGAGTTCATAGTCCTAGTATATCTTTATGAGTAAATGTTTAGGGTCATTTAGTAATAGTCATGGTGCCATTTGTGAGCGACCGTTTGGGTTGTGCTCTTTATGATTAACTAGTGAGTATCATCTTTGGAATGTATCTGGTATGGTTCCTCTTTATGGAATTATCGTATTCTAATAATCATTGTTGTTGAGCTCCTTATGAGCAATTCCGTTTATCGTTGTTGTGCTCTTCATGAGAAACTCTTGTTATCGTTGTTGTTAAACTCTTCATGAGTAACCGTTGCATCTTTATGGTGATTATTTGGTATGGTTCCCTACTTCGGAATCCTGAGTTGTTTAATTAAGCTAGTATTTATTACTTAGAATTTATTTGGAAGCCCAGCTGGCATATTTGTTGCATCGGGCGATGGGAGAGATTATAATGGCAAAGCCAAGTCCATTATAATGTTGACCATTGTTTTGCCCCTTTCTTTACCCCTTTTTCTAGATTGGCCTTGGAAAAGATAAGTTAGCTTCCTTTGGGAATGTATCTAGCTACCGAGCATGACTTTGTGGCATGGCTCTTGTCCTTTGTGACACTCTTATGGTTATTGTTCCGGTACCGGGGGTTTTCTCTTCAGCTTTTATGCTACTATGAAGATGGCTTGATGGGTTGATTGATTGATTGGTCGGTTCTGACCAGGGTTCTCTTCAGTTGTTATACCGCTATTGTTGATTGGTTGATCGGTTGAAGCTGCGCAGCGATTGTTCTATCAGTTTGGTGAAACCTTGGCTAAGTATCCTTTGTTACGTGTTTATTTCAGTCTTATGTGCTGCATGATGAGTTAGTCGTTATTTCCAACTGGTATGGGACAGTTGGCGATAGGGAGCTTTCTCATTTGTTGTTATGTGATTTACTTGTTCAGTTATATCGCTGATTTGCATGATATTATGCCATGTAGATGCATTTAGTAACTTACTGAGATTTTATCTCACCCCGTTTCTTGTTTCAAATTGTTTTTCCTTAACCCCCCAGGAAAGCAAGTGGTAGCGTTGTGAGGTCCATTGTAGCGGAAATCTTCTGAGCAGGTTGATCGTAATTGGAATAGTTGCTATTCGGAGCCTTTATGCATTTTACTATGGGTTCGTAGTCGTTCAGTGTTTTGTATATACTGTTGTACTTTGGGTATTTTTGTTAATAGTTGTTCTTGCTTCCGCATTTGTTTCTAGTCTCCGAGTTATAATCTCGTTGAGGTGTTGTTTGATGGTATTGGTTTATAGTTGAATTCACGCGCCCGGTTTGGTATATTACATTTTGGAGATGTACATTTTGTAAAGTTTTTATCTATGGATTTTTGAGATTTTCGGGGCGTGACATGTTTAGCTTGCTGAAGTCCCTTTGTTAGCGGGTCCGTAACATTGTCATCAGTAGGTACTCTGCATATATTTACGTCTCCCCTATCAACGATTTCTCGAATGATATGAAAACGCCTAAGTATGTGTTTGGATTTCTGATGTGCTCTTGGTTCCTTTGCTTGAGCAATAGCACCATTATTATCACAATAAAGGTCTATTGGATTAGCAATTCTAGGAACGACTTCAAGTTCAGTGATGAACTTCTTAATCCAAACAGCTTCCTTTGTAGCATCTGATGCAGCAATATACTCAGCTTCCGTTGTAGAATCAGCGGTTGTACTCTGCTTGGAACTCTTCCAGCTTACAGCTCCACCATTTAACATAAACACAAAACCCGATTGCGATCGGCTATCATCTTTGTCGGTTTGGAAGCTTGCATCCGTGTAAGCATTTACCATGAGATCATCTTCCATTCCTCCATAGACCAAAAACGAATCTTTAGTTCTTCTAAAGTACTTAAGAATCGCTTTTACAGCCATCCAGTGATTTTCACCGGGGTCGGATTGGTATCTACTTGTCATGCTTAAATCATAAGATACATCTGGCCTAGTACAAATCATGGCATACATGATGGACCCAATTGCCGAAGCATATGGAACATCATTCATTTTCTCACGCTCATCTTTTGTCTTAGGACATTGAGTCTTTCTTAGAGAAACTCCATGTAACACTGGTAAGGTTCCTCTTTTAGAATTTTCCATACGGAATCTTCTAATGACCTTGTCAATGTATGTACTTTGGCTTAAACCAAGTAGCCTCATTGATCTATCTCTATAGATCTTAATGCCAAGTATATATGCGGCTTCACCCATATCTTTCATTGCGAAGCATTTTCCTAACCAAGTCTTCACGGACTGAAGTGTAGGAATATCGTTTCCAATGAGTAATATGTCATCCACGTATAAAATAAGGAATAGCACTGTGCTCCCACTAATCTTCTTGTATACACAAGGTTCATCTTCATTCTTGATGAAACCAAACTCTTTGACCGATTCATCAAAACGGAGATTCCAACTCCTTGAAGCTTGCTTCAATCCATAGATAGATCTCTGCAATTTGCATACCTTAGAATTCTGTTCAAAACCTTCCGGTTGTGTCATATACACATCCTCTTGTAGTTTTCCATTTAGGAAAGCGGTTTTGACGTCCATTTGCCATATTTCATAGTCATGATATGCGGCAATGGCAAGCAAAATTCTTATAGACTTGATCATTGCTACGGGTGAAAATGTTTCATCATAGTCAATACCATGAACTTGCCTATAACCCTTCGCTACAAGTCTAGCTTTGTAAGTATGCACCTTCCCATCCATGTCAGACTTCTTCTTGAAGACCCATTTGAATCCTATGGTTTTTACACCTTCGGGTGGATCAATCAAATTCCAAACTTGATTGTCTTCCATGGATTGCAATTCGGATTCCATGGCTCCAAGCCACTTGTCCGAATCAGGAGAAGGCATCGCCTCTTGATAGGTTGTCGGTTCATCATTCTCAATGATTGCTACCTCATTACTATCCGTTACGAGAAATCCATATCTCTCGGGCTCGGATCGTAACCTACCAGATCTGCGAGTTACTTGTGAATTTTGAACAGGTTCCAAAACTCCTTGTGGTTCTTGTTCTTGTTCTTGTTCCACTATTGGTTCAATGTTATTTTCTGGGTCTCGAATTTCTTCAAGATTTATTGTACTCCCACTGATTTCTTTGGAGAGAAACTGTTTCTCTAGAAAGACACCAGTTCGAGCAACAAACACTTTGTTGTCCTCTCGGTTGTAAAAGTAATATCCTTTAGTTTCCTTAGGATATCCCACGAAAATACATTTATCAGATTTGTGTGCTAGTTTGTCGGAGACAAGTCTTTTGACAAAATCTTCGCAACCCCAAATCCTCATGAAAGACAAACTAGGTTTCTTTCCGCTCCATATCTCATATGGAGTCTTTGGAACCGATTTAGTTGGAACTTGATTTAGTGTGAAAGCAGCGGTTTCTAGGGCGTAACCCCAAAAGGATATTGGAAGATCAACTTGACTCATCATTGATCGAACCATGTCAAACAAAGTCCGATTTCTCCTCTCGGACACACCATTCCATTGTGGTGTTCCGGGTGGAGTCAATTGTGAAACTATTCCACAATTCTTTAGATGATCATCAAATTCATGACTCAAGTATTCTCTATCTCGATCTGATCAAAGTGCCTTAATACTTTTGCCAAGTTGTTATTCTACTTCATTTTGAAATATTTTAAATATCTCAAATGCTTCATTTTTATGTTTCATTAGGTAAACATACCCAAATCTACTATAATCATCCGTGAAGGTTATGAAGTATTGAAATCCTTCCCTAGCATTGCTACTTAATGGTCCGCATACATCAGAATGTATCAACCCCAATAAGTCGCTTGCCCTTTCACCTAGCTTGGTAAAAGGTGTCTTAGTCATTTTCCCAAGAAGACACGACTCACAAGTATCATATGACCCAAGGTCACATGAACCCAAGAGACCGTCCCCATGGAGTTTTGAGATACGCTTCTCATTAATATGACCAAGACGGCAATGCCACAAATAAGAATGATTTACATAATTAGGTTTAGATTTCTTATTTATATGATAGACATTTTCATTATTTTCATTCTTGACATCCAAGACATAAAGGCCATTAAATGAATTAGCAATACCATAAAGCACATCATTTAAATAAATAGAAAATTTCTTATTCTCAATAAGAAACTTAAAACCTTCATTATCCAAACAAGAAATTGAAATAATATTTCTACTTAAATCCGGTACATAATAGCAATTGTTCAAAACAAGTATTAAACCGGAAGGTAAAGTGACTTCATAAGTCCCTACAGCTAATGCAGCATCTCTTGCCCCATTCCCCACGCGTAGGTCTACTTCACCCTCTTTAAGCAGTCTCATATTCTTTAGTCCCTGCACATTTAAACAAATGTGAGAACCACATCCGGTATCCAATACCCAAGAATCAGTGGTAGAAAGGAGAATATCTATCATATAGATACCTGAAGTCAATGCAGCCTTGCTGCCCTTCTTCTTCTTTTGCTCTTCCAAGAAAGCCTTGTGTAGACACCCCGCCTTGGACCTCTCATGTCCCGATTGCATACACGTTCTCTATCTTCCTCTCTTCTGTTATGTTTTGTTACTTTTCGTTAACTTTTGTTACTTTCCGTTGAGTTCTTGACTTACTCCGTTAGTCTTGGATTTGACTAAGTGACAAAGTCAACCTTGAGTCTTTGTTTCATTTATTTTCGTTGACTTTCGTGATGTTCGTTAAGTTTTTGGACTAATTCCGTTAGTTTTGGGGCTCAACTGCATAACGGGGTTAACTTTTGGGCTGAAATATGAATTTCCTGAAGCTGGGATGCGCACGCCTTTGCCCTCCTTTGTGGGAGGCGTGCTCCTCCCATAGGGGGGGTGGGAAGCGCGCGCTTCCCGCTTCCAGAATCTCAGATTTTGCCAAATTTCCCTCCTTTTCTGATTTGTAACCCCAAGACTATTATGCCTTGGCTTGATCCGGGGAATGGCCATCTTTGTGACCACAAACACTTCTCCAACACCTATATAAACCTCTTCATTCCATCATGAAAGAGGAGGATGATTTCTTAACACAAAAATACTTCAAAACACAGAAAAGTCTATTTTTCAAGAAGTGGTCAACACAAAGATTTGGTTCTTCTCCGTTCAAGCATAAGGTACAAGGTTTATTCTCTTCTTCTAAATTCTAAGTCTTATTTCCTTTCTTCATATTCTCATCTCTTCTAAGTGAGTATGCAATCTCCATAAAAAGGGATACAATCAAAAGGCCACTTCACTATTGAAGTTTGACCAAGGTTACATCCCAACATTCCAAACTACATTTTAATTCACCATTTTCATCTCTTCATGTAATTGTCTAGCATAATTATTACATGTAATATTTAGCATTAAATCAATAAAATCATTCTTTTCCCCTTTTCTTTTCATTATAATTGTTAGCACATTTCTATTTAAATAATTGAAGGACATGTAAATATTAGAACACCAAAAGTAGCAAGACCGGCTTAAGCCGGGCGGAGTGGGTGTTTAAGTACTTCCCACTCCGTCACCTAACCCCCGAACCCTTCTCTCCCGAATCTCTAGTTTTGTACATAAATTAGGCTACTTCTAGGTTTTTCTTATGTTCCTTTAAAAACATAGGTGGCGACTCTAAACAAATCTAAAACAAGTTAGACATCCTAGGATAATTCACCGCTCTAGCCAAGCCGTGGTTCCCCGGGGTATCTACAGTGGCGACTCCGCTGGGGACTATTTAGAGGGTTAAACTTGCGTTCTTAACTTTTGGTGTTCTTATTACTGTTTTCTGGGCATTCTGGTAAAAAGGGTGGGAAGCGCGCGCCTCCGGCCTTCTTGGCCAAAAGCGCGCGCGTCCGACCCTTATTACCAGAATCGTCCGTCTTCCTTCTTGTCCTTCAATTCCATGTTTCTGTGCTAACAAATCCTGCAGGGGAAAGTTTTCTTAATTAAGGGTCAAGGCAATCCCTTGAACCCACTGATTTGCAGGTTCTCACCCAGAAGCGGGCACCTCTGCCCTTCTTCCTCTCACGCGCGCGCCTTCCGCATAGGCAACCCAATGCGCGCGCTTCTTGGCACATTCCCGGAACAGAACAGTGCACAGAAACAGAACAGAATGACAGTGTGTGGGCACCGGGCCTGCATACAATTTCTTTTACTTTCTGTTTATTTTTATCGGTCACACGGGTGATTCGAAAGTTGTAAATTACGTGCTTATTTGTTTTTTTTATTTCCTTTGAAAAAAAAAAAAAATATTTTGTCACTTGTTAGACCTCACACTACATGCACATATTCCTATCAACTGCCCACAATCGAGTCGCACAAGTCCAACCCCAAACCCGTCGAGGCCCGTCCTAGGAAGTTTCAAGCTCCACCCGACCTTGACTCTTCCGAAGCGGTAAACCTCAGCCCGTGGCGTAGTTCACGACTACATGCCGGGGGTGACCTTTAAGCCTCATATTCAAGCCGAGCACAAACCACACAATTCTAGTTTAGGGTCTAACACTCCGTGACTCAAGTCGGTTTTCATGTACCGAGATTTACCTAAACTAATGTCTTCAAATCATACATGCCAACTTGTTGAAATGGACGAAATAAAAACTCCGTCCCCAAAAGTGGCTATCTTGGACGAAAATAAAAAATCCGTCCCCGCATGTATGATTTACTACATTAATTTAGTTTAATCCCGACACGTGTAGGATTCACAAGCGTGGTGGAATCCGATGAGTATATGGGACCGCGAGATGGTCTATATACTAGTGTGACGATTCCACTATTTTCCTAGAAACCCCAAAAAGGACCACGTCCTTCCGACTTTGTAAATAAATAAAAAAAAAGAGTTGTTTTTCCTTATGTGGTTGTGTCTTTTTCTTTGTTTGTGGGTTAATTCATTTTATCCAAAAGGTGTTTGTGGGGCCAATCTAAGATCAACCGTGCTCTTCCAATAGGTTCAATGGCTTCCAACGGCAACAACAACAAGGGTGAGAACATTCCCGTGTCCAACGAAGGGTTATTCAACATGGTGAAAGCATTGAAAGGGCAAATTGATGCACTAGCCGAGAATGTCCGCCACAAGGATGATTTATGGCGAGCCCGTTACGAGCACGTGGAAACGGCCCACAAGAAAGAAGTTGCTCAACTCAAGAACCAATTGAAAGGGCTCACGAGTGAAAGAAAGGTCCAAAGCATTGATACCGGTTTGGTCAACACTCTCATGTCCTACATTGACCAAAGGCTTAGTGGGCTAAATTTGCATAAGGGCCCAAACACCGATCTTCATCAAGCTTCTCTCCTCATGAACACAATGGAGAATCTTCCCGAAAAGTTCAAGATGCCCGATATTGGCAAGTTCAACGGCAACTCTTGCCCCAACGCTCATGTCGACTCCTACATTTGGGCCATGCTACCAAAGAAAGTGTCTCCTCAAATAATGGCACAATGCTTCCCGCTTACTCTCGAGGGGGTCGCAAAAGATTGGTATATGGGTCTTCCAGTTTCCACCCGCCTCAATTGGGATGCCGCTATGCTTGCCTCAAGTCACAATATCAAGGCAACTCCATATTCCGCCCCACCAAGAAGGAATTGGAGAGCACCGTGCAAATGGGTAATGAATCATTTGGGGACTTCTATTGTCGTTGGAATGACAAGCTAGCCGAGATGGTTGATAGGCCTTCCAAGAAGGAACAAATGGACATCTTCTTGGAGTGTTTGAAAATGGACTACCGCACTCATCTTTGTCGCGACCCCGGACCCCGCGGGCCCGAGACCGCGATCTGGACGTCGACTCTAAAACCAAAACTGAGAAATACGAAGTAAAAAATTCCATTTGATACCAAAAGGTAGAGATCCAAAGTTTTACAAAACCAAGTTTGATAAAGAAAATCAATTACAACTATCATAAACTTCCACAAGTTTATGCCCAACAAAATACAATTTTACAATTCTTAGTGACGTCATTGTTTGGTACAACTACCCCAAAATGGTTACACATTTACATAATGTAAACCAACCTATATCAACCGTCCCTAAAAGAATGGATCCACACTCGACGTCCTCTTTCTCGTGATCAGCGAGACTAATCCTTAGCACCTGGGGGGGGGGGTTTAAGGAAAAACAAATATAAAAGAAAAGGGGGTGAGATAAATCTCAATAAGTTACTAATGCAACTACATGACATGCTATGATGCAAAAAGCAATAAGCAATAATAAATATCACATAGCACATAACATTAATCACATAACAGATAGCAGCGGAAATAAACACATAACAAAGGATATAGCCAAGGTTTTCCAAACCGGAACATCCAAATAAAGGATCGTTGCGCAGCTTCAAAATCAACAAATCATCATCTTCATAATAGCATGAAAGCCGAAGAGAAACCCCGGTACCGGAACCAATAACCATAAATGTGTCACAAAGGACAAGGACCATGACACAAAGTCATGCCCGCTAGCTAGATACATTCACAAAGGAACGCTAACTTATCCTTTCCAAGGCCAATCTGGAGAAGGGGTATAGTAAGGGCAAAACAATGGTCAACATTATAATGGACTTGGCTTTGCCATTATAATCCTTCCCATCGCCCGATGCAACAAATATGCCAGCTGGGCTTCCAAATAAATGCTAAGTAATAATAATTTAGCATGAATAAACAACTTAAGGTTCCAAAGTAGGGAACCATACCAAGTAGTCACCAAGAAAGTGAAATGTACCAATCACGCACAATTTAAGTGTTCCAATGATCACAATTAACACTTAATAAATTTTCAACACAAACTTAATCACAAAGGACCCAATTCTATCACTAGAGTGTACTACAATGTTCACTAAGGTCAACTAGAAGGACACCCAAGATTTGGATCAAAACGCATTCTTCAATCACACAAAATTAACAAATGTAACTTTTCAGAGGACTGTGCGGCCGCCCAAAGTGGGCTGTGCGGTCGCCCAAAAAGCCTCAAAACAAGAACAAAAGCTTTCAGAAAGATGCGCGGTCGCCCATACGATTTTGGGCGGTCGCCCAATAAGCCGGAATTGCCAGAAATCGGGAAGAACAACATGGGTTCTTCCATTTTTAACCCAAAACACATTCCCACCAAAAATCCAACATTCCAACTAGTTTACTAATGTACCAACACAACTAATAAGTCTAAAAAGACTCATACAACAACATTTAACAACCAAAATCAAGAATCAAACCCAACATTCAAGATTTCACCATTTTTGATCAAAACCCAAAATAAATTCTCAATAAATTCAAAACCCAACCAAACTTCAAATATAACACATCAAACATTATCTAAACATGATATGAACATTTTAGCATTAAAATGGGGGAAAAGTAACTTGAAATTTCTCAAAGTTGATGGATTTCAAATCTTTTTGATTCTACGCGATCCTATCGACGATCTAAACAATGTTCACGTTTTAAGAAATGAATAATAATGAGAGGAAGATGGAGGAAATGAAGAGAGAAGGAAGAGGAAGAAAACTCACCTTTTTTTGCTTGGAGAGAGAGAGGAAGAAATGGCTGGAAGATGGGGAAGAGTGAGGGAGAAGGTGAGAGAGGTGAGGGGAATAGGGAGGGAGTAGGGAAATAATTTCAAACATTTACACTTAGGCCCCCTCTCTCACACTACACACAAATACTACACTCCCAACTATCAATTAAGATCCAACAATACTACACTAACCCAAATGACCCAAATAAAATGCTAGGCATAAATTATTATAACACATAAAATGCACACCTAATTATTTAAATAAATAATAATTTAAATAAATAAATAAGCAAATAATTAAATAAAAATCATTTAATTACTAATAAAATAGAGCCTATATTTCGGGTCGTGACATTCACTCCCCCTTAAAGAAAATTCGACCCGAATTTTAACGAGACTTACCTTAAACAAAAAGCCACGGAAATTTCCTCTCGATCACACCTCGGAGCTCCCACGTCGACTACTCGATGTTATGATTCCTCCAAAGAACTCGAACCAACGCAAAGCTTTTGCTCCTCAACTCTTGGACTTTAGAATCTAAGATCCGAACCGGTCGTTCCTCATAAGTCATATCGGGCTCAATATCCTCCGGTATCCTCGGTAACACGTGAGACGGATCATAAACATACTTCCGAAGCATAGAAACATGGAACACGTTGTGCAACCGGTCCAAAGATGGCGGTAACGCGAGACGATACGCTAGAAGTCCAACCTTTCCCAAAATCTCAAACGGGCCAATAAACCTCGGAGCCAATTTGCCTTTCTTCCCAAACCTACGAATACCCACTTTCGGAGACACTTTCAAGAATACCAAATCACCAATCTGAAAACTAAGATCTCGCCTTCGGTTGTCTGCGTAGCTCTTATGTCGACTCTGGGCTGTCTTCAATCTATCCCGGATAACTCTAACTTTCTCAACTGAATCCCGAAGTAAATCAATACCCAAAACTTTCGCTTCACCAACCTCATCCCAACAAATAGGCGATCTACATTTTCTTCCATACAAGGCCTCAAACGGCGCCATCTCGATACTAGCCTGATAACTGTTGTTGTAAGAGAATTCCACTAACGGTAGGTGTGAATCCCAAGAATCGGAGAAGTCTATCGCACAAGCTCGCAACATATCCTCCAAAACTTGAATAGTCCTCTCGGATTGACCGTCGGTTTGAGGATGAAAAGCTGTACTGAATCGCAAATCTGTACCCAAAGCTTCCTGAAACGCCTTCCAGAATCTAGAAGTAAACCTCGGGTCTTGATCTGACACAATGCTAATCGGAACCCCATGCAATCTAACGATCTCATCGATATAAAGGGTCGCAAGCTTTTCCATCGAATATCTGATGTCGATAGGCAAGAAATGGGCACTCTTGGTCAATCTATCCACTATTACCCAAACACTGTCATACTTCCTACGGGTACGAGGTAGTCCCGTAACGAAATCCATAGTCACATGCTCCCATTTCCACTCGGGAATCTCTAACGGCTGAAGTAATCCCGCGGGTCTCTGATGCTCGGCTTTGACCTGCTGACAAGTTAAACACCTCGAAACGTACTCGGTTATTTCCCTTTTCATATTAATCCACCAAAATTGTTGCTTCAAATCCTGATACATCTTCGTACTACCCGGATGAATAGTATACCTCGATTTGTGACCCTCATCAAGAACTCTCTGTTTAATTTCATCAACATCCGGAACACACAAACGACCACGGAAAGTCAAAACTCCACTCGAACTCAATGAAAAATCCTCGAAGTTCTTTTCTTTCAATTTACCCATTATCTTCACCAACTCGGGGTCTTTTTTCTGAGCTTCCTTTATCCTCTGAATTAGGGTCGGAGATACCCTAATATTTGCAAAAATAGCCCCATGTCTCGATTCACGAGGAGACCAATCTCGAACATCCTCAAGCATTTTCCATTCACGAACCATCATCGAAGCCACATAAGATTTTCTACTAATCGCATCGGCTACCACATTCGCCTTCCCCGGATGATATGAAATCGTACAATCGTAATCCTTCAATAATTCCATCCATCGGCGCTGTCGGTTGTTCAACTCTTTCTGGGAGAAAAGGTACTTCAAACTCTTGTGATCCGTAAAAATCTCAAACTTCGCCCCATAAAGGTAGTGCTTCCACTTGTGCAACGCAAAGACAATAGCCGCTAACTCCCTATCATGAGTCGGGTAATTCTGTTCACTCGGGGTCAACTTCCTCGAAGCATAAGCAATCACTTTCCCATTCTGCATCAACACACAACCCAAACCCTCTTTCGAAGCATCACTGTAAATCACTAGGCCATCGCTCCCATTAGGCAAGGTCAAGATCAGAGCGGTAGTCAACCTCTTCTTCAATTCCTCGAAACTCTTGTCACATTTCTCGGTCCACACAAACGGAACATTCTTCCGGGTCAACTGAGTCATCGGAGTAGCAATCCTCGAAAACCCTTCAATAAATCTTCTGTAATACCCGGCTAAACCCAGAAAGCTTCTAATCTCTGTCACTGATTCGGGTCTCTTCCAATCCACTATTGCCTCTATCTTTGAAGGATCCACAGAAATCCCATCTTTAGAAATCACATGACCCAGAAATGACACCTTCTCGAGCCAAAATTCGCATTTACTATACTTCGCAAATAATTTCTCCCTCGCAAGAACGAATAAAACTGTCCTCAAGTGCTGCTCGTGCTCCTCTCGAGACTTAGAATAGACGAGAATATCATCAATAAAAACCACCACGAAAGAATCAAGATAAGGATGGAAAACTCGGTTCATCAAATCCATAAACACGGCCGGCACGTTAGTCAACCCAAACGGCATAACCAAGAACTCGTAATGACCGTAACGAGTGCGAAAAGCAGTCTTCGGAATATCCTCCGATCGAACCTTCAACTGATGGTACCCACTCCTCAAATCAAGTTTAGAGAAAACCACGGACCCTTGAAGCTGATCAAACAAATCATCAATGTGCGGTAGAGGATACTTGTTCTTCACCGTAACCTGATTCAACTTCCGGTAATCGATGCAACAATCTCAACGAACCATCTTTCTTCCGCACAAACAAAACCGGTGCTCCCCACGGGGAAACACTAGGCCGGATAAACCCTCGATCAAGCAACTCTTGCAACTGAACCTTTAGTTCCTTCAATTCTGCGGGAGCTTACCTATAAGGTGCTTTCGAAATCGGAGCCGTACCCGGCAAAAGATCTATACAAAACTCAATCTCACGATCGGGAGGCATATCATACTTGGTAGAGAAAACATGGGAAATTCCCGAACTACCCGAACACTATCAAAACTAAGGGATTCTTTCCTAGTATCAAGAACACTAGCCAAATACCCTTCACAACCACTATGCAATAATTTTCTCGCTTTCATAAAAGAAATTAAGCGAACCTTTCTACTCAGAGGACAAGCCTCAAACACAAATTTAGGCACATCGGGAATAGAAAAAGTAACGGTTTTCTTACGGCAATCAACGAAGCATGAAACTTGCCAACCAATCCATACCCAAAATGACATCAAAGTCTTGGATAGGAAGAACCACCAAATCCGCACAAAGGACACGACCACAAATAACCACATCACAATCACGAAAGACTCGATCAGATATAGGGGTCGACACCTCTAGCACGTACGGTAAAGACTCGAATGCAGCATTTAACATGGAAGCAAATTGCACAGAAATGTATGAATGAGATGATCCTGGATCTACTAACGCTCGTGCGCTCACATTAGACACAGAAACAATACCTCCAATAACGGATGGATCATCGGTAGCTTGTTGTTGGTTCATGGCATAAACCTTCCTTGAACTTTGGGCTTCCCGGCGGCATCCCTTTTTGACCCTGATTAATACCAACTCCTGACCCGGATGCTTGACCTCGGTGCCTCGTGCAATCTCTCGCAAAGTGCCCCATTTCACCACAATTGATACACTTGCCTTGCTTTTTCCAACACCTATCCTCCGCATGGCCTACCTTTTGACAAAAGGTACAAGGCTTCCTAATTTGGCTCCCTTGGTTCCCGGAAGTGGTACCCGGGTTCCTTGGGATCGGTTGCCCTCGGGACTGAGATTGTCCCCCAAAGTTACCTCGATTATCAATCCTTGGTTGTGACTTGCTCTGCGCTCCTTGCTTACTCGGGTTGGCCACCTCGGTCTTCCGCTTATGTTCCCCAATATCTTGCTCTATTAAGTAGGCTCGGTCCACCGCATCTTGGAAGGTCACAATCCGTTGAGCAATAAGTTGAGTACGGATGGAGGTCTTCAATCCCCGAATGAATCTCATAGCCTTTTGTTCCTCGGTCCTCACCAAATAGTCGTAATACCGGGCTAATTCTATGAACTTAGCCGAGTATTGTGCTATAGACAACACACCTTGCTCCAGGTTGAGTAGCTCGATCTCCTTTCGGTTTTGATCAACAACCGGAATGAAATGCTCCTTGAATTTTCGCACAAACAACTCCCACGCATACACCGTGTGAGTATCATCCCAAGTAGCTTTAACACCCTTCCACCAATGCTCGGCGGCACCCACAAGCTTGTAAGCCGCAAACCGGACCTTGTCCTCATCCGAACACCCAAATACATCATAAATTTTCTCCATCGACTCAATCCACAACTCAGCCTTCCTTACATCGGGCTCCCCATTGAATTCAACCGGTTTCAACTTCAGAAATTGCTCCAATCCATAGCGGGGTGGTGCTTGTTCTACCCTCGGACCTTGATCATGTATGGCCTTCATGGCCGCCTCAAACATGCATTGAAACATAGCACGTGCTTCTTCCCTTGTATCATTCTGATTCTGTGCCCCACTAGCACCTCCTCTGTTTCTTCTTCCAGACATTGCGAGTAATTACCTGCATAAGACATCAACCGTTAATCACTCCGCACACTACTACCCACCTAGGTCATACTAATCCACCTAGACTTATACTTAGAGCTAATGCCATAGCTCTGATACCAACTGTCGCGACCCCGGACCCCGCGGGCCCGAGACCGCGATCTGGACGTCGACTATAAAACCAAAACTGAGAAATACGAAGTAAAAAATTCCATTTGATACCAAAAGGTAGAGATCCAAAGTTTTACAAAACCAAGTTTGATAAAGAAAATCAATTACAACTATCATAAACTTCCACAAGTTTATGCCCAACAAAATACAATTTTACAATTCTTAGTGACGTCATTGTTTGGTACAACTACCCCAAAATGGTTACACATTTACATAATGTAAACCAACCTATATCAACCTTCCCCAAAAGAATGGATCCACACTCGACGTCCTCTTTCTCGTGATCAGCGAGACTAATCCTTAGCACCTGGGGGGGGGTTAAGGAAAAACAAATATAAAAGAAAAGGGGGTGAGATAAATCTCAATAAGTTACTAATGCAACTACATGACATGCTATGATGCAAAAAGAAATAAGAAATAATAAATATCACATAGCACATAGCACATAGCATTTATCACATAACAGATAGCAGCGGAAATAAACACATAACAAAGGATATAGCCAAGGTTTTCCAAACCGGAACATCCAAATAAAGGATCGCTGCGCAGCTTCAAAATCAACAAATCATCATCTTCATAATAGCATGAAAGCCGAAGAGAAACCACGGTACCGGAACCAATAACCATAAATGTGTCACAAAGGACAAGGACCATGACACAAAGTCATGCCCGCTAGCTAGATACATTCACAAAGGAACGCTAACTTATCCTTTCCAAGGCCAATCTGGAGAAGGGGTATAGTAAGGGCAAAACAATGGTCAACATTATAATTGACTTGGCTTTGCCATTATAATCCTTCCCATCGCCCGATGCAACAAATATGCCAGCTGGGCTTCCAAATAAATGCTAAGTAATAATAATTTAGCATGAATAAATAACTTAAGGTTCCAAAGTAGGGAACCATACCAATTAGTCACCAAGAAAGTGAAATGTACCAATCACGCACAATTTAAGTGTTCCAATGATCACAATTAACACTTAATAAATTTCCAACACAAACTTAATCACAAAGGACCAAATTCTATCACTAGAGTGTACTACAATGTTCACTAAGGTCAACTAGAAGGACACCCAAGATTTGGATCAAAACGCATTCTTCAATCACACAAAATTAACAAATGTAACTTTTCAGAGGACTGTGCGGCCGCCCAAAGTGGGCTGTGCGGTCGCCCAAAAAAGCCTCAAAACAAGAACAAAAGCTTTCAGAAAGATGCGCGGTCGCCCATACGATTTTGGGCGGTCGCCCAATAAGCCGGAATTGCCAGAAATCGGGAAGAACAACATGGGTTCTTCCATTTTTAACCCAAAACACATTCCCACCAAAAATCCAACATTCCAACTAGTTTACTAATGTACCAACACAACTAATAAGTCTAAAAAGACTCATACAACAACATTTAACAACCAAAATCAAGAATCAACCCAACATTCAAGATTTCACCATTTTTGATCAAAACCCAAAATAAATTCTCAATAAATTCAAAACCCAACCAAACTTTAAATATAACACATCAAACATTATCTAAACATGATATGAACATTTAGCATTAAAATGGGGGAAAAGTAACTTACTTGAAATTTCTCAAAGTTGATGGATTTCAAATCTTTTTGATTCTACGCGATCCTATCGACGATCTAAACAATGTTCACGTTTTAAGAAATGAATAATAATGAGAGGAAGATGGAGGAAATGAAGAGAGAAGGAAGAGGAAGAAAACTCACCTTTTTTTGCTTGGAGAGAGAGGAAGAAATGGCTGGAAGATGGGGAAGAGTGAGGGAGAAGGTGAGAGAGGTGAGGGGAATAGGGAGGGAGTATGGAAATAATTTCAAACATTTACACTTAGGCCCCCTCTCTCATACTACACACAAATACTACACTCCCAACTATCAATTAAGATCCAACAATACTACACTAACCCAAATGACCCAAATAAAATGCTAGGCATAAATTATTATAACACATAAAATGCACACCTAATTATTTAAATAAATAATAATTTAAATAAATAAATAAGCAAATAATTAAATAAAAATCATTTAATTACTAATAAAATAGAGCCTATATTTCGGGTCGTGACAATCTTAGTGGGGCTTTTCACTCCGATTTTTCAAGCATGTATGATGCGGGGGTTAGAATTGACAATTTGCTCCGAGAAGTGGCCGAGTCCTCCTATGACACAAGCTTCAACGACAAAGGGTTCCCAAGCAATGACATGGAAGACTACAACGACAATGAGCACTACAACGACATGGGGGGTGACGAAAACAATCTCCGTTTCTCTTTCTCTACCTAGAAATAGGATAAAAAAAAAAGAGTCAAAAGTCCTCTTAAGTGTGCATTAAAGTTTTCTCTCGTCCTATATCAAATGTTCGAGTCCATCGAGTCATCAAATAAAAGTCGTTCTTGTCCTCATACACTCTTCCAAGTTGTTCGATCTAATTCTTGGCAAAATGATGAAAAGATGTCTAAACAAGTTTTAGAACAAGGCCATCACTTGAACGCCTAGGGGCTAAACATCGACGCCAACAACAACGGCGAATCCAAGACATCAAGCATGGAGAAAAATCAAGCAAAGTTTTCAAAGGGGGATCAAAAAAAAAAAATGCTCGCTAGGTTGAAATCGTCAAATCAACCTAGGCAAAAGTTAGAGCACAAAAAAAAAAAAAAAAAAAAAAAACCCCTCAATCAAAGAAGATCAACATCATCATCCACCAACAAAGGACGAAGCTACGAAGCAACAATTCCATCACGAAGAATGGAGAATCCACAAGAACTACGGTGACCTGAGCCTCTACACTGGAGGAACGTAGGCAACCTGCGGGTCCGGTCTCATGCAAGAAAGAAGATATGTTTGGCCCTAGTGCGTTATGGTGATTGGCCTTCATCTCGAACTTGTCAAGACATCTTTGTACAATTCATTTGCCAATGAATTAATCACCAAAAAGATTGAACAACTTTCTTAGATTTGGAATCATTTCGCGTTCCTTGTCAAGTCTAAGGATTTCTATTCTTTCAGCATACTCCCAATTTCTTGCAATCAAATTGGGGCTTTCCTTCTCTTCTCTCTTAATGACTTACTTGCCTTCGTGAGTCATTCAATTCAAAAAAAAAATACATGTCAATACTAGGGACACTTCCCTAGTCGAGTCAATGTCACTCATCTTTAGTGACAAAAGGTCTCCACCGCAAAATCACATGTCTTATCTCCTCAGCTAGAGTCAATGCACACTTCCTCATCAATTGAGTCAAAAAAAAAATGAGAGAGTGAGAGAGAGAAGGGAAAGAGAAATGGAGATTCCCGCCTCTAAAGAAGACAAGTTCTACATTGAATCTCCTCAGCAAGTCAATTCCCCACCGAGTCAACTTTGGGATTGTAAAAGGCTCGATAAGATATAGCACCATCAAAGGTTGTCTTGGGTTATTGGTATCATTCTCCAGCAATGTGCATTCTTGGGTTCATGAAAAGAAGGCCCGTGGTAACCAAGACCCATCCAAGAACGAGCCCATCACAAAAGGGCACGAGGTTGCACAAATAATCCCTAGCTAGTTAATTGGCTTGGGCAGCAAATAGTAACAACATGTGTCTCAGTTTTCAAGGCTTCTTGAAGTATGTGCTTCTAAAGTACGCCGAAAGGCTCCCGAGAAATGGAGTAGCTCTTGCCATATCCTCTCATGTTTGTTCCCTCACACGAGGATGAGTCACTCTTGCTTTGCTCAACAAATGGTGACGCCCTAGGGGCTATGTGACTCAAGGACAAGGACTTCTTTTGCTTCACTTGACAATCAATACACCCTAGAGGCTATGTTCCAAGAAAGATGTGTGAGACTATCCTCAAAGTCCCTCAAAAGGGATGTCAAAAGCCCTCTTGTCATGTGTGCCCGTGCTCGTTTCCCCAATCAAGGGTGGACCTTTCTCGCAATCAATGATGGCACTCTAGGGGCTACGGTCAAGTCTTAAAGGCTCCCTCGGCAAAGAGCAATTAACTCCCCAGCAGTATCCCCAGCCAAGTCATGTGCCACATTCTCAGTTCGGCACCAAAGGTCTCAACGGGCTTCGCAATCTACAATCTTTTGGGCTACGGCATTACAATAATTCAAGCAAAGGGCATTATTTGGGCTTCGCAACCGACAGTCTTTTGGGGACAACAATGCTCAAGCAGTGCAATATGGAGTAGTCTTATGGCTCCATGAGAACAATCAAGATTCAAAGGTCTCTCAACACTTCAAGTTAAAGGCCTCTTGGTTTTAAATGAAGACTCCGATGTTATGAATGAAGTTGATGATTTTTGTTAGAACTCACAGCGAGATTTTGAAGGAAGTCTTAGAGAAAAGGAAAAAGATTCAATATGCTAAACTCTAATCAAAACAGGGTTATAGCGGGAAATGCCACGGCCAATCCCAATGTTTCTGCAATTCAGCACCCCCTTCTCCAAGATCAAAAGCACAAGGTGCAGCTCAGATAAAGTTGGGCCACAGCACTAGTTGCATCCGAAGATCCGTCATTAGTTCAACTCAAGAAGAGTCAAGCAAGCATACTCATTTGAGACTTTATCACGCCAAGACTTATCCTCCGCGACCTCGACGGCACCTCAAGACATTACTGCATCCTTTGACATAAGCCCTCAGCCATTTGGGTATCGACCACAATGAGGCCATTCATCTCCCCAGTAAGAGCAAGAAGGAGATCTCTATCAAGAATTCTACCAAACGGTACATCCGCTCTCAATGCCGAGCCAATCACGAGATAATTTGGGGCTTTACAATGAAAGGTCTTCACATCTCGCCATCTACAGCCCACGACACTTGGGGCTTTGCAATCTCTCGAAGCTTGGCATCAACGATCTCCTCTTGGGGCTTGCTCACTACAACAACAAAGGGCGATTTACTCAAATGGGCCAAGAGCTGATTTATCTTGGAGCTATGCAAGTCCCTCAAAATTTGGCATCAAAGGAATTCTTGGGGCTTTACAATCAGCAACCCCTCATCTCGGAATCAAATCCTTTTGAAGCCCATAATCGACAAATCTAGACATCAATCTTCGTTGGCACACCGGCGACAACAGAATTCAAGCGAGGCAATCCGGACTTCGACTGAACATGACTTGATCTTGGGTTGGCTTCACAAGCACACAATGGTTAAAATGGTTCACCCATGGACTAAAAAAAAAAAATCTTTTCCTCATATGTGTGCATATTATTTCCTTTCTAATCTTAAAAAAAAAAAAAAAAAAAAAAAAACTTTTTTCTTTTTTCTCCTTCTATGTGCAAAAATATGTGCTTTACTTTGCTTTGCTCCATAGCTTCTTCCCCAGAGTTCTCCATCATCCTTGAACTACGCTGGTCTGATTCTCTTAAAGGGATACGTAGGCAGCCTTTGGCACGACCAACCCATTATCCAGAATACCATCTCGCCAACCCAACATCAAGGGCATTCTCTCATCAACATCTAAAGAATGGACATTCTCCATCAAAGCATCCTCCGCGGACATCAGAAATCCATCCCAAATCAAGCGGCCATGGTAAGTGTAGGTATGAACATCATTCACGCTTTCTTCAAATCATACCGCACACAAAAGCAATTTCTCCATTCTTGCAAAATCTCTCTCTCAAGCAATCTCTGCTTTTCAAATCACAATGCACCACAAGCACAATTTCGCACTTCACACAAGCACGTATATTTGCAAAACACACACATAACAGGTACCACAGCAAATGAGGCTTCAAACAGCATACAGCAAGTGCA